>CM031235.1:804775103-805375103 GCA_018340775.1 Taxus wallichiana var. yunnanensis
GTTTAGTGGAGTTTATTTTAATTTCTTTCCCATTTTTGTGTAGTTTGAGTTCACGTTGAATGAATATCATAATCTAATTTAATAGGATATAATAATAGATACTTAAAAATTCTTTGGAACTTTGGCAATATCAAATTTTGCATTCGGTGACATGTTCTTACATAATTGAATGAAAAAACTATATTCAACTCTTGAGCACACTTTCCCTTGATCACTTTTCGCATATTTTTTCTTAGAAACCTCTACCATGAAGGAATATTTTTTTGATCATCCTAGTCTACACAATAGCACTCAAAAATCCTATACGACATTCTTCATACATCAAATCCACACTTTTCACTCTTAGGAAACTATTGGTTCATGAAGAGCCTCTTTTTGTTGATAGTTTCCAAGAGCCTTCATTAAATATTTTTGGATTAGGCGATATCCATTAGGTCAACCTAGACATATTTCATGGGTTGGTTATGGTGGAAATTAATGAAGGATAATATATATATATATATATATATGTATGAGGTCATAATTGACCTTTCATATTCCTTAAACACCACACACACTCTTGGATCACTCTCACTTCATTTAGGATCACTAAAAAGTTGAAGAAAATCTCGAATATCTCAAGGAGAAACCCTATAGCAATCCATAGAGATAAATTTGAAATTAAATAGGTCAAATTTGTATTACGAAAATTTTATTCTAAAGGAAGCTCAATTGTTTGAGAACACAATTTTACACACACTCACGGGTATAAGGTAGAACTAAAGGTGACTTGATCCATATTTATAGTATTGATATGTAGGCAACACACACCACATCATCATGGATGTGAGTGAAGGTATCCAACCCAAAATGCTAAGCCATTTTTAAGGGTCACTTATAGTCTTGAAAACACAATTAGGGTTTAGAGAAAGAATAACATATACATATACTAGTGGAAATGATCAAAGATATCCTGGTATCCAAAAGTGTATACAAGTTGAGGTAAAACACAACCACAAGTTACAAATCCCGACATTTTTCCTAGATAACTTTGGTTAAGCCGTACACTATTGGTTTTCCTTAAAAGTGTGTTAGTATATTAATAGTATCCATACATCTGTCAACCCTTTGTTCACAACCTAAGCATATGAAGAAACACTTCAAAATCATTTCCAATCATTGAGACACCTTCATGAATGTCAAACATCTAGATTAAGTTATGTAACTCATATTTATATGATCTTGCCAATCTAGATCGACTAATCATAACATCTACTTACTTAAATGAATTCAAAAAGATATACTTGGGTTACCTAATCATATAGTCTAATTTTATCCTCAATTTTAGGTATGCTTCATGCTATAACTATAAAATAATCTAAACAATAATTAAATTTTAGCAAACTCCATCATGAAAGATTAGTTGACAACAATCTTAACATATCCTTGGAAGGATAATCTAGATTATTCTCATCACAAATTAATTATTGTTTCATGTTACTGCAGAGGAGATTCAAACATTTTTTTAACCTCAATATGATAGAATTAAACAAAATAGAATCAAATTAAGAAATTTCAAAAAAATGTATAATCTCTTGCATGAATCTTGGGACTTACACCATTTGAAAAACTAGTCATAGATGATAGGTTTAGCTTAAGAAAAATTCATTTGATAAGTTCATCTTCTTTACGACCCAAATGAGTTTGGCTTTATACAACCTTGCTCCATAAGAGAGAAAAAATAATGACTAAGCATCCAAAGACAATTTTAATCATTATCTCTACGTATCTAAAGGTGAGAAATATTTTAAATCCTCTAGATATGACTCATTTCCTCACCCTTTAGCATACATATACCCCATGAGTTCACATATGGTTGTAAAGTTTTTTTTTACGAGATCCGAAGGAAGGGGATGATTGCGACTGCTAAACATAGCTTTAATAGGATTAGTCCACAATAAAACTATATAATCATGAATTTAAGGTCTCAAATTGAGTAAATTGGCTTGTAAAACTTGGAAGAATATGGTGGAGATAAAGAGGCATAGCTTCATTTTTCATTATTTGTAACATTGGGTTTCTTAAAAGGTAAACCATTATGTTGATCTTTCTTTTCATGTATGTTCATTCAATTAATTATCTTTCTTAATCTTTTCCATACAACTATTTAATATTTAAATCACTAAAGGAAGCATACAAATGATATATTCAATTGGTTGCATAAGAATATTTCTTTTTTGTAAGTGATTTCAAGCATAGTTTTTTACAAGTCATTGCGAAATAGAGATCTTGTTCACAACAGTGGAGTAGATCTCACTCATTTACAATCTAAAGTATTACATACTTCTTTACTATCCCAATATATTGTTTATTGGATAAATGCCACATGTTGGTAGTAGTGTAAGAAGGGCATGAAATATGGATAAATATTGATAATTATTCATCCTAATAATTTTGGTAGGACAATCCACAAACTAACCAAGAGACATGATTGCTTAATTAATATGAGAACTATGTTGAACATGCAATATATTAATTTAATGTTGATGTGTAGTTCGAGTGATATTTGAAGGATTTTTGAAGTTCATAAGGGAAAATTCTATAAATGTGTAATATGCACAATATGACTATTGTGCATGAATTTTCCTTGAGAAGATGTTTGCCCTTAAATAATTTTCCTTCTTTTGAAAATAAATGGTCCACATTGTGCAAGTGACAAGTTATATAAATTGAACGTACGGCTACAAAAAAATTATACCACTTTGTTTTATTTGCATGAATCCCGCCTTAACATTTCATGAGTGCACTATAGCAAGTGTGAGTTGAGGTAACATTTGAATTCATATTTCTTTATTGCGGTCAAGTTTGTAGTATCCAAATCTACAATATGTTGGACCGTGAAAGGCTTATAGTAGAGGTGGTGTATATGGCTTGATTGATTCAACATTGAATTATTGATGCATACCAAGTACAAAGGAATATATACATGAATGTGTTCTTGTCATCAATGTAAAGTATGGTATATGGACCATGTTGAAGTGGTTTGATATTGCGGTTGGGATCTTGGAAATTTATTTTTGCATGTGCAACTAAAATTTGTGATGTAGTATTGTTAGAGGGTCGGATGAAGGACTTTAATATACCACACAATCCACATAATTCCATAATAAGATGACTTCAAACCTCAGTAAAGACCAATACACAACTTGAAAGAAACAATGAGTTTCTTATATTTATCAATAATGAAAATTCCATAAATGCATGAATCATTACAATCCTTATTATAGCCTTACAACGAAAACTTTATAACAATCCACAAAGGATGCACTCATAGGACTCTAAATACTAACTAGCCTTACAGTTTGCAAGATTCTATTGAACCACACTTGATTCCTTCTCTCGAACTCATATCTAAACTACTCAACACTATGCTCCTATTACTAAAGATCAAACATATTCTCATGATCTTCATCCCTTCTATTTATACCAAATTCTAGGCTAAAGTGAATATTATTTTTAAAATAAATTATACACCCTTATAAAAATGCCCTCTCTTCATCATATCTTCATCTAATGGGAAGAATTGGTTTACAAGAAATCTCTCATGGGGAGTTACTTTCCAATTGAAATGGTTTCAAATGTTGGGTAAATATATTGCACAAAATATGGATTGGGTGACACATGACCTTTAGTGGCATCTCATCATCATTGTTAGTGTTAAATAATTACATGGTGCACATAGATTCCCATGAGTTATCTCAAGAGGTTTTACAAAGTATTCCCACAAAACTTCATCTTAAAACTTTTCATTAGGGTGCGTGATAATTTTCTCATTCCCGGAGTTGGTGAATAGACTTTCTTATATCTACACTAGCAATATATTATATGCACAAATGTGTGGGGTTGGGAAATATTATTCATTATAATCTCTTTTTTGGTGATGTAGGATACCTTGTGAATCCGATGCTTCTACATCATACAACCCATGCAATAAGAAATATGAACCCCTTCTCATGAGTTCATCACGAGGGACATTTAATGAATCAACTATGTTTAGAAATTTTAGCTACATTAAACCATGTTGTATACTCAACATCATTTATTTTCCATCTTATA
This sequence comes from Taxus wallichiana var. yunnanensis, assembly GCA_018340775.1. Classification (NCBI taxonomy): domain Eukaryota; kingdom Viridiplantae; phylum Streptophyta; class Pinopsida; order Cupressales; family Taxaceae; genus Taxus; species Taxus wallichiana. The sequence goes on from CM031235.1 coordinate 804,779,199, forward strand.
GATATTATTTATACTCCTTTTTTTGTGTAGTATTTTTGATGCGTGAGTGTAGTACTTCTTCAATTTATTCAAGCGCTTTTTCTCATAGTTAGTTATTCCAATCTACTTTTATTCTATCATCTTCTCCATTCATTTCCCCCTCATAATAAGGATACAAATCCACAATATTAAATAAAGGAAAAATGTCTATCCTTTATGGTAACTCTATCTTGTATGCATTAGCTATTAAATTTTGCAATATTTTGCATGGCCCACTCTTCTTTGTTGGATAAATATAGCATTTTGACAATGGTGTGTGTGGACAAAGTCTATCCTCTATTTTGAGGAAAAGTTTCCTTTATTTAAAGACAAAAACAAACAAGATATAATATATGTACAATATCTAAACTATCTAACTTGAAGGGTTGGGATTTTACTTATGGGGAAAGGAATATTAACTAAAGAGATAGAAGAAAGTAATAGAGAAATGAGATAAGGGAAGAAATAAGGAGACAAAAACTTGCATTTTGAATAAGTAAACTCAAAGCTTATTCTAGTTTACAAGGAGATCATTTAATATAATAAACACTTCTCGGAGAAATATTGTATGCATGAAAAGAATAAAGAAATGAAAACATATGACATAAGAACATATGATACCACCGAAGATACCATGACATAGTTCACCAAATCTCATTTCAACATATTACCTTATGAGAATGATTAGAAAGTTTCGGACACTGCGTTTCTTCTTAAAGAAGATCTTGTCAAAAATTATGGACGGCTCAAACTATCTCCAAAAATCCCTCCAAGTCTTTAATAAATAATATTCCCTCAATAAATCAAATTCCCTCAATAAATGTTCAAAATCCTTTTACAATATCCAAGACAACGTAAAGTCTCTCCAAAAATCCCTAAAGACACCCCCTTAAGGAGCCTCTAAAATCAATCTCTCTAATAAGTAAAAATCTCCAGAGTTGTGTAAAAATGCCCTACAAATGGATTTGACACATATTTTAACCAAAAGTAACTAACCTAATATTGACCAAGTCAAATTTACTAAAAATAGAAAGCTGTAGAAGCAATGTGCATTTAAAAAAAAAAATTAAGTGATATTTACAAAATACAAAAATGCACAACTTAAAAACTACAAAAGTGATTTGGACATTAAGTAATTGTAAATGAGGGATTTTCCCCATGACCTTTTCTCATTGATTTTGCATTCAATATTATGAATTTTTATACCGTAGTTTCCTGAATAATAATATTTTTTCTTTTTTGGTTATGGGAGCGGGGTTTAGGGTGCCCCAAATCCACATGCAATTTGAGCTTTTCTTAGCCTTTAGAACATCCTCATTTTTCGCATCTCCATTCCAAATATCTAAATTTAAAGATTTGAAAATAAGGATACAATTTGCATTCATTTTACACTTTGTTGAAAAGTCTCTACAAGCCCAAAAAAATTCCATTTGGGAAATTAACTCTGTGTTGATATAGTCTAAAAATCTAACTCAGGGTTTTGGGATGTTTTTACAATTCAAAACTCCAATTCATGGTTTTGTGCTACATTTTCAGTCAAAAACTCAAATTCGGGGTTTTGGGTTGTTTTTTCAATCTAAAAATATGACACTAGGTATCAAGCTACTTTTATAGCTTAAAGTATGCTTTTCTACTTGTAGGCTCTAAATTTTTTTTTCTTGCTTCCTTCAAAACTTGGCCAAATTTTGATTTCTTGAACCTTGTAGACTTGTAATATTGATTTCTTGACTTCAAATTGATTGAATTTGATTGATTGCGACAAAATTTTCTTAGTGGATTCAAATTTTCACCTACATTCAAATTTAGGGACAACATTATTTCAATTCATTTTATCATTAATTCCTCTTGAAACCTTTCCTTGCATAGGTACATTAAGACATTTCTCAATTTTCCTCAAATTTACTCGTTGCTTGCATTTCACATTAGTCTTCTCTATATTTGTACGCACTTGTTGGTGCGTGTCTCTCTTATACTCTTGTAGAATATTTTTCTTCTAAGTTATTCAATTTTTTTCTTTTGTGATTTCACACAATTCTATGACATCTCTTAGACTTAGTCCATAAACTATCTATAAAGTTACCTTCCCATTACTCATGTTCATAGAGTTATTACACATGAAATCTACTTGTATAAGGACTTAATTTAATCTCCAACCAAACACCACAATAATTTTCGCATACTCCTATTGAACACCTCCATCGACCATTTTTCTAAGGATGATACACAAAATTGAATTGTAACTCAATGTTCAATTTCTTCTACAACACCGTCCAAAATTCCCCAAAAATTTGATCTCTATCGATATCATGCGGTCAAAGGCAACAATACATACAACTTCACAAGTTCCCTAAGAAATAATTTAGCTACATTTGTAGCATCGTTAGTCTTTTCGCAATCAATATCTTGATCTGTTTTATAAAAATTATCTACCATAACAAAGATATAATCATGACCCTTATGCATTTTAGGAAAAAAATAGAGTAAAATCCATATTTAGTTGTTCCCATAGTTTCTTTGGCACTAGAAGTAGTTGATATAAATGTTGGGGTTTCCTTTCATATGGAACAAGCATACACTTAAGTTTATAAAAATTCAACATATTATTCACAAGACAAGTTACAAATATAAAGGAGTTCAACTCTAACTCCTATAACAACTCCTCAAACTACTAACACTAATCTAGGTAGGTTGTTCTAACAACCTTTATTCTCTCCATCCTATTTTATCTCTTAAAGCTCTACGTGAGTTGAATAATCAACTCACTTACAATAATACTTTATTTTGCACATGCACCCATATGTGATATAATATATTTTATATCACACTAACTTACTAATATAATAGTATAGCTCACCACTAATATTATAAATTTCCTAACATTCCCCCCTTAGGGCTAACATGGGGAAATAAAACAACATTCTAGAGCTACAATGATGACGTTTAAGATTGACCTTATTTACTCAACCCCCTTAGTGTAAAGATCCCTTTGGATGTCGGTTGAATTGATAATGCATCCAAAATTTTATCCCTTACAATTTTTTGGAAAATACATACCAACCCCCTCCCCACCTTTTTCAAAAAATAAATATTTCCTATATAGAAAAATAGATAACCTAATTTTAATCATGCCGAAGGTGTCCCCTATGGGAAAGGATTTTTCTGGTCGCTCATGCCATCGGCCAGGCCGGTTCATTTTGAGAAGCCTCTGGAAAATCCTTGGCGAATATTCCTTTGGCTACATTCACCACAAAGGTGAATTTTCGTAGGTTTCCGCATGAAATATTTTCTTGGTAGTTTTAACGAACCTTGCTTTATCGCATGATAACAAAACATTGTTGACGAGCATTAACAAGATTTCTTGTCACACACGACAACACAATGTTGTTGACATGCATCAACAATACTTTGTTATCACATGAAAGCAAGGTGTTGTTGGCGCCCACCAACACTTTATCGCCACACGACAACAAGGTGTTGTTGATGGGCATCAACAACACCTTCTTTATCGCCCGATAACAAGGTTCCATTGGCGCCCATCAACAACACCTTGTTGACGTGCAACACCAAAATGTTGTTGGTGGGCGTCAATAACACCTTGATGTCACGCAACAACAACATGTTGTTGACGGGCATCTATGGCACCTCGTTGTCACGCGATAGGAAGGTGTTGTTGACACTCGTCAACAAACAAGAAACCCTAATTTTCCCTATAAATACCAACCCAACCCCTCATTTGCACGTTCTCATTCCCCGGATACTAAATTTTTCCTTCTTTGAGCACTTCTTGCTACAGGTACCGTACGTCGACGTCAATTGAAGTCTCCATGTCACCACAATCAAAGTCATGGCTTCTTGTGCCCAAGGTGAACCTCAGGATCCAACACCCGGAGCCTCCAAGGGAAAGATTCAATACAGAAGCGTTATGTGCCCCCACATAAATGTAGTTATGGAAATGAATGCAAAATACAAGGATTCAATAGTAGCATCTAAATTCCAAGGGCTTGTTAGCATGCCCCAGTTTGAGGTTGACCATTAGATTCTTAACTACCTACTTTCGTCCTACAATATAGAAAACAATACTTTTACTGTTACATTGGAAGATCGGTGTACATTCTCCTTCGGTGTTGAACCTATTGATATCCATCAATTGACAGGCCTCCCTTTTAAAAATGTGCCGATAGTAACAACCAAAGCAACCCTCACTGAAAATGATAAGATTTTCCTCAAATCTAGTTATGGTTTCAATGTTGATTGTAAGTGTAATTTGCTCTCATTTGAATGTTTTTTTATATTAATTCAAATTGATATTAATTCCGATGACTTTTGTAACTCATGTCAGCAAATCAAGATGAGGAGTGGATACGCAAGATGTTGCACACCACTTTCTTGCTACCTTGATTTCTTTGTTTCAAGCCGAATTATTATGCAGGGTTCGACAAACTAACATTCCAAATTGGGTTGTTGCATACATTCTTGCAACAATCAAAAATAAAAAATTTGATTGGTGTACATTTCTATCTAACAAGATAAAAGGGACATTACCAATGCATCAATTTCAGAAAAACCAGTTATTCATTCCACAAACTATATCCTAGCTCTTTATTATGAGGCTTATTATAATTTAAAAAATGAACCAACTCCAACTTGCACAAACGAGACAATGAAGAATTTGTCAATTCCACTTGAAGAGCAACAGGTAAATAGTTCATATTCCATCTTTACCAAGGGTAGTCTTTTTATGTTTTTCTCATTCGATCAAATCTTTGTGCACTAATATAATGAAATTATGATTGAATCTTTTCTGTATGCAAAAAATATTTCTGGAGTCACTTCCATGAAAAAAAAATTACATCAAGAGGAAGAGGCCAACAACATGCTAAGGCCTCGGAGAATCACAATCTGAAATCGAAGTTCACTCATCAGCTGATGCCCAAGTATTTGCATTAACGAAATGACAGAGACGTAATACCCTTAACATTCAAAGTAGGGTTGTTTACATTTTGATTTTACCATTTAATGATTTACCATATTGAATTGACATGTAGTTCTGCACTTGTAGGGACTTTGACTACACGTGTGCTTCAAAGCAAGCATCGCCAACTCACTTGGTACAATCTCGTGCAATTGTCGAATCTCAACAACAATTACCACCATCAGCTCTAACCAAAACAATTCAAACTCTGTCACAACCCCTAGTTTACACAATCAATTCATACCGCAACAAAATCCCGCTCAACAAGGTATGAATTCATTTATTTTGTGATTTTTTAATACTTTTACATATTATTTAGTAATTACTAATGATTTTGTTCTTGTTGTTCAAATTTGATAGCAATCCTTTGTCTTCTACTCAAAATCAAAACCCCACCTACTCAATCAACCCCACAATTACGATTCAAAATGGCGACCAGAGGTTTAGGAAAAAGACCATTGGTAAACGCATGCCGTTGATTCGGCCCTAGCGGGACACTAAACATTCCCTCGTCATTCACTATTCTGACCCTCTCTCTCATTGGTTGTCCCACTGCAACAATAGGGTAATCGGTTTTGAATCAAATAACTTTAGATGAAGATTATTTGGGCATTGATAGCAGTGACCCAACTGGTTTTTTCAACACACGTGATATGATTTAGGGCCAACAAGTATATTTCCATCTCAATGTACTTTTAAATTTATTTAAATTTTCAACATTTCAATTTCAATTTTAATATTAATTTCTATTATTACTATTAGGATCAGCGCTCCCAAAAGCAAAAAGATGCAGCAGACGTTGCTCGAACTGAAAGCCGCCATACTTCTCCTTCAAAATCATCCTCTTCTGATACAAATAGTGATTACTTGCCAACATTTCATTTGGAGAAATTTATTGGCTATGATTGTCAATCCCACATGAATTAATTTATCACGCCTCAAATTAGTGAGCTCATTCAATGGGAGAGAAGGGAAAAAGTATTAATATCTAAGATAGTAAGTCATTATGATAACCATTGGCAAAGAGAGAGCTTATTTGCAACAATAAAAAATCAACTGCGAAGATGGATGCATTATTCATCAGAGCTAAAAGTGGGACTATCGCATATAACAACACCTATAACAACAATATTTTAGATAAAGTATTAAACAGATTGGAAAATATCAGTGCTGAGGCCCAAGCCTATTTCAATAAATGGTCTAAGGACAAGGAAATGGTGGCGATTGCAAACACCGAAAGAGATAGAGCTATCGTAAGTATAATCAGTTTGAATTTTTTTAATTAATTTCAATAAAAATTAGTTTTTAATATGTTTAATTGACTTCACTCTTTTTGTTGCAGCTGAAATATGAAAATTTAAAGAGTCAAGCTAAGGTGTTCCAAGTTCACTTGGAAATGACAAAGAACAATTTATCCGCAACAATTAAGATGAAAGAAAATATTGTTTTGGTTAACAAACAAAACAATACACTTAAGTGGATAATTAAAGAGAATGACTACGACCTTGAGATTTTATTTAAAGAAAAGGTAGTGGCAGATCCTTCTTTGACATCCCATGGAGATGCTACAAAGGAAGAAGAAGCAATCGTCAAGAACCTAGACATGACTGTTGAGGATCTAATTAGTTTGGGGATAATTGAGGCAAGGAATACAATAGGGTCTAGTGAAAATGTTAATGATTGAGGCTTGAGGATTGGGGAACCTCAAAATTGAAACTTTAAATATTTTATATATAGAAGAATGAAATTTGATACTTGAATATTTGTTTAATTTGAAGTTTGGATTTAAACTTTATGCAATATTATCTCTACTTGTAATGATGGTCATAGTTACATTTATCATTAGATGTGGATGTCTGGATAATGAAATTAGAGTAGATGTGGTTATAGTTATTATCCATTTATTCATTTAGAATGTGGTTTTAGGTGGACATTTGGTGTGGATGTGTGGATAATGAAATTAGAGTAGATATGGATGATGATGAATTGTACTTTACTAGATGAATTGTATGTCTTTGTTATATTTTTATATAGAACTTCTATATTGTATAGGGTGTGTATGTTTGATGGATAATCATGATTCATGGATTTAAACTTTATGCAATATTATCTCTTCTTGCAATGATGGTCATGATTAAATTTTTCATTACATGTGGACGATGACATCTAATAAGTTTGATGACATTAAAATAGACATTAGAATGGATCATCCATTTATTCATTTAGAATGTGGTTTTATGTGGACATTTGGTGTGGATGTCCGGATAATGAAATTAGAGTGGATATGGATGATGATGAATTGTATGTGACTAGATGAATCGTATGATGTTATATTTTATATATAGAACTTCTATATTGTATATGGTGTGTATGTTTGATGCATAATCATGATTCATGGATTTAAACTTTATGCAATATTATCTCTGCTTGCAATGAAGGTCATAGTTACATTTATCATTACATGTGGGTGATGACATCTAATATTTTTGATGACATTAGAATGGATCATCTATTTATTCATTTAGAATGTGGTGTTATGTGGAAATAGGATGTGGATATCTTGATAATGAAATTAGAGTAGATATGGATGATGATGAATTGTATGTGACTAGATGATGATAATGGATAATTGTTTTAAGAAAATTAAGAATGTGGTGTGACAGATACATCTTAATATAGTAAGGGCTTCTTCTCTATATTTTAAATTTCAAACTCTTTAATATGTATATCATTTCTTCACATTTATTTTCAAACCTTTATATTGAATTGAAATGACAAAGCTCAAAGGAAAAAAGAATGTGGTATGACACAGATATCTTAATACGGTAAAATCTTCTTCACATTTAAAACTATGGCTAAGATAGGGTTTAAGGTACCTCTTGTCTTCTTGAGCAAGCTAGACGACCTTCGATTCTCGAGAATTCAACACAAAAAATGGATAAGGATTAGAGTAAAAATGGGTGAGTTGCTTGATAATCTCAGTCCCAAGAAGGAGAGCTTCCTTGGATGGATGTCAACCCACATTTTTCATAAACATCAATGAAATGAAGAGAAATTTAAATGCAAAATCCAGATATAACCTAAGCAAATTAAAGCAAACTAGAACATGTTCATATCGAAGGTGACATAAATATAAAGAATGCACTTTAGAGTGGACAACAACTGTACCAGACACTAAGCGTAGTAGAATATGCAGAATCCAGATATGAGCTTTGAAGACCTTGCAAAATACAACATCAAAGTGGTTTGAAAATTTAAAATACTAATGAAATAAATCTGATTTTAATAAATAGTATTTGAATAAAAGTAAATATACATACCGTAACATATTTGACGATAACTACAAATAAAAATAGCCTCCTTCATCAATATTTGCATCTGCAGAATTACAATGGTATTTATGTAAAAACATAAACAATTAAATTAGAATCTATTAATATGAAATTGAATAAATAAAAATAGTTAAAGTGTAATGTCAAGGTGGTACTTATTTAAAGCCGAAATGATCCATTTTCGATAGCTTCTTCGTATTCAATATTTGCATCCGCAAAGTTTGAAGATGCACCACTTCCAGTCTCATTGTTGAGATTACTTGGAATTGTAGCAGTATTATTTACACCTCTTCTTTCAGAAAGGGAATTCCAATGCGTAATAGCTCTGTCAAAAGGAAAGGTTTCCAAAGAGTAGCGAGAAACATAACACCTTATGCAACTTTCGAGATTTTTATCCAACCTGTTTCTCAGTTTTGATTTAATAAAAGATAAAGCACTGAAAAACTCTTTCATCCTCCACAGATCCCAAAATCATTGTTTGGCACAACTCATACAACCAAAAATATTCACTAATGTCTTCTTGTAACACACTACTTTGGTATATTTTTCACCAAATCCTTGTAATAGCACCACTCTCTGAAGGTTCATCTAAGAGTTTATATTGTGACCTCATTTTCGTTGCAAAATTAGTTGATTGAGTCTTTATTAAATCAACATTCAATATACCTTTTATTTCAATACCCTCGACCTCTGATGTCTTGCTGAAATGATCCAATATTGTACCCATGTATTTATGGAAAAGATTACTTACAAAATCAGCACGACCACCTTCTGTATTCCAAAAATTTGGATTCATCACACCCATGGCTTCAAGAATTTTGTCTTGGCTGAAACGTTCTCTAATTTCTGATGCTAAGGATTCTGTAATTTTTCTGAGTTTTATTCTTGTTTCAATTACTACAGAATCAAACAGATTTTGTGTCACAGAACTTCTTCTTTTTCCGTTGATGTAACATCTTTACTTTTTTGCAGAATGTGCAGTGGTATCTCTTTCCCACTAACATGGATACAAAGGTGATCATGGATATTAAATCTCAAAAAGTTATTGGGATGGTTAAGATCCAATAAAACTTTCCAATTATCAAAAACAAGTGTATCAAAACTATCCAGGGAAGTGTACAAGGCATCAAGACTCATACATACCATTTTTCTCATCCATATAAAATCAACAATATAGGTTAATCTCCCTTGTGCATGCTTCATCAATGTATTGATCTCCTGCAACATTGGAAGAATGCCTACCAATGTAAGCAATGTCTCCAAATCAGTTAGACAGAACAACAAGTCCCTCGCCCTATCAATTTCATGATGATATTTGTGCATGAAACCAACCAATGAAGGATACTCCTCACGCACTCTGCATGCAGGCTCATACAAAGAAATCCACTTTGTCTCAACATCCTTCAAATTTTTTTGCCATCTGTAATTCCTATGGCAAATTTACAAACTCAAGAAATCACTTTGGGTTGTTTTCCATATAGGCATGTAGTTCTCTTATAAGGTCTTCTACTTTTGCAACATTTTCATATTTGCTAACGATTTTATATGCTAAATTCATTCTGTGAGCCATACAATGAATTGCTAGCATATAAGGGGCCACTGATGTTTGCAATCGAACACACAACCCAATTCTATGACCCTGCATGACTGATGCACCATATGCTCCCACGCATACCAACTTCGTAGCAATTTCATTCGCAGTCATGCCAACAATTTCTTTCAAAAGAGAAATAACTAGTTTATATAGGTTTTCTACATTGCAATTTTATACCATTTTTGAACACCCAATAGATGCGGAGTCCTCATATGATTTTCTAAAGTATAAACATGAATACATACCCATGCAGTGTTGTCAACAGTTTTCACTTCATCAATTGACAAAGAGATAAACTTTGGATTTTTTTTTTTCGCACTCTTTCAAATCTTCCTTCTCAATCATAACAAGACATTTAACCATTTGCCATGCACTGTTGTCTGACCAATGAGACCGAGGAACATTCTGCATTCCATTATATTGATATAAAACTTTGAAATCGATGAAATCTGAAATTGGTCTTCCTTTCTTAAGGATGTGGAATAAAGTAGAAAACTATATGAGTTTAGCATGAAAATTTGATTGATTCATCTTACCAATTTGCGATGTGATCGTTTCACCATTTTCAATGAGAATTCTGCGTCTTTTCTAGATCTGCCTCATATTCTACCGCATATTTCACATGCATGCATTCTTTTTTAGTTTTCCATCTATGCATTTTTATTTTTGGCCATCTTCCCCGTTACTGATGAATATTATTTTCCACAGTGTTTTTCAATTGTGTCCAACTTCAATTGCATTTTTGTTGCCTTCCCAATTTCCACGTACATATTATACATGTACATTCCGATGAAATTTCTTCAAAATTAGCTGGTTGTACAAGTTCTATAAATGGAAATTTTGTAGCCCAGTCAAACTTGTATGTCCTCCCAAGTGTCCACATATTCTTGTTCGTTTTCACAGTTTTACTTTTACATGCAGAGCTTTTAGGAATATCATGATCATCAAGTTTCCTTTTCGTGAACCACTATTTGCATTTGAATTTTGTGTTGCATTTTGCACTCCTAGTTGCACATCAACAAGAATATCTTCAAGCTCTACCATCTTAACTGGAATATCTTCAAGCCCTGACATGGTATCATTATAGGTGTCATTTGGCTGATACTTGAGCAAAATGCATGTCCACTTCAATAACACCTTCCACACAATCTGTGCTCTGATTGATTTCAGTGGGAGCTCTATGGGTGTTGGCGGTTGTGGTATCTAAACTAGCAGAGTTTCCAAAATACTTGAACAAATAATTTTGAGTTTTTTTGTAACTTTTTGGGTGTTCTGAGCATTAACAACTTCCATTAATTTGAGTGTGATAAATTTGAGTCAGATAAGCTCCTTGTCATGCATCAACAAACACACCTTGTCGTACATCAACAGAGATTTCTTGTTGCGCGTCGAAAGGTTATTCTTATCGCCCGTCAACAGAGCCTTCTTTTGCCCTTCAACAAAGCCTTCTTTTTGCCCTTCAACAGAGCCTTCTTGTCGCTCGTCAAAAAATATTTCTTGTCGCGCTTCAACAGAGTCTTCTTGTCAAGCGTTAGAAGGTTATTCTTGTCGCCCGTCAACAGAGCCTTATGGTCGCCCTCAACAGAACCTTCTTTTCGCTCGTCAACAAAGATTTCTTGTCATGCGTCAACGGATTCTTCTTGTCGCGTGTTAGAAGGTTATTCCTGTCATCCATCAACAAAGCCTTCTTGTCGCTCGTCAGTTGAACGCTTTTGTTTGAAAAACTATACTTTGTGTATTGGCCTCTGTTGCTTTCGCAAGTTTGTTGTACTTGATAATAGATATGCCCCCAGGTGGTATGAGTTAGCAAGTAGTGTTCTACCCGGAGAATAATATAGGATTATATAGGGGATATTTTAAAGAGGTAGGTGAAGCCAACCCCTAAAAAAATTTAACTGTAATTTTTAGGTGAACATGTCAATGACCCGCGCTAAAAATTCACCTTTTAATTTTTTTCTAAAATGGAATATTCACCATATTACGAATATTCGCCACTAAAAATCACCGACACTAGCTTAATTTTGACATCCATTTTGACGTTTCCTCTACGTGTTTAAATTTGACGGCATTTTGACGTTTTTACTATTTTTAGTTGTTTTAAATAGTTACATGCGTAATCCATGCGGTTGCATGAAAAATATTTGCGAGGTATTACCGGCCTGAGGAATCGATCGGAGGGAGGTATTTCTATGTGTCAACACAAAAGAATTTTGAGATGGAATTTGATTAGAATGAGAAATTTGTTTTGCAGGTTGTAATCATCCTAGGACTGCAACCAGCTTATTGGATGCTCCTTTGATTGAGTTGCCAGAGGTATGATTATTTTTTACCTTCAGTTTAGAGTTACCCAATATTTGTTCTAATTTTTGTGTAGGGCCCTCTTTTATTCTTTCATCTGGAGTTTTATTTTTTTGTGTTTTTTGTTGTTTTATGAATCACACTTGAAGGATTAGTCGTTTACCTAAGAATCAAGGATGTAAAAAATTGTCTGGAATCTTAGTTTTAATTTGTATTGCATGACTTTGAGCTTTAAGTTCATAAATATTCACTTAATTTCTATAACCTTGAATGTGAACATCTAAGTTTTTATAATTCTTTAAATCTGCATTGCTTGGAAGGGAGTTTGAGAAACTTAAAAAAGAGTACTAATTCTTAGAGATATATATACTACCAAGCCAATAGTCCTAAATTTTGTCCCCAATAAGTTTAGATCTCGAGCATACAATAAACTACTGATGCGTAAACAAAAAAAAAAAATTCACAAGTTTTTTACTGTAAAATTGAAGCAGTTTAATACTTATTTGTGTACGAAAGTTGCTACCTCGATTAAATCTTATATCTACAGAAATACCAAATTCATAGGAAAAACCTATCAATACCCCATGAATAGCCTAGCACTTCAAACATGAAGATATAGAGGATCATGTTCTTGTGTCCCACACAATGATTATAAGATAAGCTAGATATAAAAACATTCAATTAAGCATGAGGTGCTCCTAAATTAGACACGCCAAGGTTGCTCACTGAACAATAGAAACTGGTGGCTTTGTTGAGAATGTTTTCGAATTTCAGAGTAATGGCCTACATAAATGTTAATGTAGGTACAAGTTAAAGTTAAAATCCAAGAAATTTTTCTCCAAGTACCATACAAGTGCCTATCATGACAACTATGAGAAGAGTCCTCTGAAATGTTGCACTGTTCTCAAGCAATTGCTTTGTCTTGGAGTTGAATTCCCTCCCTTGATTTTGACTAAAATACTTCAAATTGGAATCTGATTGAAGGCGCTTGAATTGGTTGCCAGCCTTTTGGCCAACATTAACATACCGACATAACAATGAATAAAGTGTAAATGTACCTCCTGAAATCAATGAAATCTTTTTAATTGAAAAGCACACTTTTATAGATATAAACAGGTAATTACAACGCTAATCATACAAAATAAATCTTAGAGTTACATACTGATAGAAAAATGGTACTTGGCTCACTTGACATCATTCTTTGTTAGAAATGAATTATTCTATAAAAAAAAGATGAAGGCCTGATATAGACCCTAAATAGTTATCATACAATGAAGGGCCAAGACCTACTCATATAAACCTTAAATGAGTTATCAACTTATCATAGCTTACCTTCTCCATGATCATCTGTCGTAATAACAATGAAGACATACTTGATGAGAGCAATCATTGTTAATGTCCAAAATACCATGCTGAGAATTCCCAACAAATCTTTCTCTTCAGGATTTTGAATAGAGATAGAAGAGAATGTATAAAGTGGGGACGTTCCAAGATCTCCATACACAACTCCAAGTGTCTGATAAGCTAGCAAGAGTGTCCCAAATTTCCCAGTTACCTGTAAAACCATTTTCCATCAATAATCTTTAAAATAACTTGATTTTAGGCTTCTACAATCCATGACAATAAGAAACCTTCATTTGAAAAACATTAAGACGACCACACGATCCATCATCAAGAAGAATATGATATGATGGTCATCAAACCTTGATTTCATAAAATTTTACTCAGTTGTTTCCAAAAGAGGTTTTCTTATTATATTGAACATGTTTGAAGTTAGGATTATGGGTAGTTGCTTACCTTAGGCTTTGCATGGGGCACTAAATATGCCTCTGAGAACGAATGAATTTTGTGAGAACAATATTTTCTCCATTTAATATTGTTGTTCTTTTCAAATGAATGCATAGGGTTATCTTTTCACAACTAGATCTGTTGTGTAATTAGGATTTGTAGGCTTTTGTAATGGATAGTTTCACAGGATTTTGGGTTAGGTATTGATTTTATTGCCTAACCAGAATGTTGCTTACGGTCAATGTTTGTTTGTTTATTGCAAAGTTTTTGGATTTTTTGGGCAGTGTGTATTATTTGATTGTTCTTCTCTTTAGTTCAACATTATGGTAATCTTTAATGCAGTAGTGGGGTTCATTTCTTTGAAAGAGGATATAATTCCTTATGCTTGGGTTTTGTTGATATTTGCTCTGTTTAGGATATCCTGGTGTTTTATGTGTTACAATATTCAGTTGAGTTGGCTTATTGATCTTATAAAGCTCTGCTATCAATTTACTGAAATCATAGTAAGTTTTGTTATTATTTACCTGTTATATTAGTAATGAGTGAGAATCAAAAGCTTAAACTTACTATTTAAAGAGCTTAGAGTTTTATTAGTACTTATTGTGCAACATTAGTGCTTTAAAAAGTTACTACTGATCATTATTTGGTACTTTGTATTTTGTTATTTGATGGAATTTGTCTTAAAACCCTCTGTTTTTAACTTTGTTAGTTGACAAGAAACTCAATCTATTGTAATCTTTTGGTTACTTCATTTTTTAAAATTCACAAGTTATTCCAACTATTTGACAATTTTTTAATTAGTTGTGAGAAATCTGTTAAACCCTCTATTTTTGTGTAATTTTACTGATTTCTGATCCGTATTGTTTTTGGGTGAGTCTATGTTATTTAAAATTTAATTATAGCTACCAATTTGATGCAGATGAGAAACAATTAATGTGTGCCAACAATGGCTTTAGTTGTTCTTTTGGGTTCTTTTTATACTCGTAGTAGTTTGTGACATTTAGAAATCTGGTTTGAAATGGGTGTTAAGATGTTGTTCATTTGTTTTAATTAGGTTATCAAGGTGAAATGATGTTTACAGTTTAGGGCCCATACTAGTTTTGACCCCTTTATTAAGTCAACCAAAGGTTGTTGAGTTCCATAAAGATTCTGATACTATATCTAAGGCATATGAAATCTCATGTCCATGGTAGAAGGGCAAACACTCTTGCTAAAGGTGAGACTGTTTGGATGTTTGCCTTCTCAAGGCAAGAGAAATTGCCACTGTGTTTAGTTGTAATCCCCCTCTAATTAGGTGCAATCCCTACCATGATTTGGTGTACACCCAGTGTCATTTCACTTTCACGCCTCCGACTGTTGGTTCATATCCCCTGCTAGCAAATTTTTCCACAGCCAAGCTTTGAACTTGGGTCTGCAAATAAGTGTGGCTTAGCGTTTGAGCCCTTAACCTTACCAATTCAAAATTAACCCCTCCCCCAAACCACAATAAAAATACAAATTCATGCTTTGGATTTATCATCTCTTGTAATTTTTGGGGTTCTTGTATATGATATTTTTTTGGGTTAGTTATTTACCTCAAACACTAATTAATTCTAAGTTGTTGAAGGTGGTAGGAACTTGCTTAGGAGCAGGCAATGACAACATCAACTTTAGAACTCGACATGGTGGGTCGATCGAGCACTGCCTCTTGGTGCAAAGCAAGGCCAACTAGAAGATTTTTCTTACAATCCCAAGATCCCTGCAGGTTGTTGCAACTTCTGTATCAATAGTTTCCATGATTGTGTTATTGTTTTCTTTTGATAGAATCTGTGTTCACATGCCAATGTCAAAGACAACTCCATCCACATTTGATTGCTCCATGCTCCAGACAACAAACCTTAAAAATACTTAAACAATGTATAGTGTAAGCTCCGAAAGAAAATTAACAAATAGAAATCTTACCAACTAAAGCAAATTTGAGTTATTATCCACAACTTCCTTCTCGTCAGCAACTCCAGAAGAACAATTCCATAACTATATACATCATATTTCTCATTAAGCCTTGATGTTCTTGCATATTCAGGGTCAATGTAACCAATGATACCCATAACATAGGTAGAGGTGTGGGTTTTGGCCGAGGAAATGCACTTGGCAATGCCAATTATGACAAATGTGTTTCAAAATTATCATCCAAAAGAATGTTCAAGCGGATGGACAGTCAGGATTGACATTTTTTTCTGGAGTTGTAGCCACCAATGTAAAGGTAATAGTGATTGGAAAAACTCTGATACCTGTCCCTGAACATAAAATATACAATAGTATACTCAATATTCATATTTTGCATACCATGTACTAAATGGAAATGTAACATTAAACAATTGACATTTCAGTGTCTACTGTAAGCAACAATTTTCTCGAATATAGTAAACACCACTCTATACCTTCCAGTTCATCACATTGAATACATCTGGTTGTCATGACATGTACCATTCCATATCTTTGTTGCATACAATTTAAACTCATAGGTCAATAGTCTGAAGTTGCAATTTCCAAATAGCTCATGGTATGCAAAATATGAATATTGAGTATACTATATAATTTGGATTCTAAGATACAATTTTCAAGGAGGAAAAGGCAAGTTCATTAGGAAACACAACCCTCTATTGCTCATAATTTGAAGAAGCTCAATTTTCTTGTCACAATTCCAGGTAATAAAGAAGGTTTGCATCAATAGTCCCATTATCATATGGGTTGGAAGCTCCATTGGCCTCAACCTTTTTGACTGCAAAAGAAAGCTCATTAGCTGATAGATTTTTGTTTTATTTCCATGCCTTGAGCAAACACAATTTTTGCACTACTAATAATAAAGATGTGTTGAACTTGACATTAACAATCCCATATGGGCAATAAGCATAAGCAACCTCAAATGTCCTGACTGCAAAGTCAAGCTTTCCAGCCCATGGCTTGAAGAAGTTGTCTTTTTATTCCCATAAGACCATTTTTGGGATTAGGAGGCACAACCCTTTATTGCTCTCAGATTGAAGAATTTTGGTTTTCTCAATATGCCTTGAGGTACCTATGAGGATATGCATTAATAGTCTCACTATCATGAAAGTTAGGAGCACTAGTAGTCTTAACCTTTTTGACTGAAAAGGAAAGTTCATTAACCCATGACTTACATAAGCTTGGTTTTATTGCCATACCATGAGATGACACGGTTTTAAGCTCTTACTCCTATATTTCTCATTGATGCAGAAGGAACACAAGAAATTAGAGTGCATACAGGAAAATAACCACGATGAGTTCACAAGATTTTGATGCTTGATGCTTCCAACTATTTCCAGCTCAGTTTCAAATTCATGCAAGCTTTGTGGGTAGTGATCTGTACAATCTCTTTATAGCAATTGGCTTACAATTCTTTAGAACACATTTATAAACAATGTTTGCAGAACATAATGAATTATATATTTCTCGTTTAGATTTTATGTGATTCTCATTATGTCATCTTACATGTGAAGAGCCATGTCCATGTGCAGTATGACCAACCTTGGAGAACCTAAATGTAACAAATAGATGTGTCAATAAATAAATTCTAATAAAATATTATTTTTTGATTTGTTGTCTCATAATCTATACAATATGAAATCATGTCTAGCCATGTTAGTTATATCACCTTGGGGGTATCAAATGTATTCATGTTTAGTGCAAATAAAATTGGCCACAAAAGGATACCACTCATGATATAAAATCTGCAAATGTACGGAAGTTTTCATGTATTCATGTTTAGTACAAATAAAATAGTGTGCAAAATGCTACCACTCATGATATAAGATTTGCAAGTATATATGTATGAATATGTAACCAATTTGAAATGTAGAAATAGAACCTTTAAATGTAATGCTTCATCTATATTTCTACACTTACAAAATCAATCACACTCCTTATCACCATCAACTACAAAAGTAATAACTAGCCGTCTAAATCAAACAAGGCCAAGAATGGCGGATCCTGCCAAAGCAGGTGGAAAATGTTGTCATTAATGTAGCCCTCAAGATCTGCAAAATTTTTATGCCACTACAGCCGGAATACACCATCAAGAAGATTAAGTTTGAGTATGTAGAAACAAAGATACCTGTTGTTCTGGACAAGCGGTGTATAAGCCTGCAAATGTATCATGACCTTCCCAAGGAATTACATGGATTCCTCAGGTATGAAGTGGAAGGCATCGGAGGAGAATAATCTATAGGCCTTCCCAAAGGATACTCATTGTCATTGAAAACTAGCGGTTTACTTGCCGAAGAGACAACCTGGGTCATCGATGGCAGCACATTGGAAGATGATTCAATTAATGTCGGGAAGGATTTTGTAAACGTGGGTGGCATCACCGTTCATGTCCTTAGCCCATAATTCAACAGATTATTGGTAATCTCTTCCACAGGCATGGTTTTCATAGTAGATTTGGAGTCTCAGCAAGCATTACTCCAGTCAATAGATGGTGGTGAATGGATCGACAAGAATGAATCTCTCCAACAGTATCTAGACAAGCTGGCTCAAGAGCAAAAGCAGGCTATATCTGCTTACAGAGAGTGAATGGGCTATTGGCCTGGACAAAAACTCTCCTTCTGCTTGCCTCCTGTGCGGAAACGTCCTAAAATTAGTACCATTATGGGTTAAATCAGGCCTGCACACAGACATAAATCTGTAACCCTAATATCTCCTCATTTTACCATATACAAATTGATTTATCTGGATCTGTATTTGTATCTGAAGCGAGTTCAATTGTCTCTGAGAGGAAACTACTGCCTGCCGATGTTATTCTTTATTTCCCCGATGGAGATGAACTGACAATTAGATGAACTGAAAATTGAAGCTTTCAAGTCAAGCCAGATGCCAAAAACTTGAAATCAGTCCATACACAGTTGCTGCAACATCGAAGGATCTACAAATATGTATATGCCATTTTTGTGAATTGAAAATACTGCCAAAAGTGTTCCTACATATTAGCAAGTTGTTGCAGATAGATTTTTCAAGATGCCAATTCAAAATATCCCTGCGAGTTTTGGTCAGTTATATGCACTGCAGAAGTTACCAGATTCATTAGAGAAGCTCTGCTCTTTGAAGGAATTGGATTTGAGGTATTGTAGGAATCTGAATAAGTTGCCAGCAGGGTTTGGTGAATTGAAGGATCTCACTAACCTTGATTTAACGTACTGTGAGAGTTTACAAGGCAGTTTTGAGAAGCTGTGCTCATTACGGTCCCTGTCATTAGAACATTGGAGCATTTTACTTGGGCTCCATGAAAGGATTGGAAATTTAGCTACCTGAAGGAATTTGTAAACTTACAATTATGACAAGTATTTCACTGAAGAGGTGTTCTAGTTTAAAGATGCTTCCCAGTCGGTTCATAGAACTCAATTACCTGCAAGAGTTAGACTTACAGGGATGTGAAACATTACAAGAAATAACAAACAACTTCCATCATCTAGTGGCATTAAGAAAATTGAACATGTTCAACTGCTGGAGCTTGTCAAGGCAACCTCAAGGTTTTGGTAAACTTGGATGTTTGGAGGAGTTAGTTTCATCAGGATGCGATAAATTAGAGGAATTGTCCAGTGACTTCCATTGTCTTAGAGCATTAAGAAAGTTAGACTTCTCTGGATGTAATAGTTTGTTGAAACTTCCCAACCGTTTTGGTGATCTTGGTTGCTTGGAAGTGTTGGATCTATCAAGATGCTCTCAATAGGAGCATCTTTCTACAATTTTTCACTGTCTACCATCATTGATAAGACTGGAACTCTCATATTGCAAGAGATTGGATGGGAAATGGATGGATAGTGTGGGGTGTATTGAGAACATGTGGCGTGTAGACGTTAGAGGAAGTGAAAGGATGATCCAACGGTGGATGGAAATGCAAAGGGAGAAGGATGAATGGCATTTGGTGGTTGTGATAGGAAAACCACAGGTATAGTTGTGATTCGTGTACAGCTAATACTTATTCAGAGGCGTAAATGCGTATATTGCATTTTCCACAATGCATACAAAGAAATGAAGAACATATTTAATTTTTTTAACCTGTGGATGTTTTTAGTAAATACTAAAATTTCATTCAATCCATTCCGTGTTTTAAGGCTATGTATGTGTATTGCAGGTAACATGGAGAGCTTTGTTATTGAAAGCAATCATATCAAAGTTCTTTAGTGAGATGGGGATTCTTGTTGACACTCATCAACATCCATTCTGCTCATCGTCTCTTCCGCCAGAATTTCTGTCATCTTGATCATTAGTATGCATGACATTGAACCCTTGATATGGGAATTATTGGAAAAAAATCTCCAGCGGCTGGAATCCAACTGTAAAGTCTTCAAAATCATATATGTTGGCAAAGCATTCAGTGCCTTACCGACTAAGTTGAAAGACAGAATCCTGGCTTGCAAACCCAATAACTCTAGGGCCTCCTCCTTCTTTGACAAATTATTTACTTTGTTTCGTACTTACGAACCACTTGTATTTTATAACACTGATAGTTTACAAGAAAAAGGGCTGAAATGTTTCTCAGTGTGGGAAGACATCTCCTATATACTTAATGAGGCATGTTTCCTCTTAAGAGCTCCAAGAGAGAGCAATATTGAACTGTTGAGAGTGTTGTTGGTGACTGCAGAAACATAATCTCTTCTGCTCAACAACTATCAACAGGTATTTAACTTTTATCAGCTACTATCTAGTGTTTTTTGTTTTCAATTGCATTTCTAAAACATTACAAACACATGTTTGTTAGAATAAGTTTTTTTAATTGATAATGTAGGTGAAGGTCAATGATTTACAAGGAAAATTGATTCTACTGCTCATTACACCCATCAACATAGCTGAAACACAGACTTCAGCGTTGAAAGATATGTATCCAAAGATACTAGCCAGGCATGAGCATCTACCAGAAGTTGTTTGGATCCCAAGACTGGATTGGGGTAGGCCAACCTGGGTTAAGTATGAGAGACATGCAGAAAATTCTCTATGGCCTTTGGTTCCAAATCCATGGCTGATAAACACGATATCACTATATCATTTGACTAATGCAACAACTGTACTAGTGGTGGTAGATGCAAAGGGAAAATTTCCTGCAAAGATGCAATGCCGATGATAGAAAGATGGGGAGTGGAGGCATGTCCATTTTGTCAAAGCCGTGAAGAGGAACTCAGAAAGGTACAATGGGAGGGACTTAAGGTCCAATTTAGTGTGCAATTTGTCTTTCAAAATCTGGACTCGACTCAGATGAAGGTAAGTTTAAATCACTCGAATTCCATGAATGATCAAGAAATCATGTAAATCTCATTAAACTCCTATCTTTGTGTAGAACAAAAAGAATGTATTCACGTTGACTATAAATTAACAGAATTGGAAATGTGGTGATAGGTGGAGGCCATGTGCCAAGGAGAAACAATGTTCTTGCGCATGGGTTCTGTTGACAAAATGTTACACTTTATGCCCAAGTTGAATTGAAATTGGAAACCAAGGTCCAACTCCTCTATCTGGGGAGGAGACCCATTTGCATTTGGATGGATACTCAAGAAGAAGTTGTTTATGAAATGAAGAGAAAGGCAATGTCTACTATTCCAAACCTCTCATTCCTAGATGCATATAAATTTTGGCAGTGCATTGTGTATTTGTATAATGATCTGAGCAGAATGAGAGCTAATGAAAAGACAAGTGAGAAAATTGTTGTTGGGCCTCCTGAATCAGACCAATAGAGATGTGTGGCTAATTGTGGTGGGTGAAAACGGGGAGGTGGTGACTGGTAGGGGAAAATAAGTAATAGAGGTGTTGTGAAACGATGGTAAGGATGAAGAGTAAATGCTATGTGATGTTAAACGTGAAGGGCTTAGACAAGTTTTGGAGAGGAGATGGAAAGATGGCAAAGTGTCCAACACTCTTTACCAGTACTTAAGAACTACATTTGTATGACAGTTCTGCCACAGCAGTGTATTTAAGTTTATAAAATGTACCAAAATTGTTTGAATTACAATAAGAACAATGCAAGAGAGGATTTTTAACAGACCCAAGAATTTTAACAAACCCGATTTGAATTCTAGCGTATGAAATCCATATGTACTAAGTACGTTTGATATTTGAAAAATTACACTGCAATATGATTTAGACTGAAATCTTTTACGAGAATTCAGTTTTTGTACCTTTCGAGAGACACTCCTTTTTTTTGGTGATCCCATATTCTCCGGATTTATCCTCTGTCTTATCCCTGGCAAAAGATACAATCTCAAACAATAGAAAAATTGATTTAGCAATGAAATGCTTATTGAACAGTTTGCAGGGCAAATTCATGATCCTATTGATTATTTTTCCACCCTCAAATCATAGAATAAATACATGTAGAGAAAGCCATATGATGAGTATTCTGATCACTTAATAAACAACCTTTTCTGCTCGATTATTAATGAACAAACCCAAGAGTTACCTGGTCAGGTTTCACTTCAGCCAGTTGCATTTGGGAAAAACAATTAACATATATATTCTGAACATAGCCTGCAATCATTTGCATTCCAAAAACACACCGCACCATCAAGCTTAATATGTCACTTTGCTGAAAAGTGAGTCCATTGGCTTCCATCCCGTCAAAACTAATCACCAGGAACCCGAACCTTGAATTCTTCAGTCATATTACAAAGGAAGGAAGCACGCCCAACAGGGCTTGAACTTGAGTAATCATCATAGCAATCACTCTACCTTACCATTAGAAATAGACATTGATCAAAGTATACAATCTTTCATACGGTGTTGTTAAGTACCCGACATGCATTTTCCATACATCTACATGGGCAAGAGGGTAAATCTCCAAAAATACACGACTCAGAGCCATTTCCAATAATGCAACTTCTAATTTTCCTACCCCCAAATTGCATGCAAAGTGAAAATGAACACGCCGCAGTCTCGCCATCCAGTTCCATTCTGATTGTTTGCATTTCACTAAGCCACTTTTAAGGTTGCGCCTCGTTCCCCAGCTCTCTCCAGTAGGCCGTTGGGGCTCTCTATAGAATAGATCATAACCCCGGCTGTCGGTCCACAATACCCATTACGAGCTTACCTTGACATCATGGTATTCCAATTTCCGTGACACCACCTCTCTGTGACATTTTGTCAAACACATTGCAGACATAGTCCGTACTTCTGCATTTTGCGTGCTTGGTCACGGAATCCTTCCCAACATAAGCCACCAATTCAAACCATTCCTGTTTATACATTCATAAAAAAATATTTCCATTTTATAGGATTTGCACGTTTTTAATGAATCATTATTATTGAGTTTAAAGTTGTTGGATTACTTGCACAGAATTCTTAAGAGCAAAAACAGGTTGTCTGCTTACAGAGAGCGAATGGGCTATGGGCTTGGACGAAGACTCTCCTTCTGCTTGCCTCCTGTGCGGAGCCGTCCTAAAATCAACACCATCATGGGTTAAATCAGGCTTGCACACGGACACAAATCTGTAACCCTAATATTTCCTCATTTTACCATATACAAATTGATTGATCTGGATCTGTATCTGTATCTGACGGGTTCAATTGTTTCCCAGAGGAAACTACTGCCTACCGTTGTTATTTTTATTTCCCCCATGGAGATGAACTGACAATTGATTTAATGATTTAATGTTTTAGTTGCAACATTTATTGTAATGTGTTACTTGTAAGCTGAAGAAGAGTGACGCTTCGATCTCAGTTAGATGGTCATTTCCATTAAGTTGGAGAACCTCAAGATCTGGACAACAATATTCAGAAATTGCAATCCTGCACATTGTTATGCCGAATAGGTTTATCTCCTTGAGGTAAATGGACAGCTCCATATTGTCAGAGTTCGAAGATGAATCAGTTTTCTAAAGACTGTACTTCGGCTACCACTTCGTTTTTCCTGCTCTTTATCTATTATTTCGAGTAGTTGTTGCATTGATTAAGACATTGAATGGACTGAATTTTTGAGAGGCAGCCAGAAAACCAAGGAAGATTTATGCTGCAAAGAGTATGTGCGAAAGTATTATGATGAATGACAGTTCTTGTAAATTCTGTACCTGCATCAGAAGAAATTTATGACATGTCAATGGTTTTGTTAGGTTTAAACTATACAAAAACCAAATATTTGCCACATGTTGCGTCAATATTGGCTAGCTGATTTTTTTTTAGTTTTTACTAATCATAAATTCCAAATATGACTATAAAAAAAGTTCATCCAATCAGAAAATCAGATTAAATATATTATAAAAATTAAATATACATTTATTTTTATAAAACAATAGGTCAAACAAAGCAAATGACACATGTCAAGACATGATTGAAGAAACAAAAGCAATTAATTGATTTGTTGAAGCCTATAAAACCTGCCTAGGCAGGATAATAACATATACCATCAGGCGAGTGCATTGTACACATGCCATTGCTAGTTTTAAACATTAAACATTTAACATTTAACATTTAACATTTGCAAGTTGCTTAAAAGAAGAAAATATTACCCATTTAGGGTTAGCTCGCGGAGTCGCGAATCAATGTTGCATATGAGTTATGGAGCCGATCAGTGCAATGTTTTACCACCGAAAAATAGTTTGTGTAAAATTTTACCTGTCTAAATTTACGGTTTGATTTTTTGTTTAGTTGTAATTTACGGCTAAAATATAAAAAAACAGTCCACAGACCATCAAATTCCAGGCCTGGACTTGGGTCGCTTGGAGTTTGCCGACATGAAATCTTTCAGGGGAGTTTATGCCAGATTAGAAACTCTGTGAAGGACTGCAAGGAGAGGATGTTGGATCTAGATCAGGGTTAAGCTGGGTTGTTAATAGCTCAGATTGGATGATGTCAGGGGTGAGGATTTTTTTTTGCAGATAGGATCCGACCCGACAGAGTTGAATATCTGGTAAGAAACCAAGTTGAAAACAGTGGAGAGAGAGATCGGATATCAGAAAGTTGTGTCCACAAAGGGATCACCGTCGAGGAGTCTGTGTTGGACTGGAGCCAAAATGAGGACCGAGCAGAGTCATATTTTTCCGCTGACCTAAAATTTTAGGCTGCATAAAATTTCTCCATTTGGCGGTTGACCTGCGGCGCGACTCGATCCCGAGACCTGTAATGCGCTACAGCCGGATCTGCATGTGCCTGTGGGTATTTGGATTTGTGACTGTAGTTTTTCCCGTGCATTTAGGATTGATATGTGGCTGCTTATTTTTGGATTTTTTTCAACAAAGTGGCATTTCTTTTTGGATTCATTTCTATTCAGTTTTCTAGGTTACAGGGACTTGTTTCATCCATTATTCACAGATTCACAGTTGTAAAGACTGGATGTTTATTATGGATTAATAATCTCAAGGTAGCTATAGACTTTGTCTGATTGATCAATGCATGCAGTCCGAAGGGTTGAACCACGTGAACTAGGTGTTCAAGGTTTGTTGACATCCGTAAGAGGATTTTAGATTTTAAAAAATAGGGTGCAAATTTTGATTCGTCCAATCAAAACAAATACAATAAATAATTTCCCAATCCAAGCATTCAAAAAGAAATGCTAAATTAATCCTCAACACATAATTCAACACCACAAATTCAAACCTTAGATATGGGAAAAATCAGCAAAATACATCCTTCAAATCCAATCTTTAATTGGATTTACAAAAATTTCAATTTTTCTTTGATTTTCTCCTTCATCATACAGATTTGTAAATTGTTGTTCACCTTAAAAATGTCTGCAAAATAACTTTGACTCAAATAACAAAAAAATTTAATTCTTTTGATTTTTGGAATTCAAGCAATGAACAAAACGGACGATGTGAGTGAATGGTGGATGTCAACGAGTTCGCTGCAAGGTTTGTGGTATCTGTTAGTACCATTGATAAATATGCAAGAAGGGTGAATGCTACGAACTCCATATTTCATGCGAGGTCCTTTGTTTGCACCACTCGAATTTACAACAAATGGATGAAACATAGACAATGGAAAATGGGTTTGCACAAGGTTAGATCTACTCACCCGTAGCCATGACCTAATTTTATAAACGAAGCATGAGTGGGGCGAAAGTTGGAGAGACCTCTTTCGAGAACCTTCTCTAATAGAGTTGTCCTCTTCATACGGAATGAGCATACGCTCAAGTTTATAAAAATTCAACATATTATTCACAAGAGAAATTACAAATATATAGGAGTTCAACTCTAACTTCCTACAAAACTCCTAAAATCACTAACACTAATCTAGGTAGGTTGTTCTAATAACCTTTGTTCTCTCCATCCTATTTTAATCAACTCACTTACAATAATACTTTATTTTGCACATGCACTCATATGTGATAAAATATGTTTTGTATCACACTAACTAACTAATTTAATATTATTGCTCACCACTAACATTAATGTGAGCACTAACATGTAAATTTCGTAACAATAAACCTATGTCTTGACTTTATCCCTTTTCCAATTGGAAAACCCTACACCCCTTCACGCACTTATGCACATCCATAGCCATGCATGGCCAAAAATACTTGGCACTTAGTTGTGCCGAGTTCATATCAATACCAAAGTGACCATTTAATCCTATGTTATACTTCTTCTAGATCAAATTCTCATCCAATGAACCTCCAGTACGTACAATTGTGTGCCTTTGAAACTAAGTGCTTCTGTAAAAGTAGTTTAACCAAGGCATGTAACTGGCACTTGTTGGGTTGCTCATGATTTACATGCTTCTTTTAAATCCATAACATCTATGTAGATATCCTTAATGAAATTGAATCATGTGACTTCCACATGCATCTTGGTCAACAACACACATGCAACTCTACTTTATTTCTCACTCCTATGATTCAATACAAATGAATAATTTTGTAATAAGTCAACCCATTTTATGTTTTTATTCAACTTACCTTTCGTATTGATGAATTATAGTGCATAATCGTCTATACCTCCACTTAGAGCTTTGACTATCACATATGATTCATCCCTAGGGTCATTTCCTCTCTCTTAGCTTCCACACTTCATTTTTATCACTTCATGCTTTCACTTGTTTCCTCAACATGTTATCGTCATCACATTCTACATGGTTATCGGGTACACATGTCTTATCTACTTTATGATATAAAGTATTCACTCAACAACATAGTGTGGGGAAAATGTAGACACAAAATTGCACACTTGTGTACATTTCTAGGTCCTAAAAGCCCCTTCTTAAGTAGTTCTCAAACTTGCATCTTCATTTCCTCTTTCTCCATACCCATCAACCTATATGTGGCTTTGTTTGGTAAACTAGACGTTGATTCATTTGATGTTTGATATTGCACATGGGTGTTAATCCATCTAGAATATCATTCGACATGATATCCACATTCTCGTCCAACATATCCTTCACTTCATGCACAAGTACTCCTCCCACTTCTTATGTGTTCTCCTTTTATGTAGACTTTAAAATGAATGCATAGAACTTTCTCCTTCTTCGCCTCATTTAGGAAATTATTCCATGATATCAACAACACTTTTGTAGTCTTTTCCACTTTCATACTCACATCCTTCAAATGATTGCGAGATTATTGCTTACCCTCCCTCACCAAGGTGATCTAATTTCCAAGGTCAACCTAGTAACCCATGGCATACATCCATCGACATAATATCACATAGGACTTCATCTTAGTATTTTCCATACCGGAAACATAATTTTCATTTCTCATTCACAAACAATTGATGCCCCTTCAATTACCAATACACCTTATATGGATTCAAGTGCTTAATCCTCTTTAAATCTAACTTCTTAACCATCTCATTTCAAATACAATTATCAGTGCTACCACTATCAATAATTACATTACAACACTAACCTCCATACTTATAAATGGTTCCGAAAATATTTTTTCTCTACGTTGGTGCATAAATGGTTCCAAAATATTTTTTCTCTACGTTGGTGCATTCTACATTATTGTTGACTTTAATAGCACTCTTCATCATGAGATATTTACCGAATTTTGGCTCTTCGACGTAGTTGATTGATGCAATACTTTATGTATCTACATGTGGAACATGATTGCTAACATCAATCCTCCTTGCATTGATACTTTTATGTGTGTGTGAGAACTCAAACACATAATGCATTGCTTCTCCACATTAGAAACACATATTTATGAATACTATGCCTTGTCCATATCCATTGCATCCTTTTCCTCTCGAAAGAATATCTTCCTCCACCTCTTTACACATGAATTTTATCATGTAGTGGACTCGCTTCACCTTCTTCCATAGGACCAAGATTTGCACTACACACTCTCCTCCTCTTCCACGCGAAAAATTCCTTTTCTTGTGCGGTATCTTTTTGTCTACAATAAAAAATTATTCTACATTTAGCATACATTGATAGGCTTCTTCTACTAACTTCAATCTCACCATGTTAAACTCATCATGAATGGAAATGTGTATTATGTTTATAAATCTTTAAACCTTTTTTGCACCACCTTCCATCCGACTAGATCAAGTTTTTAGGTGATAGAACTCCTTTGTGTAATCCATCCACATCTCCATTTGTCTCGGGTTTTGCAATGTTTTGAACAAGCTTAAATGCATATCTATAGGAAATATTTTTTTCCTTTAACTTTAAAACCATCCTCTTCCTAGCCTTAATATTATCGTTTGCCTCCCTCTATCATTCTAAACATGATCCCACAAGAAATATGCATGCCCCTTAAACTTTGTATAATCAAAATGAACCATCTTAGGGTCCTCAAATGACTCATAGTCAAAATACTTTTCCAATTCTGCAATCCAATCTATTAGACCTTCTCGGAGAAAAACTTCCTAAATAGTTTAGGATATCCATATGTGACCTCCCCATCCTCGAAATGGACCTTAGATACATAGCTTCAAGTTCTTCATCCAATTCTTCTTCATAAATATTAGCTGATTCATCACCACTTGAATCATAATCAACTCTTCTTCTTTGAGTCATTTCCATTTCTCAAAGCCTCTTATTGATACCTCTCATCGGATATGCTAGCTTAACCACTATGTGTGGTATATTTTGTCTCACCCTAAAAGGGATTCCTCTTTGTGTCATCTCAATTTTCTCACACAACAAAGATAACAAAATATTGTAATCTATTGAACAATATAAGCATTAGAAGATGTATAAACTACTTATACCCATACTTCAAATATGGAAAGAAAAATTACTACCATCACTCACACACCTAACTTAAAGTCATGTTATGCTATCAAATTGATGCATTTGTGATTAGAGGGTTCAATGAAGGATTTTATTAAGACCATGTAACCTATAAAATTACATAATAGGATGACCTCACACCTATAAATATCAATGTGCAACTTGAAAAAACAATAACTTTCTTATATTAATCAACGAGGAAAACGTTATTAAAAACACAATTCATTATAATTCTTATTCCAAATTATAATCAAGACTCTAAAATAATCCGCAAAATGATGTATTCCTAGGACTCTACCTTACTAGAGTTGTAGCT
Source organism: Taxus wallichiana var. yunnanensis (assembly GCA_018340775.1). Taxonomy (NCBI): domain Eukaryota; kingdom Viridiplantae; phylum Streptophyta; class Pinopsida; order Cupressales; family Taxaceae; genus Taxus; species Taxus wallichiana. The sequence continues at coordinate 804,808,667 of CM031235.1, forward strand.
CACAAGACTCTCTCGAAGCAAACAATGGTTCCTTCTCTTGAATGCAACTATGAAATACTCAACACTATGCTCCTATGAATCAAGGTCAAGTTCACGCTCATATTCTTCAAATTTTTTTGTTTATAACTAACTTCAAGCAAGATTGAAGCTTCATTTTCCAATTAACATATCTCCTTTTATTTTTTCAAACCTCTAGCAAGAAAAACCATGCATAGATGTAAATAACCCCTTGAATAAAAATTACAAGTTTACCATGAAAACTCGTATTAATTATTAACACCCTTTGTAACTTATCATTTTTACCTATAAATTTGACACTTCAAAAATACCCATAAGTTTATCAAAAAGGTTCTAGTCCAATGGTGAGGATGATGGCTTGTTAAACCATCCACCATGGTACAAATCCCTCTAATTACCTAACATGGAGATTCAACCGGATAATGCCAGGATGTTCCCTAGATGACTTTGATGGATTGGATGCATCTTAGTCATTGCTTAGCCAAAATAAATACAAAGAAAAAAACCTTAACGTATATCAAAATTAGATACAAAGAAAGAATATTCTAAATTTCAACAAAAAAATTAACCACATGTTTGCATTTGATTCTGTCATTCTCACCTAACATTTCTCATCACAAAAAAATGTGACTACTAAACTAGAAAAAACTACCAAATTTTCTCAACAACGTCAACTCAAAAATTTAGTAACCCACTCCATGGAACCATGGTCGAATTCAACTTTATATTGTTGTGATTTTTGACAAAAATAAACTTACGAAAAGCATATGTTTTTAATGTGTATGTGATTAAAAGTGGTTTTATCTAAGATGTTAATCTAGAAAGTCACACAAACTTTTCAAGGATATATTGAAGACCCTAATGTTAGCCATTTTCAACAAATGCAATGGAAATTTCAAGAAAGTTAGCTTCAAAAAGCCTACATCATTGTTAGAATATATGGTAATGGCTTTCAAAAAGCCTTCACAACCTTCTTTATGGAAGGGTTAGCCATCAAAAAAGCTATGAGAATGGAACATCCTAAAATTGGAATTGTTACCTAAGTTAAACTAAGTACGATATCTAAATTATACATATGTGTGGTTTGTGTAGTGAAGGATGGTATTAGAATGGATCAATTCCTCCCTCAATCCTTGCCCACACAAACTACTCACTTCTAAATTATTGTAGTCTTCGGATGTTTGAAAGACTTGAAAAACATTCTACAAAACATTGATCAAAGCCACTAGTTAATTTCCAATTTCATTATCTTTGATTATAAAATACAATGGTAAATTAATAATAGGCATTGAGATATTACTATATTCCTACCATCAATAATTATTCCCCTTGTTATTGTGCATGCAAATACAACACCTACTCAACTATCCTCTTCCTTATGCGTTATTTCTATGGCATCCACCCTAAATTAGAACAAGTGGATTCCGGATGAACCATTACCAATTGCAAGTATTGCGCTCTATACTACAAGCCAAATGATAACAGTGTCCAAGTCACTTTGCACATAAACATAAGGCATATAGTTACAAATCTACACAAAACCAAAATTATGTAGATATTTATATATGAAAGAGAATTTGACATCATTAATAGCCTATAGAAATTTTACGCCAACAATAACATCATGAAAAAAATCCTAAGAAATTTTACATATGATGAGATGCTTCCTCACAATTGTTCCACCAAATGTAGCCACAAGTAAGCCATAAAATTCAACTTTACTAGTATACTCATCAAACCATCAACCACCAATATCTTCAACTATTTCAAGCCTATAGTTACAAAAAAACATATTTCTTTTAGATATTGTGGAAAATCCATCAAAGCATAATGGAAGGTGGATTTTTTTTTAGATGTTATAGTATGCATATAAAATGCATCTTGTAGGGGTTTGAATCGAAGGAATTCGCAATGCAATTCCCCTATTATGTTGTTAAGTGCCTAAAGATGTAATTTGTCCCGAAAATTTAGTAAAATATCAAGCCTACTATGATTGTAAAAATATTTGGCTTAGAAAAAAATGAATGGAGAGAAGAGATATAAAATAGGCTAAAACAAAAATGAGCAATCTTATTGGGAAGCTACAAGTGGGAACCATAACCATAGAAACATTGACAAAATTAGTGTCTCTTCCTCCAAAGCAATGCATATGAACTTGTTTCTCAAACCATTTCTAGAAATGTGGTAGATCAACACTCATTCTAAATATAATCTTGTTCTAATGCCACAAAATTTTCCTAAAACCCATAGTGACTATCCGGCTTCCCCTACAAACCACCTTTCATTTCAAATTCCCCTCTCAATCATTTAAAATTTCCTTCATTTTGAGGGGCCCTGAAATTTATTTATTTATTTTTATAAAGGAGATGGTTTAAAATAGATAATTCTCACTTTAAAGATGTATTCAAGCATATGAAACGACCCCTTCCTATAACATATAGCTATTAGTAGATATATCCCAAAACCGGTTTACCTTGTGCATGCAAAATGCCCCGTCCTTGCAACATATAAGTAGTAGTAAATATATCCCAAACTTAGTTTATCTTAGCTAATGAGCATGAACAACAATAAAACCAAAATGGTTATTTCAAATTATACTCACAAATCATCCATGACAATGAAAAACACATTGTCTTTCTTTTCTATATTTAAACATGCATATGACTATACGTGGTGATTTACACTAACAAATACATGTTTCCTATAATTTCTATGAAAATAAGACCCACATAAGCATAATAAATAAACTATGTCCCAAAATAAATTGTAATATATCTTATAGGACAATTAAAAGCACAAATATAGAAATTTGTACAAAAAAATGGCTAATTGACCAATTAACATTTTCAAACAACTAGTCATTTTCAAGAGGAACAAAAGCTACATTTAGCCAAATGGTGAATATTAGCCAGTAAAATTACCTCTTCTCATGGGGTGTTACCGTTCAATTGAAATGCTTCGATTGTTGAGTAATTTTGTTGTGTAAAAAAGACGGATTGAGCGAAATGTAACCCAAGTGACATCTCATTGTCAATGGTGAGCGTAAAACAATTACATGGAGCACAAAGTTTTGCATGAGCTCTTGATGAGTTTACAAAGTCCTCCCATAAAGCTTTGTCCCAAAACTCATCATTGGTCTACTCGGGACTTTTATCATTCTTGAAGGTTTTATGTAGCCTTTATTATTTCCACACTAACAAAATATTATGTGCATGAATGTATGGGGTTGCACAAGCTTATTATTTCTACTCTTAACTGTTTTTTTTGGTGAGGTAGGATAGCTTGTGAGCCTAGATGCTTGTGCATCACTTTGTTGCATATCTAAAAAGTGTGCAATGTATGATGTGAGCATAATGTTGTACTTTTGTTGTTGGTAAGAAAATCTATTGAACCTAGTGATTCACTTGTTGAATGTGTTGGGTAATTATCTCCTCTTTCTCCAATTCCATTCCCTTCGCACTAATTTCTAGAATTTTAGTTGAGCAAAAACAATGTCAAGAGTTGTTAGGAACCCATAACATTGCTAAAACAAACTATTTCTAGAATAGTTATGTTGCAAACATGTTAAATGTATGTCAAAGCACCTATGATGAACACTAATGTACATTCACAATAGTTGGAAAAATGTGTTATTTACCACTTCATTTTGTCCATCAACATAATGATGGAATTTTTTTATCTATCTAGTCGAATGTGTAAAATTTCCCACAAAGTTTGTTGAAAATGACTAACAAACTTAGGATCTTAATCATATATAATTGAGATGAACTCTAAAGTGTATCCAAACATGTTGTAAGAAGAGTTTTGTTGTCTTAGGTCCATTGATTGAACTATTGTGTGTTGCCACAATCACCATCTTTGAGAAATGATGAACAATATCGAACATGGAGTCATGTTGATGTTTGGTTATCTACAAACCCGAGAAGAAATTCATGTTAATCTATCTACATGGTCTAGAAAAAACTATAAGGTGTGTATATATGTGTAATATGCGCTTATTTGGCTTAGATATGTTACGAAAACACAAGATTTGACATCGGCCTCAATATCATTGCATGCAAGTAGCCAATTGAAATGTTGACATGATGCCAATGTTTCCACGAGTCCAAAATGTCCAATCGATTTGTAGTGTTTTTTACATACAAGCCTTGTATAAGGTGTACCTAAGGGAACACAAACATGGCCAAGCTTGTAGAGAAGCTTGTCTTTCGGATATAAATTTGCAACCTATTGTCCTCGAGAAAGGTCATTGTGGCTAAGTGTGAATTATGGATCCTTGGAGTACTTCAAACCTAATCCATAGTGGTGCTTTGCATCAATCCACAATGTTGTGGCCTCGAATATCGAGCACGATGAATAACGAAGCGATAAGTAAGTTGTCTTGAGTAGTCAGCTACTTTGTCATCTTTCCCCTTTTTGTGCTTGACTACTAAATGGGGTTACTACAAGTATGCCATCCAATTCATGTGGCTCAAATTATCTAGCTTATGTTATGTATTTAAAAACTCAAAAGGCTTATGATTGTAGTGAATGATGGTATTCCAACCTAAGAGATCATGTTACCATTACTTCATGGCTTGAACTTTTGCGTAGAGCTCCTTTTTGTAGTTAGGGTTTCTTCATACAATATCATTAAATGTTTTGAATGGTATCCAACATAACATCCATGTTGAGTGAATACAACACCAAGTGCAAAATCGATGCATTGGTCTTGATTTTGAAGGGTTGATTAACATCAAGCATTGAAATCTCATGCAAAACAAAGTCTCAACTTGAATTCTTCAAATGCTTGATGTTATGTAGGTGTCCACTAACATGCTACCATAGCTCTCATAATTTGTTTAGAAGACCAAGGATGTGCAAAAATCCCAATACAAACAATTGATAGAATTTGGTGACTCCAAGAAAACTTAATCACTGGAGGTGCCCGCAAGAAGTTGGCCAATCTTGAATAACATTGATATGTATCATATCCATGTGGAGTCCTTCACAATGAAAGATATAAAAAAAAGTATTAAAACTAAGGAACACCAAAGGTTCACTTGCTTAAGGTGCCTTGCAACTTGTGGGTGTGAAGTGAGTCAAAAACACTTTTAATGTATAGAACATGCTCTTCCCAATTCTTGATGTAGATATGCATGTCATCTAGGTAGACAATGATGATGGTATTAGTGAAGAGCCACTAAATAGCATTCCTAATCCGTGTTAAGGCTCCAAGCATGTTGGTTAGACCAAAAGGCATTACTAACCACTTGTATAAGTGATCGTTTTCCTTAAGCGTAACCTTCCAAATGTCTTCCAATTTGACTGATCTTGATGATATGTGACCTCAAGATCAATTTTTACAAAGTATTTTACACCTTGATGTTGGTCTAAAATATCATTGATGTGATATTAATGAAACTTATTTTTCATGGCACTCTTGTTAAATGCACACGACTCCATGCAAAATCGCCATGAATGATCCTTATTAGGTACAAGTATGATTGAACTCCCGCAAGGCGAAGAACTTGGCCTAATTATCCTTTCGTCAAAAAGATCCTAGATTTGTTTGCCAATGTCATTTGTTCTCTCAAATTTATCTACGATAAAGCCAATTAATTAGAAGTGGATATCCAAAAATGAGATCATTTTGATGCTTGACATGGTAGTTGTAGGAATGCCTCCTTGTTCATCAACGACATCTCCATAGTATTGTAGTAGATTGTTGAGTTGTCATTGCTGAGTTACAAGAGTGTGCTACTTCACGGTATTTCACACTGTGACCTTGGGCAAACCATAAATAAACACTTTTGAGCATGAGAGACAATCTTTTTGCATTACTTCACATTTACAAATGAGATGTTACTCTTCAAAGGGGTCTCTAGAATGTATAGAGATAATTATTCATATTGATGGACCAACATTGTGTCTTAACTCTATAAGAAACATCTTAATTAGAAAACTATGGCTATACAACAAGAACATCATAAATATCAAGTGGTGCTACACACAAACAAGAGAATATTGCATCACCGAGATGCAATATTCAACTGTGTAGTTGTGAGTCCACACTTTGAAACCATCCAAGCAAATAACATCAAGGATGTGCTTCCATTGTGAGGCATAGACATTTTGTAGTGCCTTGTGTGATGCTAATCTTTTGGTTTCCAGTGTTGATGATTATGTGGACTGATTCTCCTTTATCCAATACTTGGTGTGGAAAAAATGCTCTCATTCTCCAACATCAATGGGTGTTGGTTGTGCGTTAATGTTCAAGCAAGTTGTAGCATATGGATCAATGTCTTGCTTTTCTTCAACATTCTCAAGCAATCTTTTGCGCTCAACATTCTCAATCATGATGGATGTCAACCTTGTGATGACTACCACAATTTTTCCCTTCCTTTCTTTTGCTTCGGGGCATAAGCTTTTGATTGCATTATCACGTGAAGGTTGCCTAGTGTGAGGTTGTGCGATGTGAACTTGATAGTTGTTCCTTGAAGATTGTTCTTTTATGAAGGGTTGGGAGCTAGTGCAACATAGTGTCAATCCATCCACCCATGCCCGATGGACTCTAATATGCTATAATTTGATTGATTATGTAATCATTGCTACAGATTTGCATATATTAGTTGCAATGATCATTCATTGTGTATGGACAATGCTATCATTTTTTGTGAACATTGTTTCAATTGTGCATTTTATCACGGATCCATCACCTGCAAGTGCACATACCAATCTCAAAAACTCTCAAGGATTCAATCATTGTGCTTCTACCACAAATCTATCCATCTCCATTCATTGTTATGAGTATATTAATCGGTGACACTTGTAGCTCATCAATCTACTTGTATAGGTCTTTGCTTGGCACTCAAGTTCAAATTTCAAACACAATGAAAATTACATTGAAGACAACTTGAACTCTAGAGTGTTTGCATGAAAACTTACATGCCACCTATGTTGTCTACAATGGTATACATGTTTCAAGATCCATCGGTACAATTGAACGTATATTTATTTCCATCATGCCTCGTGGTGTACAGAGAGGGCTGATCCTAGAGATTGTTTTCTCCTTCAAGCACAAGGGTTGAACTCATCACTTGGCTCACGTTTAGTTCATCGTCAACAAGAAAGGTCTTTACATTTATGCATAACCATGTTATGAAGAATTAGATATCGTAGGGCCTATTAACACGAGTTCTTTAATTTTTCTAGGCGATGTTAATGTTGTGTTGGTATTCGATTAAAGTTGTGTCTATTTAATGCTAAATAGTATGTTTCAAAGTTACTACTTGTTAAGAAGTAACTAGGTAAAATAAAGTCAATAATTACTTAGTGTCCTTTAATAATAAACTATGTCACCGTCCTATCATCAAATTCGTTATATTCGTCAAAATCAAGGGTCTAAACTCATCATTTTGTGTCATCAAAAGCGTAAAAAAATATTTAATTTTTTTGCCTCATATTGCAATGGATGCATTTTTGGGAGCATCCGACCTCTTCAAAGTCAAAAGTATAATTTTGAGGGGGCTTCATACACATGAGCTTCAAGATCATTTATGCTAAGTAGCCAAGAACACTAGAGGATGGAGGCAACAGAGGTTGTAGGACAATCACTATTCTCTTGTCGGTCACTAGCTAGCGAGGCCACAAACTATATTAGTGACAAATTAGTTGTCAAAATGACTAAATGTCAAGGATGATTTTTAGGTGGCAACGGAGATTATCGCATACCATTTATGATTAGAACGACAACAATCTACAACAATGGCTACATACAAAGACAACAAGGACCAAGTCCTCATTATTACTATTTTAGTATTTTCATGTTTTGTGTGGTGTGCAAAATAAACCCCCTGTTGAGACATTTTAGAAACTAGCCATATTTTGAAGAACCTTGGTTTTGGGGGTGGGAGAAAATTTCAAGGTAAACTTGATATGGAATGTTGTTCAAATAATTTGGGAGTTTTAGGAATCTAGAGAATTCGAAATTTGGGATCTCATGGAACGTGAAATGGCCCAAGAAATTTGGCTTGCAACTATGCATTTACGAGAAAACTTGGTAGAGTTGTACTTGGTCTAAACATATTGTTTAGAGAGATTTTTGCTTCCATTATATGCTTCTCTTCTCCCATGTGCACACTAAAGGGGGAATATTAGGAATATCTTGTTAGTGTCCATATATTAGTATGTGATGTGATTAGTTGTAATAACAACTCAAAGATATTATCACGGGTTAATAATGTATGCGGTATAAGAGTGATTCTAGGGTACATTAAATTCTATAATTAGAATGTGATTATGTGTGAGTTATAACGACCAATGATATTATTATATGTGAGTGGTTAAAGGTGATAAATTTGACTCCTAACTTATAGGAGATTAATACACTTTGTATATGTATCTTCTCTCTGTGTGAAATACATCTCAAGTTTATTTTGTGTAATTGTTTTTGTCAAACTATGAGCAATTTTTTCAAACAAAAACTCACAAAAACCAATTAACAAAATGGAAACTACTACTTAGGGACCAATTCCTTGAATTTCCGGAGGAGCCAACCAATAGATTGTTGACAAGGATGATGCCATCATACCAAGCATGGAAGACTATTCTCAAACTAAGAGATATATATTTAATATATCTATGAATTATGTTGACACAAGAAAAAACAAATATCTTCTATTGATTGGTAATAGGAAATGATACATATGAGTGGAATGTTGGAAGCCAAGGTTGCCTTCTTCTCGTCGGTGGAATCCTAAGAGAGATTGCATGGCATTGAGAATGTATAAAATGATAGAATTCTATGTATAGCCAACATGCATCTCCTTTGAATGATTTGAATAAGGGAGTTGAGGGAAATGTAATGTTACAAACAAAAACAAGAACAATGGGTTGCAAAGACCATTTGTATTCCAACCATTTCAACTCCTTGGTCATTATAAGCCCGAGAGGTGGAGTGTCAATGAATGGCGTGGAATATCTTATAATTTATCTTGTTATTTTCACACATGTGAATGCCAACAAGCTCACATGTGGTTTGTAGTGTTGTTTGTAGGGGCTATGAAGTTTGTTGGGTATAAATCTATCAAAAAGGAGATGCAAATATGGGTGCAAACGCTAAAAATCGTGAGAGTTTTTCTTGGGGAAATGCAAACCCAACCAGAGGGTGTTGCAGTGCTTAGATCAAAGAGCATTTTAGGCATAAATGTGAACATGTATACAATTGCTTGATAAATATGTATAGTAGATGCCACCAATAAAATCATAGCAAACATCAAATTTACAGCCTAATGTATGTTGATTTCATTAGCTTAGAATATTGAGTCAGCACATAAGGAAATGTAAATCCGAGTTGGTGAATTGGTCATTGGAATATCCAAGTCATCAACAAATCACATTACAGTCACTATCCTTAATGCATTAATCAATATCCTAGTTTATAAACTGTTAATTACAACATCGTATATATATATATATATATATATAGACCACTCCATTGAACTTCATGCTCTTCTTATTCATCAAGTATTGAGGTTCATTATGTTGATCCTGAACCATACAGAATTTCTTACCATGTATTGCGAATTCAAACATTTGTATGTACAAACTTTGCAATGATGATTGATGAAGTAGCAGATGTAAACTATAAACTATAATGCATCATTTAGTATTTTCAAATATACTAAGGTACAAGATTGGTAATTACATTAACCCTGAATGTTGAAAGAATAAAATCAAACATAAAAACATTTCTCTATGCCAAATGTTTCGCCCAAGTAAATCCAAGGTTTTAGACAATTATTATAAATAAGACAAACATATCGAGGAAATAAATAAGCTGTAGCTATTGAATATGAAGGTTTAGGGGATTACATATCCATGGGACAAAATTCTCTATAGCTTTTGTACAGAAATATGTAATAATATGGACGCTTTCTAATAATTTACATTTCAAACTTGAAATAATGATGGAGCCAATATATTGTGATGGTGATATGTTTTGGATCATGCTGCCCAACTGTTGTCATGTTAGATAATATACACTGTCAATGCAGAAAGAATCGGTTTCTACGTTACTATTATTGACAAGAACAGCAGGCAAAGGTGATGGCATACTTGGTGAGATTCTAGGCCATGGTCACAACATTCTGCAAATAAAGAAGGGCTTAAGGTATTTCTCTTCCCTGCTGCTTAAAATTATTTTCAGCTAACATCTGCCTTTCTTCTCAAGTACTGAGAAGAGATCCCAGCTCTGCTTACCCCTGCCGAAATGATCACTTTGAAAATGGTTATATTTTCCGGTGAACGATCCAAACTATCTTGAGCAAATGGAAACATAATACTGATAGGATAACCCACTCCGTATTTGGATCTTAGCACCTCTCTAAGTGGCCTGATGAAATTCTGCCCTTATAATTAGGATGAAAGTGAATTAAGATGAGACAAATCAATAACTTTTTCCTTATAATAACAATGACGAGAACTTCAAAATAAGAGATGGAAATGGCATGTATAAAGAGTGTATACCTAGTTTCGGTGAGTAACAGTCAATTTCAAGTAAGGGTTAAAAAGAACAAAGGTATCGATCACTCCAACATATATAATGTATTACAAAAGCTTTCATTAAACTAGAAATTCAAATGGATACAATGCGATAAACTAGCATGAGGTTATAACTGATCAGCTGGCAAGTAGCAATCAAATGATCAAAAGAATAACAGATTGTTCTCAATTGAAGGTTTTTCTATGAGGTGAAAAAGCTGAGTTTGATTGACAGTGACTATATTCATGCAACTGCAGTACTGTTCATCACATTTATAATGCCAGAATATGTACTATAATCAGATGTCTGTTCAAAATTTGGCACAAAATCTGTACAGAACCTCAAGACAGAAGCCAACTTCTGTGAGTCCTTGGTGGAAACAGCTGCTTCAAGAAATAGACTAGGGGAAATCGAATGTACCTGCAACAAACAGTGTTGACCACTTATGTATCTGAATCATAAGAAAATGAACCAAAATATATGGCAACGGAATACTTCCCACTAATTCAAATATTATACAAAACAACAGATGATCGGTCTAATAGAACAAATCCATTCTATAACATCCATACTAGAATAGAGAATATAGTGGTTAAGTGTATAGGATGCTGGTACCACATAAACATATAGAATCCATATCGCTTAATACATCATTTTCTTTAAATGTACTATTGTGTCAATCACGCACATAACACTCAAGGGTTACAGTGATAGGTTTTAAAGAAATCTGTAGTTTTAACATTATTTAGTCATTAATAATGCATTGACGAGGTTTGGATCAGTGTAGCAGCCTTGGCTTGAGCCAAGATGTATATATCAAAAATGTTCTATTATAAGCATAAAACATAGTGCAGCCATATAAAGGTAATCTTCTCTACTACCCCACATTTTGCTAGTGTATGTGGATTTTAAATAGAATACAAATTTGAGGATGACATCCCAACTCTCTATAATAGTGTTATGAGAAATTCTGAATTAGTTGCACGATGTTCCCAAAACTGTTATTAAATAGACATGAGTCCATTGAGCACAGAACAATGTGAGACAGAAGTATAGGGAGATTAGAAACGAAGAAAGTAAGTTGGAAACTGCTGGTGGAGGAAGAGTTGTGGAAGGGAATGTAAACGAGGACTAGGTAGCAGAGACAATGCAGCTGAACACAGTAACATAGAAACCATTGGTGCCTGAAGCAGTTCGATGCGGTCGGATTTCTATCGTCTTTTCTTTCTTCGTGCTAATAATGCCACTGTTAATCTGTGAATGAAGTAAACAAAGAGTCACCTGTAAAGCAACCTCAGTTGTAAGTATTTTGACTATTGTTCTGGTTTTCTTAATCTACGTCTATAAACCAGATGAGGAGGTAAATATTACACCAAGAAAACAAAGATATTATACAAGGGAGGTCTTGTGACAATGGAGCTTGCCCATGGTAGTGCTTTATGTGTCATAAGTGGGATGAGCAGTAAGGAGCATTGACTAGCTTTTCCTGGTTAACAGACATGCCTACACTGAGATTTGCTAGTAAATTGGCCTTCTTGTGGATTTGAACATAAACAGCTGAAGTTTTTTTCATGGAGTGACCTTCCAAAGGAGGAGGCACAACTTCCAACTAGAAATCTATGAACAATCACACTTGTTGAAACATTTTACAACCAACAGTGAATCCCCATTGATCTATAGTAGTTCAATGCCATGCAGTGTCCATCCCACAGTGGATTGCTGCCTGTAAGCCTTTGTAAACTGCATATAATTTGACCATCTTGTTAAACTCAACTGCAAACTTGGCAGCATTAGTATTTTGAAGTCCTTTGTTCCTGCGTACAACACTCCATAGTGGTAATATTGGGGCTCCATTAGCTGGTTCCGCCAATTTTCAGTTTAAAATAAGTTTGAGGTAGTGGGACCCAGTGTATACGAGGCCTTACCTTACAGGTGCAAAACTGATGACATGCTGGTAGAGGTCAAAAAGAGAGAGTTATTCGCTATTGGATATCACGAAAGACACGTGACTAAAAGTCGGAAGACTCAGAACTGTGGTGGAGGATGAGTTTAAGCACAAGTGTTGGATGTTGATGCTGGGAGAGAAAAATCAGGGGATTACACTCTAACCTTAGCATCCAACAAAGGAAGAAAGGAACTACTCTTTGGCATGGCAAAAATTATCAGACCATTCTGAAACTGCTACCCACAGTGTAGGAAACAAATAAGTAGACTGTAGTCACTTTTCATCTAGACAAATGGCATGGGCAATGAGAGCCCTTTTAGAACAAAATATTACATGTTAAGATCTTAGTGTTAAACATAAGCAACCTAAATTCTTTAATCTTTAGCCTAGCGTGAAACTGACAAATATACTCTTTAAGCCAAGCTCATGACAATAGTCGATACCAAGCAAGAACACGATAACCTTCTTTAACAGAATAGTCAATGGCAGTGCTTCACCCTTCAACACAAAACCCATAGTAAATCATTCATTGATGATGATAAAAATAGTTTTGACAGTTATGCAGCCCTTTATATAAAGTGTAAATTGCAAACTGGAATTGATAAATATACAATTGACACAAATAATGATGTATTCCATCAGGGACATATGGGGATGGAAGAGCAATCCAATATACAAAGACATAACCTTTATGCTCAAGATAACATTAAAGTGATAAAAAGAATTAGTAAGACCATCAAGAGTCTCCGAGAGGGTATATAACTTCAACTGCTGAATTGGCGAAAACTGGAGTCATATAGTAGGCTTTGCAAGGGCAAAGGCTTGAGAAAAACTTTGAAGGAGTGGTATTACAAATATACTTAGAATGGGATCCCGTGGAAGAGGACTACAGCTGCAATATTTCAGCCCTGGGTGGCTCCATGGAAATTGTCAATCGTAAAAATGCAAATGGAATCACCAACTGATAATGGACCCTTTAAGGATGACTACAATTTGGCATGCATCCTTCACCTCTGCTGGCAATCAACAACACTTAAGAACGTCGCCACTTTTAGCAAATTGGAATAATATCGATCAAGGTCCTACTTTACCATCTTTATATCTATCTGAAATGATAAAAATCTATGATTCCTTCAAAAAAAAATCAGTCAGTAGCAAGGCTTTCTCCACACTGCCTTTCTCATTTGCTATAGATCTTGTTATCATATTTTTAAAACCAATGCTTATGTGTCCTTTAAGGTTTTCATTGATGCCTCTCCCAATCTCTAGTAATTATAGCAATCTCACCAAAGCAAATGAAAACCATAGGAAAAACTACATATGACAACTAGTTCATCAACTCACTCCTTCGCCTCTATGTTCAATGACTTACCCAAGCGTCCCATTTCTTTGGTTCTCTTTGTTGTGTATCTGTTATGTACATATACTAAATATGTAATATTAATCCTTAATGAATATTTTCTATAGAATTTATAATCAGATAGTTGAGTAGATATGATATGGGAAGATAGGATTTTATATGATTCAATGGATGAATTTGATAGGGCATGCCCCTACGAGGTGATAGATCACATCTCTTGATGGCGGTCAATAATAACTTATCAAGATTAATTAGGTTTATAACATGCCCTAATGTGGTAGAAGGGCTTCAACCTCGATGCAAGTGTAGCATACGATAGCCAATAATATTTTGAAAGGTTTGTGCTGTGACGTCACATTGAATTGGAACCAATCCATCCCAAATCAAATTTAATAGGCATTGAATACCTTTGTGAACTAACAATTGAATTACATTGATTTAAACACTCTTAACATAAACTCTAGGAGTATTTCTTGAATTTGGATTGGGAGACCATATATAACTCATGTAATTGTGATAGAAATTCTTCCAGTCTTGGTGTCAATGTTGAATAGTCTCTTGATAGCGAGAGTGTCAATACAGCTCAATCAAGTTTTCTGGACCTTCATGATCAATATCTTCAAGGTTTTCAACAGTTGTACTTGTGCAAGAGGTTTGAACCGTGGTTTGAAGTTTCGAACTTTATTCAATAACAACTTTGTTTGGAATTCTCAGCTAAAATAAAATCTGGTCAACTTAATTGAAGTTTGTTTGTCAACGTACTGAATTTCTTTCACTCGAATACTTTTCTTTCTTCTTTCAGACTATTAACTTCCATAGAAGGGTTCAATTATGATTACAAAGGCATAAAATCTTGGTGTTTTTTAAGAGAGCGTTTTATCAATATCTTTTTAAATTGTTACGTTGCAATGATAATATTGTATTTTCCTCCATCAGAATCTGGATCTCATTGTTTTTCTTATCATTCCCATCTTCAACAACTCAATTGCCAAATCTTCATTTGAACGGTTTTCAAATAATCTTAATAAGAAGATTTCTTTGAGCTTGTCCCAAATTATTTCTTTTGTAGAGTCAATGTTGAGGCTAATCCACTGGGCATATGCCTCATCTGTAAAATAACACCATATTAGACAATCTAAAATATACACATTCTTTTTATATAAACTCCACCAAGTTTTTCCATTTCAGATCCTGAAAAGTTTGGTTTTGGACCATATTTTTGAAATTCATCATTTTTACATTTTCTTGATTTAATGACTTCAATATTTACAATTTTATAATAAATTTCATTTTTTCAAAATCCAATAGAAATATTATATCTTGCTTCCCTTAATAATCTTTTCTATTTTTATTTTGGCAATGGAGGCCAAGGATTCTTTGCTAGGTTTTGACATATGGGTTGAAGTATAGAAAAAAACTTCTTATAGATTTATCATGTTTTCTAGGAAGGCTTTGATAAGACTTTTCTTTTATTTCCATCAACTTTCGTGAACATTTTCATGCGTTTAGGTTTACCAATGATTTTTTTGGGCTTTTCTAAATTTGGACAACTTAAGAAATGTGAACTTCCACACTCGAATCTATTTTTAATTTGAATTTTAATATTTTGTTTGAAACCTCAAAAAAATTCAAGGCTAAAGCTTGCATTTTAAATACTAGTCAATCACGGCTGTTGCAAAATCAATATAATTGTACACTCAGATGCAAGGTTACTAAGGTAGAAACATGGAAGCAAGGTGTGAAAGTAGGGTGCAGATGTGTACAGAAGTGGAAAAAAAAACATTGGAGGGCAGTACAAATAAGATATTAACAAATGAGTAAGCAAGCTCCTTAAGGGAAGTGTCTTGTTTGCTGAGGAGAAAGAGGAGTGGAAGATGTATGGCACAACGAGCAGAAGAGGATGCATTGGGCTAATAAAACAAGCTAGAGAACGCAAAAATGGGGGAGTTAATGTTTGGGGTTTAGGATTTAGGGAGTGAAGAGAGAAAAGAGTGGAGTTAACATTTTGCTTCATTTTGAGGCAGTGATCTTTCTGAAATTTGTCTTTTAAATTTTAGTTTTTTTCATTTGTGTTCTTCGTTAAGACCTAGGAGTAGGACTTTTCTATTATATTATTTTTCGTGTTAGCTTTTATTTTACCTTTTTTTCCCTTTGATATAAGGTTAAATTTTATTTTTGAACTTGTTTTTATTAGCCAAGTTTAGTTTTTCTAGAATAAATCACTGCTTTAAGATAAACTTTACAATATATTATCAATTGTTTTTATTTTTTAACCTTTAAAAAAAAATTGTGCTAATTTGACCATAAGAAAAAATATGCCACATGCTAGGAAATTTGTTTTCCTGGATTTAATTTGGCCAGACAAAAAAATATAGGCTACATGCCAAAAAAACTTGGTCACAAAACAATTGAACCAAACCACAAAGCTAGAGTTCAAGGGCAAGAGACCTTGCTGACACTGGTACCACTTGTCATGAACCTACTAGGTATGCACTAAATATTATTACATATTGAATATAGAAAACAAAATATATCATCCAATAAGGGTTATAGGATTGATATACGATTCAAGCGACATATTCAATAGGGTATGTCCTTGTGAGGTGATAAAGTGCATCTCTTGATGGCAAATATTGATAATTAATCAGGATTAATTAGGTTAATATGTTCACTTTTGCAGTTACTTCCCCAAAGATTTGTCTGTGGGTGAAAATGTCTTGCTGCTTTATGATACATCTGATTTGCCAGATTGGCTTTGCAAGATGGTCCTTTCCATAGGTCTTGCAAAAGATAAAACCTTCTCCAGCCCTTGTCTAAACACCTTCTCAAGTCATCTAGCACTCTTTTGTTTTCCATTCTCCTTTCACTCTTTGAATAACAAAGACGTGGTTGAAATCTGAGATTTCTTTTGCAGATTGATATTGTTTTCCCTTGATTTACAGACCCCAGATGGTTTGCACTTGGTTTGCAAGAGATACAGTTTTCCAGCATTTGTCAAACAATTTTCCCTCGATTTGGCTTAACTTTGTCCACCAATTTTCTGGTATAACACACAGTAATTTACCCATAGGATATAAGTGTAGTATTTAACTTGTTTGAGATTGAAATAGTTTTTCCACAGTAATAGTTAATTTTTATTCTAATATATTTAAATAATTAAGATAGAAAACTAGAAACATGGCAGTACGTTAAAATAAACATAACATTTATATTGCTCTGCTACAATCATAAAAACATCAATAAAAGATTAAAATAATGAAAAATGAAAAGACATCTCTATAAAAAATTAAGACTTATAGTTACTAAAAACTTGTCACGCATATTGAATTTTTTTCATTTTTGATAAGGTCCAAAAAGGGCTACAGCCCCACTAATATAATAAGAAGATACCCAAAGACCCTGACAAAATCAACAAAGTTAATTATAATATATAAAAGTTTGCCGCCTACTAAGAAGGTTCAATGAGATATAGAAGCACAAAAGTAAAAGCAACAGCCAACCCAATCATCTATTCATTTACATCCTCACTGGAGTCTGAAACCATAGTTGTATGCCCACACTCCCTCTCTTCATCCTCCGAAGCAAGAACACTGAGCGTCTGAGCCAACTGGGAAGGAGCGAAGGAAGAAGTATTGATGCTCAGTATAGAACAAATAGCATTGATTTTCTCCCCTTGTGTGAAATCTTCAGCACCCATCCCCTTTATTAGCATCGACACCCTGATCCAATCTACACATCAGACTGAAGCTTATTTATTCCACGACTTCGTGAATGGTATGGGTGTTGCTAGCACCGAAAAAGAACAATTTTAATCCTGATAAGTTGAGCCACCTCGAGGGTGTCCAGTCTTGGGGTGGATTGATTTGGATCCTTCATTTCTTGCAAAACAAAGTCCATGGATTCCCCTTCCCCCAATCTGGAAATCTAGTTGTTTTGTCAAGGAGAACACCATTGTTCAACAGTTGCCGGAATTTGAGATCATTGACCAAACCCGTAAAGGAAGAATCCGCATCATCTATTGAATAATTGTAAACGATTTCACAGTTTTTCTCTTTGATAATATTCTGTGAGGAGGTCTTGCCTTTGCAGAACCGATCGCTCTTGCAAGAAGAGGAGCCCTCGCCACCTAGCATAGTCCTCTCAGGTTCCATTAACAAACATGGAGCAACCTGCACAAACCACCAGTCATGCCAACCAGTTCATAAGAGATATTCCACCTCAAAACAATACCGGTGGGAAGGCCAATGAGAGTATATTATGGTTAGAGGCAATAATAATTCTCTGGTCGCAGAGAGCAAACAATTCCTAGCAGCCTCGATGGACATCAATTGAGAAAGAAATACACAGAAAAGCATTATATCATCCAGGGCATCCCCCCACCAGACAAATTGCAATGAAATCAAGATTCCATAGCCTTTAAAATTAGGGCAGCTAAAGGGACTCAGAGAAATGCATATCTTGAACCCCACATGGACACTTCCAAAATAACCAAGACATACAAGAATGGCAAAAATGTGAGAACAATCAAGAGGCCACCTAGATTAACCCAATACTCCACTCTCTTAATCTTATAACAAAAAGGAACAAGATGAGCCCTAACTAAAATGCAAATCGTTTTTCATAGAAATCATCCTGGAAATCTAAACATCATCAACCTTTGAAGAGCAGCACAAAGGAGGGCCAAAACCACTGAAACCATCATCCAAGAACATGGAAAGGAAAGGGGGATTGAGTGCATACCTGAGTCTTTATCCCCACTGTCACTCCCGCTGCAGGCAAGAATGGACAATGAAACCACTGAAACCATCACCCAAGAACATGGAAAGGAAAGAGGAATTAAGTGCATACGGAGAGTCTTTTATCCCCACAGTCGCTCCCACTGCAGGCAAGAATGGCAAATGCAGGGGAGATACTGTGGTTGTAAAGCCCCTCATACAAATCCCTTGCCACCTTTTCCAACCGCCAATCACATCACAGTTATCCTCCCAATGCATTAAATGAAAAGGGTTATAAATCATGGCCCAAAGTTGAGCAAGATTTGAGATCAAACTCCAAGATCACACGACAGGGTTGGCCATGTGATCGGCCACTTTGTTACCATTTCTTCTTATATGAACAATTGGCGATGAATTGAACCAAGATGTCAGCTGAGCACAGTCTTCAATGACAGAAATAGTTGCCAATGCTTACTTGATTTCTTTTTTTGGAGCTTCAATGATTAGTCGAGAATCTCTCTCGATCACCAAATTCAACCACTTTCTTTCTTTTGCAGGCAAAATACCTCTCCACATTGCCTTAGCTTCAGCAAATTTATTCCTCCCAGAAGAGGGGCGGGATGCTCTTATTGTCTTTTGAATATTCTTCCCAAGGCAAACCTAGGTTACCTTTGGAGTTAACTAACCAAGATGCCAGCTGAGCACAGTCTTCAATGACAGAAATAAGTTTACAATGCTTACTTGATATATTTTTTCGAGCTTCGATGATTAGTCGAGAATCTCCCTCATCACCAATTTCAATCACTTTCTTTCTTTTGCAAGCAAAATACCTCTCCACATTGCCTTAGTTTCACCATAGTGGTTTTACCCAAAGCCTCATAGAAAGCCAGATGAGGGGTGAGATGCTTTTATTGTCTTTGAATATTCCTCCCAAGGCAAACCTGGGTTACCTATGGTGACTCCGTCAAAATTCAACTTTACAGCAGTTTCCTGAAAGGGCATCCATAAGGTTCTTCTTATAATCCTTCCAGTACTGGTCACCATGTTATCAGGGAATGTATGTTAACATTTTAATATGCATATACAGTTAATAATTTAGAAAGAGAATTCAAACATATTAATAATAAATGTATTTTAGATATTTGCATTTCTTTTCTATTTAGAAATGTTTTCTTAATTTAAGTAAACATATTTCCATTTTTGAACTTAATCCCAAATCTTATCATTGATTGTCTGAGTGGCAATTTTTGTTCGATTTTTATCCTCCTCAAACTCCAATATGAATTCAAACGAGGGAACTGTTTCCAACCATCAAACCTACCATAGTTTCTTCCTATAAGAGATTATAATTGACAGGGCCCTTCACGGAGTAACAAGACTCGTCATCTACACAAAGGCTTCTTAATATGTGGAGAAAATGTATATTGAATTTTATAGCCATAAAAGCATTATAGTTTTCGTGTTTGTGTGCAACATTTATTTCAATTTATATAGATATGTATGCCACATTGCCATACTGTTTTTTCAGATAATTTATATAGACAAAGTCTGCACGCTTGTATATAAGCTCATGAGAGGGGATGCTCTAAATTAGATTTAACCAACTACACCCAGAGATAACTCACCGATACATCTCCCCTTGAGGGGAGCAAATGCATGGCTGATATATCCTACAAGTCTCAACTACTTCTTCAACCTTAAAAACTTCAAATCCAATCCAATACTCAAGCGACTAGATTCATAAAGGTAATAAGAAGCTTTCTAGTCACATTCTTTCAGGCACTAGTGCTATTGAATACAGATGTACTAAATGAAGACATTCCACAGCTGTCTGTTGGACAAAGAACACTATATTGCACATCAGACTTCCTTATCTCCTTTGCCCCTGGCAGTCACATGTCATCTTCATCAACACTGACCAATATTTTTGTATGTAATATAATATTTCATAAGCTGAAGCTTAGAAATGCTTATTGTACAAAATTCTTAAGAATTTCTGTTTTGCATGTAATGCTTTGTTACCAACATATCATAAATATCCCATGTGATGTATAAAATTTCTGTAATTAATATGTATTTTTCTCAAAAAAAAAAAAGGATTAAGTTCAAGTTTGAACAAAAAACTGCATTAGGAACTTCAAATTGTCAAAACAAAAAAAAAAAAATTGCCATCAAGATCATTAGTTTTGTTTTAAGACTCAAATTAGAAAAATTTAATGGTAATTTCACTCCTAATTAGAAAATATTTAATATGCTTGAAACCATGTAAAATAGCATCCATGAAACAATAAATCCAACAGCAAAGCATGTGTGACATTTGCATGGCATAAGAATGATGCCTATGTCTTCTTAATAAATGAAGTGATAAACTGGGATTCGAATCCAAATAGAACATGTTAAAACAAAGAAATAAATAATGATAGAACAGGGAAAGACATATCAATGGAAAACAACTACATATTAGCCAGTAAAATAGAAAATAACTGGGACAAGCAGGTGGTAAAAGGAAAAGCAGATGTCATGTGCACCCAACAAGTACAAATGAAGGTAAACGGATCTCACTTTATTTCTTGAACATATCGCAAAGCTTCCATAAAGCGGCCATCTTGAAGTAAAAGTGCCACATATTCACTGTGACATGAAAGTTGTCTTAACATGTCTATACCCAGCTTACGAGTTGGCAAATGACATGAACCAATTTCCAAGAGTTGCATTCCAACAGCCTTTGAGGGGTCCACAATCTGCACAAAACACAGAAAGTTGATTTAATAGAACTTGTACTGCATATATACATGATCAAAATTTTATAGATTGTTAGTGTCTTGCAAATTACGAGAATGAAACAAGTTATATAAATGCCTACCAATAACCAAAACCAACTAATGGAACTGGCATCCACAACAACAAAGCAGTTCCTCAAACATTGTCCAACAGAAAAGGCATTAAAACCCAAACCTCTCAAATCTACACAACAAAAATTGCTCCAACTCAAACTTTTAACGATGTAGTTTAAGCTTCTAGAGGACATAAAAAATTAAAATAGCTTTTGGAATAAGACTCTGTTGAATAAAAATGGAATTGACACTTTGAGTCTCCATTAAGTCCCGTCATTAGGATGAAAGAATCAACTCACCCCAGTCACCCAGTCCCCAATAGCCCAAAAGAATGAAAGTAATTAATACAGACAATAATGGGCTGGAAACAATAAAAGCTCAAATGGTGAAGTCCTAACCAAAGAAATAATTAATTTCCAATTACAATTGGGAGAACAGAAATAGTTAAGTAGTTAACTAATTAATGTCAAAGGAAGAGCTTCAAGAAAAGAAAATGTGAATGCTCATGTACATGATAAACCAATCATCTCCAAAGGCCGGTTTTTGATAAAAAGCAAAGAGGGGATGAGTAACCAATACATTACATCGCCAAGCTTGATCTATGTCGAAGCCTCGTCCTTGTTCAGATTTTTGAGGTGTTTACCAATCTCACAACTTCTCCAAAGGCATCGCTTAGTGAGATGATTCCCTAGCCTATTCAATGTAAACATGATATGGTGGACGACAAGTGCTCCGCTAATGCCGATTTGCCAGCCCTATTGAGGTGCATATCAATAGAGCACTCACACATCTATGTATTAATGGATCTCTTTGTCTCTCCTAAATATGGCTGCCCACAAGAACATGGAATAAGATAAAGTCCAAGGTGCTCTATTTGGGATTTATTATGTTCGTGGCTGATTTTAAAACCTTATATAGAGTGTTGAGGGGAGCAAAGGTTGAACTAGTATCCCTTCTCAAGATCTTTGTGATCTTGTTTGAGACCTCTTCAATGTAACAAAAGAAATATTGATGGTGTTCTTGTTTGTGCGGAATCACAACACTCCTGAATGCTTCATTTGTTGATGGGTCATTTGGTGTGATTGCACAACATGGAGCTATTCCCAAAGTGTGGGACTTTGCGATCGGGAAAGTTTTTTGGAGAAAGGCCGGTTCTATTCCTAAATCTAGAAACCACACACCCAATTTACGGAAACTATTCTAATCCTACCCTAATGTTTTCCAAGGAGACAGGGATAAGAGGATTGCAAGAAAGTAAACCTAATCTAACCGGAGGTGATGCACCAATAAGGAATGTTGGATATCTGCACTTGCATGGAAATGAAAATAAACAAGTTTGAAGAGGATGATTGAACACCACAGATCAAAACAATGTTACAAATCCATTCACCAAATAAACACAACCATTGATAACTTGTAATAACAATTAAACATGCACAAATAACCTTGAATGTAATGAAAGATCAGAAAGAACACAATAAGCACAAAAGAGGGTTTAGAATAATCCACAGATTTGTTCTATTGCTTCACAAGTTGAAACAGTGCATTACAAGGGGACAAGAGGCATGAAAATTGCATTTACAGTTTCAATGAGAGGCTTGAGTTCCACAAATTTTCTCCTAGACAAGAAAAGAAGGAGGGGCAAAGGCAAAACATCCAACCTTTTGAAATGTGCCCCTCCTTACAATTTATAGAAGAAGATAATGCGAGAGGGGAGAGAGAGAAAAAGTCCCGAAATTGCTCCAAAATCCTTCACAATCATCATTAGATCCTGCGATGGCTGGCCCATGAAACACCATGATTGTACTTTATCTTGAACAAGAAGAAATGGGTTTGCTTGCATCTAAGTATGGCCTTAGTCCTGCAACTTCATCATGAAAATTTGCCCACCAAACACATTAAATTATACTCCTTGCTTATCTCATGCCAAAGACCCCAAAATTAGCTTTCCATCAAGCATGATTTTGCAAAAATGGAGTATGAAGGAAGATATCATCATTCTTATACTGGTTGGATGCATGGCCATAATCCTCACCTACCCACCTGGTTTTGGATTTTGAAGTGTCCATTGGATTCTTCATTGAATCACCTTTCCAACGACTACAATTTTGTTAAAAATGGATAAAATTTGCAAAAGTTATTGCATTTTGAAAATGGGTCCCGATTATGGCTCTTCCCTTGCCCACCGAGTTAGCCTTCCACCTATCGAGCTCTTGCATTCGATGCAGCTTGGTCTTTGCTTGCACGCCACTCCCACAACATGACACCAACTTCCCACTTCACCTACCACCTACATGATCTCAATGGCTCGGCTCAACTCGACCAATGTTCATTAGCGGGCTCATTTGAACACACCTGGGCGGGAGCGTTTAGATCTTCGGGTTTCGAGCCCGAGCCCTTCGGACACCTCGCCACATTTACTTCAAACATTACACGCTCAAGACCTTGAAAACAACCTCGCCCGAGTTCCAAAGACCTAAACTCCCGAAACCCAAATCTACCTACCTCCGAAGTCCGAAAATTTTGAACTTCGGACCTTGCGCTTTTCGGGCTTTGCCGACTCGTCATTTCAGAGCTCCATGCCCTCCAATCCCCAAACTCGGCGCCAAGTTGACCCCGAAAACCTGTTGGGTTGACCTTCGAAAGACCCCTACGCCATGTCGATTTTGCTTCGGAGTTCGGGCTTTTGCCCTTTCGGAGACCTCCTCGCCATTGCTTGGACATTGGTCTTCGTTCAACTTCGAAGTGTTTACGCCGAAAACCCGAAGTGGGCTTCTCCGAAGTGCCCCAACATTGACTCCCCTTTAGAACTTGCCGCACGGCTTGTTTACCTAACGAGCTCGACTTCACTCTGTGAGACTTCGACCGCGAGCCGAGCCCACTTCCATATCAATTCTACGAGCTTGACTCGCTCTATATCAACTCGACCAACTTCGATTGGCTTTGTTCAAGTTGCCATTAAGTGCCCCGACTCGTCCCATCTCTGTTGATGTGAGATCGATCCCGACATCGCCCTTGTGATGCATGCACTCACCTGAGCTCGGGAGCTCGGCCCAGTTCGTTATGGCCTTATCGCCATAAAAATGTCTCGTTGAGCTTAAAGCCTAGGGCCCACATTGTCATTTGTGCCTCCATCTGCGCATCGAGCCATTTTTGCTCAACGTTGGCGCTTCTCATTTCTACCGAGTTGAAGCCGCCGTCAAGCATCTCCCGCTCAAGTCGCCTAGAACACCAACGTGACTCGGCGAGCTCCTTTCTAGCTCGATGGCCTATATGAGGCTCGGATGAAGATTTTTGATACCACAAGCCCATTTTTGAACTTTTTGGAATTTTTTTCGTGTCGGAAGCTTGATTGGAAGTGTATACGAGGATATTTGGCTCGTCAAATTCTTCCCCGATTTCACTTGTTTCGAGGCCGAATGTGGCCTGCGGGGCCCGATTCATCGTTTTCCAAGAAGATCCTAGGGTCAAAACCCGGAAGAGGAAAAATTCCTCAACATGATTTTTACTCTTGAACTAACCGGATGAGCTCCCAACCTTGGAAAACCGTCATATAGCTCAAATACATCGTTAGGGGGCCTACTTAGGTGCCTAGGTCCTATTGGGTCCTGTTGGCCAATTATGCCTGGAGGGCAAAAATTGTCAACAGCCTTCTCTTGGCTCTGTACAAGTTTGTCCTGGCTCCTTGACATTCTAAAACGCACTAGCGATATATTTGTTTTGTAGCCATTTCTTTTCAAAAATAGGTTAAGTGCTCCTCTTCTTGAAAATGGTCATCATTTGAAATTCTTAGGGTTTTGGTTTCTAGGGTGTTAAGTACCCCTATTGTGTTGGGTGCATGGGAAGAGACTCACAAATATAAGTTCATGTCTTTTTCCTATAACACTCTCAATTCAAAGATCCATCACTATTAAATTATATTAGTTAATACTAAATGAACAATTAATCACTAATGTTCGGTTGTAAGTTTGTAGCCTCATCACCTAGTATGTAACCTCTTTCAACAAAATAGAATAATGGACACACAGATCCCAACGTGTGCCTTCTAGTTTCTCTTCATTCTCTCTTTCATCTTCTAATAATGGTAATAGAGCCATTGGTGCTTGAGGTGTTCGGAATTCGAGGAATCCCGAGAAATGGGTATGAGCTACGAGGTCAAATTTGAGAAGAGTGAAGAGGTCGTGCAGATCTGCAGTGACCAAATCGATTGCAGTGAGGCAGACAAACTGTGCCTTGAAACATTTCAAACCAGTTTTGAATCACAAGAGAGGTTTATAAAGTGTTGAAGGAGAAAATACCCAACGCTAAATGATGGAGGCTCGTGAGGAATCCTTAACAGTTCATGAGTAAACCTTGACAATGAAACAGAAGAAACAATCCTGAAAAGTAAACGTGTTCACATTATAAAGGATTTTAAGGGTGAAGACAAATCGCAGGAGTGGCCAGTTTCTGAGGAATTCGAGGGTTCAATCACATTTTTTCTGCATTAAGGCATGTTCCTTGTGTAGAGAATTTTCCTGGGCGCAAACAAAGTGTAATGTCCCCAATTGGACAAATTATGCCCCAAAACGGAACAACAGTAAGTCCTTTCCAAAAGAGCTCCTAAACAGCGAAGTATAGAAAATACAAATTATAAAATGCTGCAGATCTGAATATTATAGGGAAAATGCGACTTGCATAGATGATGGAAATCATTCAAAACTGAAGTAAAACAACTCAATTCTTATCCCAAACAGATCAGCAATTTTTATAAGGACAAAAACATTAGAGAAATACCAGATTTTGGATCTATAACAGGCTGGAATTTATTTATAAAATCTGCAGATGACAGTCTTCAGACACAGCTGAAAAATATAATTCCTTTGGCCCAAAAAAATATGCAAAGTAGCTGATCTTATCCCCAAAAATCTGATTAATGAACAACCAATCAGATCTGATCAGAATGAGCTCCAGATCATGCAGAACCTCACACAATATGGGTCGCTCCAAGGTAGAAGTGCAAGAAATTGAAGGTAGAACTCAACAACATTGTTCTCCCTTCCAAACCCTAGCTCCAATCAATGCCAAATCTGCAAATCAGCCTTCAATACTGCTGGAAAACACAAATAGAACTTTGAAATTCAGTAGAAACCCCTGAGTAGGGCTTCCTCTCAAAAGAAAGAAGAGTTTTCATTCTTCTTTCTAAGCTTAAAGAGGGTTTTTGTCCTCTAAAGCTAACTTCAAAGGGTTTTCGTCCTTTGGAGTTGTTATGCAAAGCTTACAAGCTTACACCAAAATTCAGAAATTGTCAAAATGCAAAAAAATATCCTTCCCTTGCAAGTCAACTTGCTTTTATAACAATTTTTGGCCTTTTTGCCACCCACAACCACCAATCAGATTTTTTTGCCTGCATTTAATATTTTCTTTTACCTTTTTCCTCCTCCATATGGGTCACATTTTCCTTGGGGAAAATAAAATAAAATAAAGTGACTCTCTTTTTCTAATTTTATTTTATCACTTTATCTTTTCTTTCTTTTTCTTTTTCACTTTGTCATTAATAAATTAATAAAGTGCTTATAATAATATTTTAAGATGCACTTTATGATTAATTATTATGACAAGTTTCCCTTTTATTCCTCCCTTAGCCGTCAGGAAACAAAATTGGGCTAAGGGTCTTCGATCAGTTATTTCAGAGAAAGGGACATTTCACAAAGCAGCGCACACATTTGGGCAAAATAAAAAAATTCATAATTTTTGACCAGTAGAGTGCAAAATGACAGTGCAAAAGTCATGAGGTCCAATTTTTTAAGTCGTAGGCTAAGTCACAAGGTTCATGTTTGAGTTTGAGTTCGATAAGGATAAAAATTGGTTCAATTTCACCAATGGACACAGTCTGAAAAATAATCACCATAAAATTCGATCAATAGATAAAATATTAATAAATATTAATTAATAAAGAATTGTAATTAAAATTAAAAACCATAAAATTTTAAGACATCATATAGAAAAACTTTAAAATATAAAAATGTGTATACCTCTGGAAATCGTAATTCCTTCAAAACTACAAATATTGTCATTGTTTGTTCTTTCCTTCAAAGAATGCCCTGAGTCACGATTTATCTACAAACTGGAAATGAAAATCGAACCTTGTTTTGCCTCCGTCTACACTACACAAAATGCTTGTGCGAATTGTGACTGGTACACCTCTTTCAAAACAGTAAATTGTCCAGAAAAACCATAATTGGAACCGATCCATGTCCTTATCCTCACAAAGCCTCGTTTCAATAGGGCCAACTGGTCTTGGAAGTCCAGATCCACTGCGAGGGCACCTTTGGCGATAAGGATCTCAGTCGCGTGATCATCATTCGTTAGATAACAGTCAATTAGGACAAAATAGTATCAGTCACACAGACCCTCAGACATGTAGTCCACAAACATAGACCCACAAACACACAATATGATAAATACATAGAAAAAAACAGAGACCAACAAAATTGGCGAACACAACGAACTTTACCGATTTTTAGTGATCAAATTAAAAGCGGCAAATTTCAAATTTTATCCCAAAAAATTGGCAAACCTTGTGACATATGTCGTAAGGGCATCATAACCATTTCTTGCAACCAAAAATTTGTGTCCAAAATCCCAATTTTACCTTCAATGAAAACAAAAAATCATGATTTCCTCATGGTTTTTGTGATTTGCCTCCTTTAATACCAGATTGGTGGTAAAAAGTACATTGCAAGGAAATTTGAAGAAGTCAATGAGCTAGGATAAGTGGACTAAGCCATAATTTTGTTAATCGGTCTTGTACGCAAAATTTGCATTAATTTATGGAACAAAAGTCAAACATTATGTATGATGGCCAATGTCCAAAATCTTACTCTTCCTGAGGCACAAAAGTTGATTGATCAGAATTGTACTGTCTGTAGTCACAAAATTATGACAATCCCTGATTATCAAGACTGCAATAAAATCATTCTTGGCACTGAAGGAAGGTAGGTTACGGATTTTACAGATTATGACACGCATCATAAGTAGGCCTTGTTGAAGTTGTCTTATCAGATGATTTGATACCCAAGGTCTGAAACGTCGTTGCATCAAGTGTGTTATGGACAAGTTTGAAGAACAAATGTCTAACTACAGAGAAAAGTCGAGTTTTGTACGTAAAGAATTTGTTCTCACTAAAGATGCATGAGGGTGGATCCTTATCAAAACGCCTTCTTCGGACAAAGATCTCCAAGACCAACTTGGTGCCATCAACAAAAAGGTGAATGATGATGACTTGGTTGCTCTTGTTTTGAATAGTTTGACGCCCTCACAAGTCCTTTGTGGAAGCTTTACATTTGATGGTTGAAAGTCAAACCACGGCTTTTTATCGGGTTAGTTCCTACTTGTTGTAGAAGGAATGCGAGGCGAGCTCAAGCAAGCTAGTCTCCTTTTGAACAAGCAAAGAGTGCATTGGTTGCTCAATAAAAGGGGAAGTGGAAACGATTTTTGGTGAATCATCTTCCAAATATCAGGTGATGTCGTCATACGGTTTGGCATCTCAAAAAGGATTGCTAGAGGCAACAATATGATCTTTCTCAACACAACAAAAAACCACAGGATGAGGCGAATGTGATAATAATTGTAGATGAATGGAAATTTGAGGAAGAGTATGTTCCTACAACATCATGCTCGAACACCAATGCTACTAGTAGTTGGGTCGTTGATTTTGGCACATCTAGACATTTTGTGTCAAACAAACTAGCATGTAATGTTTATTGCAAATACAAATTGTTTTGATTCAATTGTATTGGCTGTTACTTGCAATAGAAGGGATATGAGATACTCATATAGTACTGCTAAAAAATAGTAAGGAATGTTAGGTATATTCCTAACATGTATAAAATTCTCATGTGTTCATTAGTTAATAGAAAATCTCAATATTTCTAAAAACAAATTCTAGGTACAAGCGTACTGTGTCAAATGTGAAACATGAATGGGTAATTGCCTTAGGCATTGGGAAAGGTGGCTAATATAGGCTTTGTTGATTGTGTTAAAATCAACTTAAGAGCACACGTGGAGGGAGAATCCATCATTCGAATTTGTTGGAGGGCGAGATTCCTCGTTGGCTTGTTGAACCTACTCCGTTCAATTTGCATGCACCGCTTGTGGAGGGAGTATCCACTATAAATAATGTGCGAGAGGCTAACATGCTTCATGTGCGAGATAGAAGAAATGCGCCGACTATAGGATGTGCAAGAAACGCATGGTTAGTTGGCAAGAAAATCCACTCGAGTTGAGGAGGGTGACTTGCTCTCCGAGATACACGAAGGTTCATAATGAGATGGCGAGAACATCCATTCAAACAAAGGAGATAGTTATTCCCTCATGTTTGAATGGATGTTCTTGCCATCTCACTTGTGAGAGTAAGCACGGCTGCTGAAGATTGAGAGGTTCATAGCATAAGTAAAAGGGAGAGCAACAACAAAATTTTGAAGAGCAAGTGCCAAGTCTTCATTGATCAACCGTTCAAGTTTCAACACATTCATCAAGTCGAAAACTCTCAAGCCTTCACAAGTCGTGGTCCTTCATCTTTTGGCATTTTGCTATTTTCATTGTTCAATTTTAAATTTTTGGATTTGCAATATTGCATTTTAATATTTTATTTTTTTAATTTTTTTATAAATCATTAAAAATAGTTAAATAAATTATTAAATTGTATGTGCTTATAAATTTATAAAATGTTGTTTTTATTGTTTTAGGGTTGTTAAACAATAGTTAGAGAACCCTAAATAGCTGATTAAAAATTTAAATCATTATTTGACAAAGGTTGAAGATTCAAGATTAAGGATTCCTATTTTTGTGTATCCTCTACTTTTGCACTTCATGCAAACTGAAGTAAGAAAAACAAAAACAAAATCATGTCTTAGACTCTTGAGCCCTTGCATAAATTAATGTATTAAATCTATGAGGGAATAGATAAAAGGAGATAGTTATTTCTTCTACTACTATGGAGATGGTTATTTCTCGTACTACGGAATCGTGTTTTAATCCTACTGTGAATACTACAAAGTTGGTCCCATTTCAGTTGCTTCTTTGAGATATTTAGACAAAGAGGGCTACATTGTGTTGCTGAATATTTTCAGTACCTAAACATGATCATTTGGGTTGCAGAATTGATTGAGTCCCTATATGGACTTATGCAAGCTTCAAGAGCCTAATACATTCTCTTTGATAAGCATCTCCAAGAATCTAATTTCATAGCTATGGAGGTCAAGCTGAAGTTAATGATTCATCATCAATATGGTGTCCCCGCAGTTTCACCTGAAATCTGAGACTACCCCATGTTAAAAAAAAATGTACTTTTAAAATAATGGGTCGTTTTGTGTTTTTATTGCCAGAAGATGCCTATATTGCGTTTAGATATTCCCAGTGAATCATATGAGCCAATTTCGACAAATACCTAGATGTCGAAAATTGTTTTATCCCTTCGTCAAGTTTTGTCTGCAGGAAAATTTTATTTAATTATTTTGAGCCCCATTTGAAGTAAATTGTGCTCCGGTTTAGCCCTGTTGAAATTTTGCATGTCAATATTCACATATACCAGTAGGGTTTTCATCAAGAATGGATCCTGGGCTTTATCTATGACTTCTAGCAATGTTTTGCGGTTTTGTTATTTTTCTCTGTGAAATTCCCCTGGGTCAATTCCTTTGCCAGAACAGTCTGTTGTTTTGCTTGAAGTATCTGGAGATCATCTACGGCCGCCATGCCAGAAGGAATCAGCCTCAAAAAGTCAAATTCTCTTTAAAAAGACGAAGTCGTGCACAAAAAGCCTCTCCCAGGCAAGTCGCATTTTTGGGAATAGATGGATTTAAGCTGCAATGGGATTTTTGGTCGCAGCAGGCAAGTGAGATTTTTGTACCTGCCTTGCAGGGTACTTTTTCCCATGAAGGAAAAGTCACTTAAGTCATGATGGGAAAATTAGAGGCAGGTAGGCGGGAATTTCTTACTTACCTTGCAAGGTGAAAATTCCCATTGTGAAATAAAGAAAAATCACTTAAGGCATTGATGGGAATTTCTTACCTGCCTTGCAGGGTAAAAAATCCCATTGTGAAAGTCAAATAGCTTAAGTGGATAATGGGATTTTTGGAGCTGCAGTGTAGGGTGAATAATCCCATCAAAATTGACTTTTTAAATATAGAAATCAGCCATGTCAAAAAGTGCGACCCCTTTGGGCATTAAAGAATAACTTTAATTGCATTTATTAATTGTTTTTATTCCTAATTTTGGCGCCCAAGGATGAGGAAAAGTCAACGCATGAATAGAAGTCAAGGAAGACTGGAAGAAGAAGGCTAAAAATAAATAAATTTAATTTATTTAATGCAGCCCCAAAGCATGCTAAAAAGTGTGACCCATTTGGAGGAGAAATAATACTTTTTGAAGTATTTATTAATGGATTTAATTCCTAATTTTGGCGCATGAGGTCAAAGCATGATGTTAAGTGAAAGTAGAGGGCCAAAAATAAATTAAATTAATTTATTTAATGGCAGCCATGAGCATGCACAAAATAGGCGCCCAAATTGAAGAGAAAAACATGTTTATTAATTAATTAATTGCCAGGAATAGGAGAGACAATTATTAATTATAGAATGATGAAGGTTATATAAGCATGGGCTGCCATAAGTGAAGGTGTAATTAATTCTTTTTGCAAAGGATTGCAGCCCGGACAGTTTTGGCGCCCAAGGAAGGAGGATTTTTGCATTGAAGTTTATTTTCCACTGCTGGGAAGCTTCAAAGTTTGGCGCCTAGGATTGGAGGAGCTTGTTTTAGGCTTGGTTAATTATCTGCATATTGGTACAGTGCCCAGGTGAAGTTGAAAATATTTATGCTTGCTTTGCATGCAAGCAAAGCCTCAAATTTTAGGGCAGCAGGCTTTATATGCAGATTTTTATGATAAAAATCAAGTGTTCATGCTCTGGAATCCGTCTTTGTCTGAATTAATTGCAGGTATTCATTACAGGTGCTCATATAAGTGAAAGAGAGTGCAAATCAATGTCAGGTACATTGAATATGTCCTCTGAATCTGAAGAAATTGTCAGATCTACACCAATTGCAAAGAATTCCGGCATAATTAAAAGAAAAAGAGTTGCTCAGACAAAGATTGCTCCAGCCATGACAAAGTGGGATGAAAGGGTAGGCTCTACGGAATCATGCATAGCTTCTAGATTTGTTGAAGTCAATAGGCCCAGATCCAAGATCTCATAATTGCAAAGGCTTCCGACAAAAATTCATCCTCTTGTTTCTGACGCACCCATGTAGAAGTCGATGCATGGAGAATTCCTTTCAGGATCTTGTGCATGTGCTTCCAATCTTCCAGTTGAAGCCTTCATTGAATTTGCATTCACCCGGAGTGCTTTCCAAAATTTTTAATTACTCATATGCAATTAAAAATAAAAATGATGAGTTATTTACGGCAAACATTGCACTGATGCATGTACTGGAGAAGAACTACAAAAGCTTCAAGGATAAGAAGGAAGACAAGTCAAAGGCAATACCCGCAAGCAAATCACAGTCACTTGCTTCTAGATCCAACCGCTTCCAGATCCAGCCGCTTCCAGATCCAGCTACTTCCAGATCCAGTTTGGTGAGAATCAAAGACAAGAATCAACTGCATGCAGAATATGAAAAAGAACAAGACTACAACTTTCCTCTTTCTTCTTCTTTCTCTTATTTCCTCCGACAAAGTAATTGAGCGATCAATTAAATTATAAAACTTAAGTGATCGGTTTAAAATCCATTACTTGAAAAAGTCAATTACTTGGAAATAGGTGGCATACATGCAAAATAGAAGGTTATATTTTCAGTTATAAATCATGCATGTCATGCAAAGAGGAATTCGAGGGAGATTGTCAATTGTTTCCTTTCCGACTTCCACATGTGTCAATTCACTAAAGGCTTCCTATTTGTAATTTCCCCTCTACATGCTATAAGTAGAGGAAGAACCTACGAGTTAAAGGATCAGAATTTGTAAGCAGCATTCTTGTGTTTCAGACTTTGTCACTCAAAACCCCGATAGCTATTTGAAACAAAAGAATAGAAAGAGCAGACATCAAGAACTTTGTGTCACGGTGCATTTTGTTTCTAACTTTTGTCTTAGATCTACTTATAAACTTTGTGTTATTTTAGATATAGATCTGAAAGTTGCCTTTGCTTATAATTTTGTGTGTTAATATCTATTGGTTTTGTCTATGTGCATGCAATCACCTTTGTAATCTATTGATTGGGATGCACATCTTCCCTCTTTCTTTCTTGTTTTTATTATTTCCTTCTTCATCGATATTTCCTTTCTTTAATAACAATACTTATTTGTTGCAAAAAACTATACACTATGGTTCATGAGCTGCATGGTTAAAGTAATACCCACAAATAGATACTAGCATATTTAATTGACAAATCTTACACAGGAGCCTCAACGGTAAATGAGGGAGATTTATCTCATGACTGCCTAAGTTTTCAGCTATGCAAAAAATCTAGCTAACAAGTCAATGAATAACTCTAAAAAGAATTGGTGGACAACTTAATATATCCTATGTCCACACGACCAATCTTTGTTTCGCTATTAGTTATCTTTTTCAATTTGTCTATATCGAAGCTCATACATTGACAATAAAAAAACGTCATAGGAATGCTGCAGATTTCAAAGTAATATCTAAGAAACAACCTGCAGATTTAATGACTGAACTTGTTTTTATTGTATTTGTAAATTTTTGGTACAAACATGTTGTCTCTAATTTATTCATTAAGAAGGTATTAAAATCGGTGTTCCGTGAGGACGACCACCTAAAATACCGTGTTTCTAGGGGAAGGGGACATACTCAAGACTTGGAGACTTCATAGAGACATCCCACATCCGTCCCATCACCAACACCAACCGACAAGGCATCCCCGGGTTGTTTCCCAAATTTGGAAACGCTCCAACTCCGTAGGGGGTAGTGAGGAGACTTGGGGTGTTCCCTGAAACGCTTGGAGAACTTGCCAAGTCCCTCAACCATCCTCGAGACCTCTAGGCATCCCCGACGGTAAAAGCATGGTTGTTTTTAATTAAAAACATATTTTTTAGATGTTTATGCCCCCAACCAAAACCCTAATAGTTTATGGGCCCCACCAACACTTTAAGCACTCAAAAACACTATAAATGAACCTCACACCCTCACTCCAAATCACAAAAACATTGAGCAAGACTACAGGTGCAAAAGTGAGAACAAGAAACACAAGCGAGTGCAATAATGAGAGTAAGCAAGGTTGCAAGATTGAGAGGTTCAGAGCATAAGCAAAAGGGAGAGCAACAAATTTTTTTGAAGAGCAAGTGCCAAGTCTTCATTGATCAACCGTTGAAGTTTCAACACATTGATCAAGTCGAAAGCTCTCAAACCTTCACAATAATCCATGGTCCTTCATCTTTTGGAATTTTTGCTATTTTCAATGTTGAATTTTAAATTTTTTGGATTTACAATATCACATTTTAATATTTTATTTTTTATTTATTTTTATAAATCATTATAAATAACTAAATAAATTATTAAAATTGTTCATTATATTGTATGTGCTTATAAATTTATAAAATGTTGGTTTTAATTGTTTTAGGTTGTTAAACAATAGTTAGAGAACCCTAAATAGCTGATTAAAAATTAAAAATCATTGTTTGACGAAGGTTGAAGATTCAAGATTAAGGATTCCTATTTTTGTGTATCCTCTACTTTTGCGCTTATGCAAATCGAAGCAAGAAAAACAAAAATAAAATCATATCTTTGAGCCCTTGCATAAATTAATTTATTAAATTTATAAATTTCATTTCTTGCAGTGTCACTTATGAGTTCTCACAGCATGAGTGACAAAGAGGGTCAACAAGAGCTTATGGGGGTTGAATCTAAGACTCCGAGTATAGATGTGGGGGCTGATGTAAGTAGTTCCATTGGGAGTGCAATTGCTCATTTTAGTTGCCCTTCCAAGTTATTGGAACCTTTTGCCAAGGGTCCTTTGACAAGAAGGCCCCTTTAAAACAATTTGCAACCAAACTACAACTTCCAATAAAACACTTGGGACAACAGTGGGCACTAGGTTGTATAAGTGTAATTTTTGTCAACTTGAATTTCAAGGCAGCTTACAAAAATTAATGTGCACTATGTTGGCTAGATTTTCTGCATAGCACAAAACCTAGGCGATCATGAAATAAATCTCCCTCATTTAACCTGGTGAGGCTCCCGTGTCGATTTGTCAATATAAATGTGTTATTATCAATCGGGGTTTTACTTTAACCACTTAGTTCATGAACCATAACTAAGAAGTTCTGCAACAAGTAAGCAAATTGCTCAAGAAAGGAAGTATTTTATAAGAAGTAAAGGAAATACAGAGAAGAAATGGGAAAGATGTGCATCCCAATTAGTAGATAGCAGAGCTAATTGCATGCACATAGAAGAAACTTTAATAGACATGAACACACGTAATTATAAAACAAAGGCACTTTCTAGATCCGATCTAAAATAACACAAAGTCTATTAAGAGATCTAAGATTAAAAGCAAGAAACACGATACACCGTGACACAAAGTTCTCCTAAACTTGCTCCTTTGTATTCTTTGCTCCAAGTTGCTCTCGGGGGTTCAACACAAAGTCTAGAACACAAGATTGCGCTTATAAATTCCGATCGATGATTAACCCGGAGGATCTTCTCCTACTTATAGAATGTATGAGGGAAAGTACAAATGGAAAAATCAAACTGAACTAAAACATAAACAAGTAAAGATGACATTTGGTAATCATCCTCAACTATCTTCTCCTTAAGTGACACATGTATCACTTAACTAATAGAATGGTTCCACATGACTTTAAGTAATGGTTGCAAGACCAATAACATAGAAATTTTACAATTTCATCCGGGAACATAGAAAATAGAAGTCATGCCACCGTGTAACATTTATGTCTTCTTCTTGTTCGATATCGGATATACTTGTCGAACATGTAATTCAAAGATCCTTTCATCTGCTTTTAGCCACTACTTCTTTCTCTGTCCTAAACTGCAACAACCCTTCATTCAACAATTTGATGCATGCTTCCACATCTTCCAAGCTCGGCCCAATCCTTGCAATGTCCTGCTGCAGCGCCACCAGTCTATTGATAGAATTCATCGTGAAAGGCTTGGTAGCTTTATCAATTCTCTTTTGTACCATCAAAAGAGAACCTTCCAGGGAATTAGGCACCTTAGTTGAGACGATCCGCACGTATGAAGTGACATTCCCGTCCACTCTCTCCTCAGTGAAAGAAATGACATTGTCTGGAAATCTGATGTCCTACTCTCAAGTGCCTGCATCCTCTTCAGCAAAACTCTGCAGATTTCCAAACGGAAAGATACTACAAACTCTAGTTGCTTCCCCTTCTCGACTGATCCGTCTCAGTACAATCTATTCCACAATCAATACATCTCCCGGCAGCTTGTTGATCTCGGCCAAAATACTCAGGTTACTCTCTGCAACTGTATTCATGCCTTCTATGTTTGCCATCAGTTGCTTTAGTTGATTTGCTGCATCATCCATAACCTTTAGGCGGGCTGGCACTTCCCAAGTTGTACAGAAGCTTGACGAATAATCAAATCCTTCCATTCGTCAATAGCCTTTACTTGATTGCTTGCATCCTCCATTTCCTGCATAAGATGATCACTCACCTGCTCTGAAATGGGCTGAATGGAAGGTTTAGCAACCTTGGCTATGATCTCACATAATTGAGATACTTGCTTCTGCAGCTCTTCTTTCTCCGCCTTTTCACTGTCAAGCCTAAGGAATAAAGCATCCATCAATGTCTGCGTGTCCTGCTTCAATCCTTCAGTGGTGGCTTGACCGAGGGGTACTTTGGTCACTGTCACATCTTCCGCCGTGAGCTCCTCCTCTATCTTTCCTTCTGCCGGAATTGATATCTCAGCAAACTTCTCTCCCGAATCCTCGATGATCAACCTAGAAGTTGCTTTGGCAACTTTAGGCCTTCTGTCTCTTCCGCCCAGATTCTGGAGTAGCTGCAAGTCGTGCTCCTCTAAGTTCATCTCCATTCTCGCTTCTGGAACCAACTGCAAAGCCAACCATTCCGAGAAGTTACTTCTCGGAGAATGAGAAGTCGCTGAGTGTACTACCATCTTCCGCTCTGCATCCTCTCCGTCAGAAAGTGCCACAGTGTTATGGCTGCCATCTTCTGAGTCATCCAAGGACAAAGCCCTTTCGAATTCCGCCATCTGCAGCTTCAACGTATCCTCTGGAACAGCGCTGAATGAAGTGGCTGAGGGGAGAAGATGAATGTCGCTGGATTCAGTGGAGGCATGGAAGCATCCTACTGCTGCGGTGCAATAGTTGGTGAAGTATTGAGTACTGGAGAAACCGGAGTTAAAGTCATGGTCGTAGAAGTGATCCTCTCCTTGGATTGAGATCTTCTATGCACTTTCAACTTCTCGACTTTCCTGCTGCTTTCTCCTCCATGCTTTCGCTTGAGGGAATCTCCTGCGCCGAAGTTGCCCGTGACTTGATTCATCAATGCTTCATCAAGGCAATATCCCTTCACAAGAACTGAGTTGAAGTATTCACCAACACAGCTCCCACCTTTCTTCAATTGTGTTGCAGCCTCCTATGTTATTCTGCAGTATGGCTTTATCTCCTCCCATTTGATGGTAAGTGTCAAGTACCACATTCCCATCATCTTTAAGATCCGCAGGTATCCGCGCTAGTCCAAAGTCGAACACTTGCTTTGCTGATAGCCTGCTGAAATCTCTCTTTCTAACCTCGTACTCACTTTTGCACTTCATCCAGAAATCTTCTAATGAAGGCACATGTGCATACTCCTGGGAGATTGTCTTCCTGGCTACTCCAAATGGATCGAAGTTCAGCCGTGCAGGGAAGAACTCTTGCTCATACTCGGATAACATTTGCGCCTCCATCCCCGAGCTCTATGAATGCTAATGCAACTGTAATATCCCACAGTGATTGGGAAGAAGCCCGTAGACTTGTGTTGCTTTGACTAAAGGTCGTGTAACTCCACAAGTTGCCTGCTCAGCTCCATGGCAATCAATCTATCATTTGAATACCTAGGCATCTTTATTGGTTCTCCAGAAAAGCCCGTAACCTTGAGGTATGTGAAATCTACAAATTGAATGAATAGACTCGCGATCTTGGACACACTTTCCCACGCTTCCTTGCTTACCCTATTGGCTTTCAAGTCCTTGTCCTAGCTGCGCAGATGAAATTGTAGAAGTCATCATTGATCACTTTGAAGTCTTTCTCGCATGCGCAGTGCAAAGAAGTCTGCGGTAGCACTCGAAAATGGGGTCCTTCGAAAGAACACCACATCTATCTAGCTTGGAAAAGACGCCTTGTGAAGCTACAGCATACACCAAGTATGAAGTCATTTTGAAGCTAAAAGTACGCTTCACATTCCGGAGTTGCTCACCGATGTTGTTGCTAATAATTTCCGACCAATTGATTATAGAATCAACCTTGTTGATTTCAATGGTCCTGATGAAAGCATACATCCATGTACGGAAAGTGTAAGCATTCGCTTCACCATTCATCCTGCATAGCAATTTGATGACATCATCTACCTCCTGCACCAAATTGGACCGTGGAAGAGTTCTCGGGAACTTTGAAGGAGATCTAGGCTTCTTCATGTATCAGCTATTCATTATGCTCACGCAATCAACTCTATGCTTCTCCCATCTACTGTCAGCATCCTGAATGCTAATAGAAGTCACCACCTTTCGCACTGGAATCTTCAAACAATAATTGATGAACTCTGCATCCAAACGAATTATTGTCTTTCCCGAAGCATCACGCACTGATCTGGATGAAGGATGATAAGATCTAGCACACTCCATCACGAACTCTGGCAATTGGGTTGTACATGGAAAAGCTGCAGCTCGGATAATTCCACTGCTTTTAACCGCACGCATGAGTGAAGTCTTTCCCGCTCTGGATCTATCAATCAAATCGGCAAGAGGTTTCGGGCCTAGATCTGTGTCTCCTATGTCTACAAGTTTGGAAGCAATGCATGACTCCATCGTGCTTTCTTTTTCATCTCTCTTCGCCATGGCTTTGTCTATCTTTGTCTGAATAATTCTTTTTCTTCTTACTTGGCCGGATTTCTTCAAAATTGGTGCAGATCTGGACAATTCTTCAGATTCGGAGGATATATGCAATGTATTGGACATTGATAAAAGCTCATTTTCCTTTGTAAAGCACCTGTATTGAATTCCTGCAATTTATTCAGACAAAAATGGCCACCGGAGAATGAATAGTGAATTTTAATTGTAAAAATCTGCACTTTTCAAGCCCGCTGCCCCAAAAATTGGTGTTTAATTTGCACATAAAGAGAGCATGAATCCTTTCAACAACACCTGAGCACCTGTAACACCTATGCAAACAATTATGCAGATAAAGATCAACCTCCTTCAAAGCATGCGCCAAATTTGGAAGCTTTTAGCCTTGTTGTCACCTTGTCTGAGCAAAATCCTTCTTCTAATGGGGGCGCACTTTTCCACTTGGCTGCAATTCTTTACTGTGAATCAAATAATTCACCCATATGGCTGCCCATGCTTATATAACCTTCACAATTCTATAATTAATAATTGCCCTAACAATTAAAGGTAATTAATTAATTAAAAATCATGTTTTTCTCTTTTAAAAATAGCATGTTTAAGGACAGCCATCCAATAAATTAAATTAATCCAATTTAATCCTTCACACATCACTTCACTTAAGCTTCACAGTGTGCTTTGACCATAGCCACTGAAAATAGAAATTAATTTAATGTTTTAATGCCTTTAAAAACATTAAATAACTCCCAAATGGGGCGCACTTTTTGAGAGGAAGGGGGCAGCCACTAAATAAATTAAATTTAATGCATTTAATTCCTTTCTTTTATTCCCTCTTTGACTTGTTGACTTCCTCCAAGCTTGGGCGCACTTTTTGAAAGAATAGATTAATTAAAATAATCACTTTAAGTCATCCATCATCTCACCAAAGGGGGCGCACTTTTTTGCACATATAATTCTATTTTTAAGAATTTTTCCACAATGGGATTCTTTACCCTGCAAGGCAGGCACCAAAATCCCATGATCCACTTAAGTGATTTGACTTTGACAATGGGATTATTTACCCTGCAAGGCAGGCACTAAAATCCCATGATTTCACTTAAGTCACTTTCCTTTTATTTTATCATGGGAATTTTTACCCTACAAGGCAGCAATAAATTCCCACCTGCCTCATAACGCCTAACTTTCCCACTGCAGCTTAAGTGAATTTTATAACACGGGAAAAAATACCTGCCAGGCGGTATAAAATTCTCACCCCGCTGCGGCTTCTATTTTTCCCATTACACAAAATCCTTTGTTTTCCAAAAATGTGCCCATCCCCACAGGGGCTTTTCCGTGCACGACTTCGCTTTTTCCCAGTGATCCAGACCTCCGATGGTGACTTCCTCCGGGCATAATGTGCGTATATGTTTTCCAGCTGCTCCAGACCAAAAATTGGGCTTACCCGGCAAAGGAATTGTTCTAGAGAAATTTCACAGAAAACAAAACGAGACAACACAAAAACACAAAAAATTGTCAAAAGTTACAAATAAAGCCCAAAACTTATTC
This sequence comes from Taxus wallichiana var. yunnanensis, assembly GCA_018340775.1. Lineage (NCBI taxonomy): Eukaryota > Viridiplantae > Streptophyta > Pinopsida > Cupressales > Taxaceae > Taxus > Taxus wallichiana. Next base: position 804,849,698 of record CM031235.1, read on the forward strand.
CAAGTTAAAACCCTTCTGGTACATAAGAGTAATGACATATTCGATCATAACAGAGTTAAAACGGAGTGCAAATAGCCTCATACGGGGCTCAAAATAATTAAATACAAATTTCCCGCAGACAAATCCCGACGACAGAATATAACTTTGGGCATCTGGGTATTTGGCGAAAAAGGCTAATATGGCTCTTTGGGATTATCTTGACGCAATACAAGAACTTTCAGGCAATAAAAACACAAAACGACCCATTATTTTAAAAGTACGAAAAAAATTCGGATAGGGTAGTCGCAGATTTCAGGGTGAAATCTGGGTGACACCAACCTACTTCACATCCGAGGCAAAGGTGTGGAGGTATGTGGCAAACTATCATTTAAACAAAGGGCTAAAATAAATAAATTGTGGGATTGTGGTGAAAAAACACCTGCAATTGGTACTATGCCATCAAGGGATCCTACTCCTAATACTAGAACTTTGCAAGATGCACAACTTGTTTGGCCATCTAGTTCAGGGGCAACAAAGCTTAAGGGAAATGGAGAATGATAGTAATGAGAGTTATTCAATGTGCAATATAAGGATAAGATGATGCCATTGGCAAATTCTTCTTTGCCAATGGCATTCCATTCCATGTGGCTCGCTCTCCTTATTATAAGGAGGTTGTGGCAAAGATAATAAGAGGAGCATCATATGTGCCACCAAGGGAGACAAAATTGAGGACAACAATCTTGGATAAGAACTATTCCAAGATTAATATTCTAATGGAGAAAATGAAGGCTACCTAGGTCACTAGTGGATGTAGCATAATCATGGATGGGTGGATGAACATTAGGCATCATCCACTCAACATCATGGTCACATGTACAGATGGCCCTTACTTCCTTAAGGCTATTGATTGTTCAAGGCACCACAAGGATGTCGATTTTTAGTTCCAAATCCTTAGAGATGCTATTGAGGAGGTTGACCAAGAATGTGGTGCAAGTAGTGACAGATGCAACCCATGTATGCAGAGCTACAAGGAAGTTGATTGAGGTAGCCTACAAACATATTTGGTGGACTCCTTGTGTGCATGCCATGAATAATGCACTCAAGGACATGGGAAAAATAGGTTGGATCAAAGCAATGGGTTAATGATGCTAGAGAAATGTAGATGTTTATCTGCAACCACCACACTTCACATGCACTCTTCAAGACCTTCTCTAAGAAGGAATTTTTGAAACCTATGGAGACTAGATATGCATTATACTTCATTCTCTTGGAGAGGATGCTTGAGTTGCAAGAGGCATTGCAAGTAATGGTCATGACAAGAGAGTGGAATTCATGGCCCGACTCTCGTCAGTGCAACGGAAGAGGGTGAAGGAGGTGGTGAAGAGTGACATTTTTGGGCTGATGCAAAATACATTGTCTCCATCATTACTCCAATGTTCAAAGTCATTAGATATGTAGACATTAATGCACCTACCCTTGGAGAGGTGTATGAGTGCATTGGCTTCATAAAACAATCATTGACTGTACAACCACCGCATTGAAACACCAATTTTTCAAAGAGCCATAAATGGTCAAATGAGAGCACCATTTCTTTCCACACATGGCCTAAGGTGATCTTCTAAATCCTTACCTCTTTATAATAATGGGAGAGACACCTTGTCGCACTCTGGCTGATGCAAAAGTAAAGCAGCAAATTTAAGGTCTACCTGCGATGGTCCACGGATGGAGATATAAAAACTTTAAGTTTGCATATGACACGGTGCTCTTCTCTCGGTCATATCAAGGAGATCAAATTTCTATGCTCTATTCTCGGTAAAGTATCATCAATTAGCATCGGGATTTATTAATGTCGCACTCAAGAGGCATAAGGAACTCTCTACAATTTTGCAGTCCTCTTTGTTATTTAGTATTTCCCCTTCCTATGAAGAATACGCCCAATTGAAATTAAAGTTATCTTAGTGGACACACAAATGGATCTCTTTTGTTGGTAAATTGTAATCGAGACACCAATTTTTGGTATAGCTTCCCTCCGTCATCTCACGTTCATGCAATTTCCTATCTCACCTTTATTTTTCCTAAATTTCAATAAACCTAATCATCTATTCAACCAAATTTAATTAATTATTAAATGGGCTCCATATAAACCCATTTAATAATTGACTTTTGGCATTATCCCCATCTCTCACAAATTATTCAATCCATGGGTATTAATATACCCATCCGACACCCCTTTCTAAATTTTAAATGGAATCTATCATCTCACCTACCATGTCAATCATGCTCCCCACTCCATCTAATAATTCAAGTTGTGGTCCCCACGTGATCACATCATATCTCTTAACTCGGGTTACTCTACCCAACCCCGGTTACTTGTTAACCCCAATCTAACCTCACATCCAAGCTATAAATATGGGTTTTTCCCATATTTCAAAAAGACTGACGACGGATATTTTTTTTAAGAAGACCTGGAGAGACCTAGGCCCAGAGAAGAGAAGAAAAAGTTTATTTAAGTTTTGCAAGTTTGAGGGAGAAATCTTTGCCAGGGTTCGTTATCTTACCATCTTGATGCCCTGTTCATCTCCATAGCAAATTACAAGCTAAGTTCCTCGTCATTTTAGTTACTTGTCATTTTATATTTCATTATTTATGCATGATAACTATTGTTCATGATCTATTATTATCTTGTCTGACACGGTGGTTGACATCCTCCAAGGGAGTTAACATCCTCTTGGAACCGGCATTGTCCGAGTAACCCCCGCATATTGCAATCTAATCTTATCTGCTTTGACTTTGCAGATCTAGCTTCTTTATATCATACATTTGTCTTCTTTGCGCCCGTAGATCCACATCTGTATTTGAGGTCCTAAGCCCTTCATCATTCGAAGTTCTTTGCCGTGGCTCCCAATATCGCCTTCACCCCGCTCGATAACAAAGTTTCTGTACAACAAGAACCACTCAAATCAGTCCTACAGACCATTCCACTTTATCATATGCAATTCATACCACATCCTTTGAATGTAGAGCATAACATGATCACCATATAACATATTTTTTTCTATAGGAAGGGGTGGGTGCTCAATATAAATATTCTCTTGTTTCATGGGAAAAAAACTCGCTTTGCCAAAAATCCAAGGAGTAGGAATCTGCAATCTCTCACTTCGTCGAAAGGCACTTGCCACACGTTGCACTTTAGGACCTATGGAAAATCTAAAAGGACTCGATAAATGATCATTCCAAGCCACAAAGAATTCGAGAGGCTAATAAAACACCACATTCAATAAGATGAAAGCAATTCGCTTAATAAATTTAAAAAAACTTTTGCAAACAAATGAGCAAAGAATATCATAAATTATTATGGAACTCTATTAAGTCAATGAGAAGGGGTCTTTTGTTTATATAGGCAAGGAAAGAACTAGTCATCAAAGAACTAGTCAAAACCATAGATTTAGGAAAGAACAAGTTATCAAAGAACTAGTCAATACCATATATCAAGGAAATAACTATGCCTAACAACTAGTCTTCCTAATATCTAAATAAGATAAAAGAAATATCCACGCGAGAAGTGGGTGAGGATAAATATAAGAGAAGACAAATAAAGTACCTAGGTGAACATGAGCTAAAGTAAATACCTACTTTAAGACCCCCGAGGGGCACAAAATAAAAGTGGCATATCCACAAAGATGAGTCTCCGACAACTAGGCTCGATCAAATACTCATGTACAATATATCCATGAAGAAATCTCAAACCAAAAGTAAGAAAGAATCCTGCTAGAAGGAAAGAGAAAGAAAAAGAAGAAGGAAGATGTTCTCACGAACACCCCCCAAGAACAACTTTTGAAACCCTACGCATGCCACACAACCAAGGTAGTAAGGTGATGCAAAAGGCTTCGTAAAGATGTCGCAACTCCGTCTTGAGTCGGAATGTACTCCAAGAAAAGAACTCCATCCTGAATGTGCTGACAAATGAAGTGTATGTGAAGCTCAATATGCTTGGTTTGCTAGTGCTAACAAGGTTGCGAAAATGTGAAGTGCACTTTTGTTGTCACACCAAAGTACAATTAATGAATCCTATGAGAATCCAAACCTCACAATAATAACTCACATGAAGCCATATAATTTGCTAACTCGTTGTAATTGTTGCCTTGTATTCGCCTCTCCGAAGATGAAAGTGTAATAGTTTGTTGTTTTTGCACACCCAAACAATTGAGAAGAACCAAGACAAAAAGGTAGTCGGAAGTGGGAACGCATTGTCATCAATAAAACTTGCCCAATCTAAATCCGTATATCCAACCGAGTCAAACCCCTAGTGTAGTGTAGTCCAAAGTGGGAAGAACCCTGCAAATAGCGCAAAATCTTTTTAAGAAATTTGCAAGAATTAATATGAGGAGAATGTGCAAACCAAGATACAAGCCCTACTACAAATGAAATATTAGGGCAAGTATGGGTCAAGTACATGAGACTTCCAACCAACTGCCTATATAATGTAGGATCACAAAGTGGAGTGGTACATGTGGAAGTAAGAGTAACCCCAGACTGAAAAGGAGATGGACTTGGCTTACAATTAGCCATATCAAAATGATGAAGAAGATCATGGGTGTACTTTTGCTGACTCAAATGAATCTTTGAATTTATCTTAGAAATCTACAAACCAAGGAAATAATGCAATAACCTAAGATCTGTCATGTCAAATTGTGTGGAAAAAGCCCTCTGAATAGTCTAAATGTGGGAAGAAGAATTGTTAATAAGTAATAGATCATCAACATACAAGACAAGTATAACTATATCATTGTCGACATGATGGAGATATACTATAGAATTGGAGTGGCAACGAATAAAACCAAGAAATAGAAGAAAAAATACATCTCATACCAATCCCGAGGAGTCACTTGAACCGTAGAGAGACCTTCAGAGTCTACAAACAAGAGAAGAGTCGTGAACAAATCCAGCAAGTTGCCTTATGTATATTTCCTCTTGTAAATCTCCATGTAAGAAGACACTCTTCACGTCCATCTGGTATACAAGCCACCCCTATGATGTAACAATAACAAGTACAAGGCGCATGAAATCCATCTTGGCAATGGGTGCAAAAGTTTCAAAGTAATCAATACCTTAAACTTGTGAAAAATCATTTGCAACAAGACAAGCCTTATACTTGTCAATGGACCCATCACCTACGTATTTAGTTCGATATACCCACTTACACCTAGCCATCTTTCTTCCGTTAGGAAAAGATACCAAATCCCAAGTATTATTCTTCATCAAAGAAGAATACTCAGTTGTCATCGCATCATCCCACTCATGTACCCCATGAGCCTATGAAAAAGGTTGTGGATCCTAAGAAACCGCCTCACACAAAATTCCGTAACCCGTAGAATGTGTATGATGATGCCTAGTGGGTGGAAGATTTTGTATGAAAGGTTGCCTTAGAAATTGTAGTACGAGCCCACTTAAGCTTAGAGACAACATCAATGGGAATAGGATCCTCGTCGACATCTATAACCTCCTCATAAAACCTCCTCAAAGAAGGGATCCTCAAGATGACACAAAGAAGTAGGTATGGAAGAAGATGAAGAATTATGAGGAGAGAAGCACTCATCAAACTAAACATGTGTTCGAAAAATAACCTCATGAGTATCAAGATCTAAAAGTCTATAAGCTCTCATGTCCTCACAATACCCTACAAATATCACGGGTTTGCTCTTCTTATCCAATACTTTCATTTTCTTCTTTGGCACAAGGCCAAAGCATGGCTCCCAAAGACTCGAAAAAATGAGACATCGGGCTTAGTTTTTGACCAAGCTTCCTCTGGAGTCAAATGCTCAAGTGCTTTGTGTGGTGTGTGGTTTTAATGTAGTGAGCAAAATTAATCTGCTTTCGCACAATATATAGGAGGTAAATCTCTAGGATGCATAATGAAGTTAGTCATTGCCTTCAAAGTTTGGTTCTTCCGTTCTCGCTAAGTCTAACTGTTGTGGAGTGTGTGAGGAACAGAATGTTAATGAATAATGTCATGAGTTGCCAAAAATTAAAAAAATCTTTACTTGAAGTACTACCCATTATCGATCGAAGGTTCTTTATGTAACTAGAAGATTGTTTCTCAACCAAAGCCTTGAGACTTTTAAGTGTAGAAAAACATCACTTTTGTACTTGAGAAAATAAACCCAAGTACGCCTCGAGAAATTATCAATAAAGGTAATCGCATACTTAGCTACATTGAAAGAGGGGGTAGCAAAAACCATCAAGTCACTATGCACAAGCTCAAGTGGTGAAGAATCTCTCTTAGAAATACTCTTAGGGAATTGATCTTGGTGTTGTTTCCCTAATAGACAACCAAGGCAAACTCCGTCAAGGCAAGAAACTCTAAGAAGACCATCAACCATACCATGAGTGCTCAACTCCTTCAAATATCTGTAATTGAAATGTCTAAATCTCTCGTGCAAAGTTTACTCTCTAAATTTGAATAAGAAACCAATCTTGTCCCTATAGAGGAAGTGTCATCAAAACCCTCAAAGTGATATAGTCTAAAACTATTATCAACAATACCTTGAGCAACAAATGAATGAGGCTCCAACAAAGTTCGTACTTCTACGCACCATGTGGTGTAAAAGTCATTGTTTTGCCTTGACCAAAATGACAAATTTGATATACGTAAAGAAAATTTGTAATGATGTTAGGAACATACAAAGGCATTTTGATACTTTTCCCACCATCAAAGTGTATGCCAAATTTTCCAACCTTAATTTTGGAAGTAGAACTCAAACATAGAGATACAAAAGACTCCTTGGAAGAAGTCATGTGATGAGAAGCACCATAATCTATAACCCAACTATCTGCAAGTGGTGATCGAGATCTCCCAACAACATTAACTGCTTTGCCATGTTGATTAGGAGGTGGAGTGGAGATAGAGATTTTGTGTTTCTTAACTGCATCCTCTAAGGATTGCAGTCGCTTGTCACATCTATATTCTTCATGACCACTACCCATTTGTAATGATGTTAGGAACATACAGTGCATTTTGGATACTACCACCATCAAAGTGTATGCCACATTTTCCCTTAACAAAAAGAAAGGAAAAATCTCCAACCTTAATTTTGGAAGTAGAACTCAAACATAGAGATACAAAAGACTCCTTGGAAGAAGTCATGTGATGAGAAGCACCATAATCTATAACCCAACTATCTGCAAGTGGTGACTGAGATCTCCCAACAACATTAACTGCTTTGCCATATTGATCAGGAGGTGGAGTGGAGATAGAGATTTTGTGTTTCTTAACTGCATCCTCTAAGGATTGCATTCGCTTGTAACATCTATATTCTTCATGACCACTACCCCCACAAAAAGAGCATGAAAGGCTAGACTTATTCTTGGATTTAGAAGACTCCTTGGGTTTAGAGTTGTTTTCTTTGGGTTTAGGAGCACTTTGAGATGGAGAAGGGGTGAATTTGGATTTACCTTTTGGTTTTCCCTTGCCCTTAGGATTAGATGTTACTAATGCCTTTTGAGAGGTGGAAGACTCAAGGTTAGACAATTTGGATTCTTCCTAATAATTCTTTCACAAAATGTTTCTAAGTTAGGCATTTGGAATGTGTCACCTAAGGCATTCATGATAGAGAAAAAGGTAGAAGTAAAGATTTGGAATAGATCTCTCAACTTGGATAGAATTAAGTAACCACACTCTTTATCTCTTATCTCTTCCACTCCCCTTCAATTGTGTCAACAAATACTTGAACTTAGTAAGATAGTCTCAGTAATTGATGAAAAATCTTTAGAATTAAGAGAGATGATCTCAATTTCAAGTCAGCATGGCTCTCATGTAATCCAACTTACCGAATAAGCCCTCTAATTTCTCTCATATTTTAAAAGGAGGGTCAAATTTTTCCAAATGAAACAAAATACTATCACGTACATAAGTTCCTATCAAACCCATACACTCATCAAATTTGCATTGGTACTGAAATTTCTCATATTATACTAGTTTTTTCTTCTCTTCTCTCAAGCAAATGTTCACCCTGATGATGGTTCCAAAGATGTGAACCGAAACGTTGGTGTTAATTTTTTCCACGGAGCATATCCAAAAGTTTTTCTTCATCCAACCTGCAACATGAATCTAAAATCTTTGATTTCTCATATTCTCTAGCGAACACTGGTTGTTCTGAAGAAGTTAAAGCTCATAATCCTTTGTGTTTAATGATTGTTTCCATTATTGGTTTCCATATGTGATAATTATGAGTTGTTAATGACTCAATTTGATCTAGTACAAAAGTAGATAAAAATGTCATTCTCAAAATCACAAAAAAATGCAAGAATCAAACAATGCAACAAGACCCCCTAGATTTGGCACTTTATAATTTTAGTACATTTATCAAAATAAACAATTCCAATGGAACAAGCACGAAAATCCAGTAATTTTGAAAAACGGCACTCAAATGAGAGTTACCGATCAAAATATATAAGCTTTTCAAGTTATTGGTCTACTATTTATCTCATTTTACACTATTAAAACAAATATGTTTTTGCCTTCACCATACAAATTAAATCAAAGGGGGATGGAGTTAAGCACCTACTAGTAGGAATCACAAGCTTAAGCACTCATATGACCATACCATATGACCAAGGGCTAAGGTTTTTATGATAGACGATCATTCCAAGCCACAAATAACTCAACAAATGAGCAGCAATATCATATATTATTATGGAACTCTATGAAGTATAATAAAAATGGGTCTTGCTTATATAGGCAAGGAAAAACTAGTTAAGGCCATAAATCAAGGAAAAACTAGTTAATACCATAGATCAAATAAAGAACTATACCTATCAACTCGATAATATCTTCCTAATATCTGAATAAGATAAAATAAATATCCACACATAATTGGTCAAGGATAAATAAAATAGAAGGTAAATAAAGTACCTAGGTGAACATGGGCTAAGGTAAATACCTATTCTAACAAAATCTTCAAGCAGATCCTGGAGCAAGACTGTGCAATAAAAAAATATTGTACATGCCCAAAAAATAGCCTGCCAATAGCCAACTAGCGAACAAGCCTCTCAAGGATCGTAAAACATCTTAGGGGTTTTGATTATACATTCAAAACATCTCACTTTTCAAGTAGGCAATGGTCACTCCATCAATTTTGGGAAAGCACTTCGAATGGATGGTTCCCACTCCATAGCTCTTATTTGAGTGTTCTTCAAGCTACCCTCGAAGATCAAGGATTACAATTTCAACCTGATTAGTGTAAGAAGAATAGTGCCTCTTTTCAGTTGGGATTCTGATAAAATTACAATAACTGGATACCGCTCTCCAAGTTTCCACAACTCACTGAAACTTTATTACAATGGCTTGCAAATAGACCAGTAGCTCTCATTGAGATAACAAATTCATTTGTTTGGCTCCATGCAAATAATGGTGAATGTACAGTAGCTGTTGTGTGTCATTTTTGCACTTCTCCATTCCTGGAAAAAAAGTATTGTATTTGTGGGATCTTGCCACTTGGCCTATAATACAAGGTTTCCTTCGGCTTCTTTTGCATCGCAGTCTCTTTACAATTGACAATCTTCAACAGAAAGTACAGGTGGAGTTTAATGTCTATCTCAGCTGTTATCAGGCCATCAAATGCATATATCGCCTTTTCTTCCTTTCTCTACACAACTTTGGTCTAAAACAACATTTCTTTTTGGACATGACTGTTGGAATATGTCATCACTCTATGAGGAGAAAATTAAATGGAAAGTACCCAAAACAAGAATGAAGATATTGCAGATGATGACATGTATAGCACCTTCCTTAGTACGTTGGAATATCTGTTAAGAAAGGAATTCCAGAATTTTTGAGAACATCAGAAATACTCTGGCTCAATTTTTCATCAATATAAGTCTCAGGTTAAAACTATTGATATCCTGGCGCTAATAAATTACCCAGGAATATATGATTCCAAGTATGGCAGATTGTCGTCTCACAGAGAAGTGGAGTCTCCTTTCCATTATAAATTCAAATGGATACAACTGCAATCAAGACAAGTATGGATTCCTCCTCCAGCTGGCTTTTTCAAACTCAATTTTGATGGAACATCATGCAGCCATGCAGGCCAGGTAAGTATTGGTGGGGATCATTCCCTCTTTTATAGGGGAATGTATATTCAGCTTTGGTCAAAATATTGTAACCCACACCAACAATATTGTCGAGCTAATGGCTATGTATGCAAGCATTGGGTAAGAAATCAAGCAAGGGTATTCTTAGACTCATTATTGAAGATGACTCAATAAATATTATCAATGAAGTCAACCACGCATGGTAACACTCATGTAAGGGCAGAATGCCAAGAAGTATCCATCCCCAAAGAATGTCAAATTGGTGAATGCAACCCACTCTTCATAAAATAAATTACTAATGCCTAGCCTAAACCAATTTGATGAGGTGGTTATTACTTACCAACAGGACAGTCACAACAGCCCTGCGGATTTTGGCAGATTTTGCTCTAGCCTACCAAGCCCACTCAAATTATAAAGTCCTTATGGGAGACCAACACCTTCCCGCTATTATTCAAGTAATAGTGAACTCGGAAAAATTCAAGACCCATAGTCTTAACAACTAGTTTTTTCCAATGGCCCCCACATTCAACTTTCAAGAAGTTTCCAATGGCTATTACTACTAGACTTGTATTCACTCTCCAAGTCTCCACCACTCTCAAAGTCTTCTCCCACGCATTATTTATGAGTCCTCTACTATATACCAACCTTCGCCTTGTTTACTTTACTCTTACAATCACCTTTTGGTGGTGCATACACATCAAATGTATAGCATTTAGGATTCCAACCTGCTCCACTCATATTTTATATGCTGCTTTTCAAACTCACCACTTCCAAGTTCTTAGTATAAAATTATCTTTTTGTTCTCTCCTTATCAATGTCTTAAATCAATTTTGTGATTTATCAAGGCAAATGAAATTTTGGAAGTTTCCAATGGCTATTACTGTTACACTTTTAGTCACTCTCCACCACTCTCAAAGTCTTCTTCCACACATTATTTGTGAGTCATCCACCACATACCTACCGTCACCTTTTTTACTCTACTCTTCCAATCACCTTTTTGGTGGTGGGTACAGATTAAAATGTATAGCATTTAGGATTCCAACTTGCTTCACTTTTCTTATATATGTTGCTTTTTCAACACAACATTTCCTAGCATTAAATTATATTTTAGCTCTCTCCTTATCAACGTATTTAAAAAAATTGTGATTTGATTAGGGCAAATGAAGTTTTGGAAACAATTTATGGCTCTTGCAATGTGTTCATTGTTCATCCCATATCTTTTCACAGTAAAATCACTCACAACAGCACTGCATAGTGTCGTCAAACAACACATCGTATGGATAGATGACACAGTCAAATAGATATTTATGTGTTACCAAAAATGTCCTAGCCCCCATACCTTGTCTGAAACGCGTTTCTGGTACGGAATGCACCAAAACGTCCCAGAAACGTCCATGACGTATCTGCCTCTTGTACCATGTCTAAAATGTTTCTGGTACAAAAACGGGTACCAAACATCCCATAAACGTCTAGGACGTTTCCAAAAACTTCCTGGACATTTCTGGTACGTTTCCACCAGGTTTTCAGTTTTAAAAGCTAAAAACATTTTTTTTTAAACTAATTTTTAACATTTATTGCTCCTAAACCTAATCTACCCACCCAAACTTCCTAAAGACACTTCCTAAAAGCTATATAATGACATCTTTGGTCCATTCTAAATCACACTCTTTTTCTCTTGCTAAATTCAGTTTTCATTAAACTAACATTTAGCATTGTGAAGAGCAAAGAGACATCAAGGAGCAGCTAATCATTAAACTAATCATGTATATATGAAACATTGAAATTGTAACCATGTTGAATGATGAATCTTTAGAACTTCAATGAATACAAAATATTTTGAGTGCTTTATCAGTTATCTCTTATGGTCCATGGACTAAAATTTTGAAAATGAGTACTATATTATATATATATATATATATATATATATATATATATATATATATATATATATATATATATTAATGTTTTTATAATATATTGTACGGACGTTTCCGTAACGTTTCGTACCCAAGGTTCTTTTTTTTAAATCGGCGTTTCTGTGTTTCGGACCTGTACCCGTACCCGTTTCCTGGCAACATAGATATTTAGTGCAACATACCCGCCGTTTTCCAAATCCCAGATATCATCGCATATCAGCCACACCAACAGCATAGTCATTCCAAGATTGGAAAAGACGTTTTTAGTTTTTGTAATGCAAATTCAGCAGGATTCAAAATCTTACACATCCAGTCAAGTGCAAGATCTATTGAAACATCTTCATGACTGAAAACTAGATATAACATATCAGCCAGAGTGGTCCAATAAGTGTCAATGTCGACACCCAAAATGATCATCTGGCCAACATGAATTTCTACTGTTACTGCCACAAGTTTTTTTGCTGTAACCAATTATCCATATCCTTTCTCATGACATCTGTGAGTGGATATGAAGGACAGATTTTGTGGGATTTGATTATAATCCATATTAACTCAGGAGCTATCACATAGATCTGCAATCTTGATATCCAGGCGATTAGACATTGGCCATCTCTAAGCCCTGATTTGAATCAGAAGATTACTTAGGGATGGGGTTTAGAAAGACTAAAAGGTTGCATTTGACAGTTATAAATAACAAGATCAGTTTTCTAAATGTTATTGTTTGAATGCGAAAAATTGGAAGAAGCAAGTTTACAACAGAGAGGAAGAAAAAATGTCCTCGAACTCCCAATTTTAATATGCAAGACGACAGCAGAAGACAACCAAAGAATCTAACTCCATTCAGTCTACTGAGGGTGAGCACAGTAAGAGTAAACAAACACTGCCTCTCTTCCTGGAGGCACACAGGTAAACCCATTTCTATCTTTTACTGAAGTTGGGGCTATACAATATAACCCGCCTTAATCCTCTTCTTTTCCCACGCCATATACTAGGGTCTCTGCTGGTACTGACCTTGATATCCCTATTTTTACAGCTAAAAAGCCCCTTTCCACCTCTTCCTCTACTCCAAGACAACATCCATATTGCTCAGGATAGCTATACCTAGGAATCCACATATACTCCTCCTTTAGTATCAGACAAAGGATACATTCCCACTGGACTGAATTCTATGGCTGTACCTCATAGGAGTTAGGAAGACAGAATCCTGAGATACCTCTCCATGAATCCTCTGATATACTGCCAAACAGTAAGGAGATGGACAATCCCAGCATATACTTAGCCATGGAGACAGCTATAACCAAACTTGAAGCTAGGCTTAAAATTTTGGGGGACCACTTGGGAAATTATGGGGCTCTTAGATGTCTCCTAGAGATTGCATCTTGAAACTTGCCTCAAATGATGCTAAACAATCTGATAGCCATAGTAAAAACAGTTATCTCCAACTGAAATGAAGAACATCTTGGCTTTTCAGCAGCACCGTGTCAAAACAATAGAGCAGAAACTTCTCTATGATCCTACCAACTGTCTGATTCAAACTCATACTCAAGGTCAAGGGATTTCAAACAAGGGAACCAAGCATAATGCAAGTTGCAACATTGAGAGCCTAAGAGGCAACATGGATACCACACAAAGATAAGCAACTGGTTTGCAGATACCAATATATCATGCTGAAAAACCAAGATTCTCCAATGCAAATTTCAGCCCCACTGAAGATCTTCAGGCAAACTGGGAGAATGCTGTTCAAAAGTTTCCACTTCAAAAGCAAAATTGATCCAGCATTGGAGCAAGAAAGATTGAGCACTATTAATGGTCCAACTGTCTGATTCAAACTCGTACTCAAGGTCAAGGGATGTCGAACAGGGGAACCAAGCATAATGCAAGTTGCAACAAGAGGAAAAATGGATACCACACAAAGATAAGCAACTAGTTTGTAGGTACCAATTTATCATGCTGAAAATCCAAGATTCTCCAATGCAAATATCAGCCCCACTGAAGGTCTTCAGGCAAACCGGAGAATGACGTTAAAAGTTTCCACTTCCAAAAGAAAAGTTGATCCAGCATTTGACTAATAAAGATTGAGCACTATTATTGGTCCAAAGCTCCAATTAATACTTCTGCTGAAGTCATTGTTCTATGTTTAGGTATTTCTCCTCTTTCATAGTCTTACTTCGGTATTGTAAGCACTTTGATCAACTAATGGCATTTTTATCTGTTTTAGTATCAGACTGGCGGTTTTTGTAAAAAAATTCATTTCCAATATACACATCTTTAATGTTTTTCAAAAAAAGGTTTGTAGCTAAAAATTCAAGATGTAAATTCAAAGAGGTAATAAAATAGCTGATTCATAATAGGTTCTTGACAGTTTAAAATGATGTTGTACCAGGCTAAAGTGCAGTTGAATGTACTTGTGCAACAATCTAGGCAAAGATACTTGTGCAACAATCTAGGCAAAGATACTGTACCGCATGCAAAAGAACAGTTGCACATCACATTAGAATTGATTAAGCTTTGCTTAAGTTGATACGTGCAACGTGCATGTTGTAGATTCTTCACTAAGTAATACATGCTATTGACACTAGCACATAGGTTGGTAATGTATCTATCACAAATATAGCATATATCTATAATCTCAATCTATTTAAGCAGTGTTTCATTTTTTTCCTCTTTTATTGCTCTTCGTTATCTGTTAACTGTAACATGGAATCCGTCCTTTTGAAGATGTAAGGTACTTGCAGCCTTTCTTGAAGGAGAGAGGCAGTCACAAATCCATATATCTTGCACTGTAGTTGAGCACTAGACCATATGGTGGAGAAACATTGCAATTTTGGCTGCAAGGAGTGCCAGACCATATAGTTGGAGGAACCATCACCAGACCATCAGATGGTAAGAAACTTTCAGGTTAATATGTTGCCAGACAGAAGCGTGATGGCAAGAACCATGTTTCTAACTCACAGATTGTTTAGTTTGACAACATCAGAAAAATATAAGAGATCAAGATATTTCTGTGGGTAAAAGACAAAACCAAGAGCTAACTCCTTGGCAATTGATGGATTAGGAAGACTACTTTTGCAGAGGAAGCAATGAAATAAGCTCTACAATGAAGAATATGGTTAAAGGCACACCTTTACGAATCACGGCAAAGGATAAGGCCAAAGGATAGCAAAATATTAGCTAAAAAATGACAAGGGCAATAAAACAGCCAGCCAATGAAGGATGCTTCCAGCATGAAGATTCAATGCCTAAAGAACATATTGATTATAGCAATAAGTTCTTCTTTAGACCTGGTACATTGGTACAAATTTAGATACTGACACTGCTTCACGAGCATAAACACATAATTCAATTTATATTTTGAATGCAAGTACCTAAATAAAGATTGTAAACATTTAAATAGAAGCATTAAATAGTGCATAAAAGTGCTCTGGAAAATAAAAAGGAACAGCGAGAGAATAATAAAATATGTACTAATGTGAAAGTAAATAAGAGCAAATGTGACTAGTCTGGATCACACAGGTTGAGGGAGAGAAATGGTTGAATAAAACAGAAGAGGAGAGTACAAAAAGACTAGACAATGAACATGCCATTTTTCATAGAATGACTTCGTCAAAAAAAAAAGACAAAGACAAAAATTGTCATATTATCACAATTCTTATAAATTAAGGAAGCAACTTTGAAGGTTTCAACCAAATGCCTATATGTTTCCTGAAGAAATTCCAAAAATTATATAGAAAGAAAGAAAGAGATTATATTAATGTCCCGAGATGACCAAAAGTAGGTCAATGGGAATCAAGGATACAACAGTGAACAATAGAGAAATAATCATCTTACCTTGCTTGAAACAAATTGTCCTAATTCGGCATAGCGCTCACCGCGGGCAAGCAACTGTATCATCAGCACATGTAAACCAGGAGGCAATTTGAGTTTCTCTGCAGCTGCACTGCAAGGTAAAAATAACGTGTTAAAATAATCACTGTAATCAAGAAAACACCAAGATGGATCCTTTAAATATTTAGTTCTAGCAACTGTGATGATATACAGTGTAGCTTCTGTTCATTTAATGCATAGCTTCAAATTTCCTTTCTTCAGAACAGACACAGGAATCAAACATATTGTCAAATGTCAACGAAGATGGTAGATAGCACACCTGCGATAATACTCCACAATAAGAGCGACCATGTACATTGGGTCCCCTGACATTTCCTCCTCAACAACAGCAAATACATTCTTGAATATTTCATCTGGTGAAATAATGGTACTAATAGTTCGTGGCCTGTCCAAATCCGGTATAGCTGATTCTAGAGGCCCTCCAGCATCAATTTCACAGCCACCCGACTGCACAAGTGATTTTTCCTGTCTTAAGTTAGATTTCTCAGAGTCAATGCTGTCCCTTCTTTCAGGTTTCATATTGGTGTCTTCCTGCTATCGTCCTTGCTTATGTCAAAATGGATAAAACTTTGTGTTGAAGAGCTACCTGGAGTATCTTCTGGTATAGCCCTAACACCACCAGTGTTTAAATTTTCCTGAGAGTCTGTATCTCCAAAAGAGCTGCTCGAAGATTCCCTCATGCCTGATGTTAAAGTAGCATGCATATGTTCTTTCTCAACATCAATACAATCAGTCTCAACCTTGGTGGCTTTTCCATTTACAGAAAGAATTTGAGCATTATCTCTCAACCGAACATCTGATTTCAAAACATTCTGGCTTTCATGTGGACGTGAATTTGAAGGCTGATGATTAGTAGCTCTGTTAGGTGCAGCAGTTTCAAGTGCTCCAGGCAAAGAATTTGCCAGTCTCATAGCATGTGAGTACGAAACTGTCAGGATCTCCATTGCATTCGCAATCACAGAAAGCGCTCTCCGCTCCAAAATGATAGAACGCATAACTGCCAAAGACAATTTCTTTGCCTGCAGGAAAGAATATAGTTCACTGCTTTCAGCATGGAATCATGTATAGCTATTTTCCTCAAATGCTTTCTCGTGGTATACTTGAATATTGAACATAATAAATATTATATGATAGTTTAACTTTAAGTAGAAAAAACAAATCACATTAGGACACTTGTTACCTTGTCTGCTTCCAGCCTACGCCGTTGCAAAAATGCTAACAACGAAGGTACTTCCGAACTACTAGCTGCAATAGCCTGAACTATAATTTAGTTAGAGCATTGTACTGTGCTTAATCTCAATTATTTTACTTTCATTGTGATAGACTGGAGAGGTGACATTAATCATTTAAATTTAATCTACAACTCAGGAAGGAAATATCCAAATACATCTCATTACCTCTAGATCTAAATGAATCCTCCACAGAAATCCATGGCGGTTGTCACATATCATATCAGGATTGAGAAAAACCCACCCATCTCCATAGACACTATCTTCCACAGTAGAAAATGTTTCCACTTCAGCTGATTGCGAAGAGCTGCCTGATCGCCTGTCTTTATTTCTAGCTGAATTTATAGTAGATCCTGATGGACCCCTGACCAAGAGAGGAAGTGGGGCAGATATTGGAGCCTTAGAATCTGCAAATATGTCGTATAACAAAACAACTTTGGCATCCACCTGATGAACCAGAAGTACATTATCCACAACACTAATGGCCACCTTTGTAGAATAGATAGGCAGAGAACCCTGTCAAGACAGCTAGGTTTGATCAGAACCATAATACCAGTTTATGGATTTCAAGAACGGAATGCTAAAATGTTATCAGATATAATGACCTAGGTGCGATTCCATTTTAGTTCATGACAGACCTCTGTCCATATTCAGTGACTCCGAGCAGCAGGTTAAACAACTAACATGTCGGAGTCCCTGAAAACATAAAATGAGAAACTTACCACTATATGTTCCTAAGATAATTTCGTGAAAAAATGCAACTATTGCCAGGAAATTGATTGGAGAAGCTTCAGCTTCTCACTTTTAAGCAGAAACTTCGTAGAAGAAAACCTTTATAGGTGGAAAAAATATTTAAGAATGTCCAAATCAAATTTATTATTATATTTAAAGCTTATTAAAAGATATACATGAAGTATATTCTTTCCAATCAAATCTTGTTAAAGTTCGACTTTACAATGTATCCATTAAATAAAAAGCATTAGAATGGAGGTAATCCATGGATGGGATTTTGAAAGTCAGTCCCTCTGTAAGTTAACCAAAAAGTTCATATACAGAACCGTAGTAGATAGATGGCTGTTAATTGTGTCCAAGAAATTGAACCTATTAATACTGTCTCTGTCTGCAGAACTGCTGCATTGCATATGTAAGAGATTTTGAATCAATAAAAGCATACGTGCATGCATCCCTTCTCTGCACCCTCCCCCTAAAATACATACATATAGATGATATTTATATTATTGCATGCATCTGTGGTGATGAATTTATATCCGCAAAGAAACTTAGAATGCAGATTTACAAAGAAAGATATAGAAATATTAAACACTTTATCATGAAGAAACATGATCCTCTCTGTGCTAAAATTCACCTGATGCACAACAGCATCACGGTAAAACCGGTACAAGTGAAGCTGCATGCCCACCCTGTCAACCTGTAGACAATAGATTCTTCCGTACCTGGTCACAAAAAACAGTGGAGGAATCATTCAGATATATATTTTGCTTTCACAGTTAAAAAGAGTGGTTGCTTGCATCAAGAAAAATGACTGCAAAAAAGGAAACACATTAAACAGGAATATCAAAACATAGTATAACGGATAACCTTACATGGTAGCTATAGAGACATCCTCCGGACATAAAATAGGCTTCTTATTCACTTCAGCTTTCATCATCGTGACATCAAACTTTGGCAATCGGATAATGCCTCCAGCAGAAAACTGAAAATCCAAAGATTATTAGATAAAAGAGCTGCTCATATGGGAAGTATTGCAATTTAATTCATGCAATATTTAAAATTGAAATAGAATATGTTCGTTCAATTCTGAAAAAATTGGTCAGAATGCATCATCTTAGTGTTGATTTGTAAAACATATTTAGCCTAATTACAACAGCATGAAAGCCCATAAGTTCTGTTTCTTCATGGATTTGTTGTTTTCTTGCAAAAACCATATGAGTGACATTAAGGATGTATGTAGATATTTCTCAGCATTCCATGGCAAGTCATGAACATCCCTGGGAATAATCACAGCTGTCTCAGTCAACCAATCTGGGGCAGCTGAAGGAGGATTATTTCTGCCAACATTTCCTCTGGCATTACCACCTAAAAGTGCCATACTCTTAACAACTCTTTAGCCCCTGCATGTAGATATCTCTCAACATTCCTTGGCAAGTCATAAACATCCCTGGAAATAATCACAGCTGTCTCAGTCAACCAATCTGGGGCAGCTGGAGGAGCATTATTTCCTCCAACATTTCCTCTGCCATTACCGTCTAAATGTGGCATACATATTAACAATTCTTTGGACTCTGCAAGGATACAGGCTTGTTCTTCAACAGATGGGACCAAGGACCTTGCTTCTATAGAGTGTGCTCCAGATTTACCCTTATCCTTCTGAGGTCTCCTGTGCTCTACCAAATGATCAACCAAACTCTCTACTGACATAGACCTAGAACAGATAACACTTCTTGAAGGTTACAGATCAAGGATTACTTTGAAATAGGGACTGGGCCCTCCTACGTCTATTATATTGCGCAGTGTAATAAGACAGGTATAGTAAAGGGTTTCAAGAACCTTCCAGTTTTAGATGAATGGGGGAGGGGGAGGGGGAGGGGGGGCGGGGGTACAGTTAACCAAACACCTAATAAAGGTTCAGAAATATTTTTATCTTTTCTACAAAATCTTGTTTTAGAGACGCAACCTTTATTATGTTTTCTTCAAAATATTTTTATGTTTTCTATAAAATCTTGTTTTAAAGACAATAGTTAGATTGTACATTCATTAACCCTAAGGAGCTGATCAAAACTCTAGAAAGCGAAAAACAGTTCACCCAAAATCTGACAAGAGTCCAAACTCATAATGGCCCCATGTAAGTCAAAACAATCAATTGATTTTAAATCCAAGTAAAAACAGAAAAATGAATTTGCATAGTAACAAGACTGGGCTCGCAAAAACTTGGCAAGCTGATTTTTGACTTGGAGCCAGACTCAACAACAAAACTCGGCCAAGACTCTGAAAATTTAAAAATAGAGAATTTTCAGGGGTGTTAGAAGCACAATGGCCTGAGGGGGCGGTTGAGGGGTGAATCAATCCTACAAAACTTTTACTTCAATTACTTTGTATGATCCATCAAACTTAACCATTCAATCATTCATTAACCATATGTGTGCTTATTATACATTGAACAACCATACACAAGAACACCAAATTTAAGTAGGAAACCCACTGAACCTCTACTTATATTACTCAAAACAAAGGACTTATGTGAATATTACACATCACACAAGATTTATTTAGTGAGACACCAACCCCACAAGGAGCACCAACCCCTAGTTTAGTAGGGCACCAACCCTACAAGGAGGCTACGACCCCCTAAGATGAGTAAGCACTCACTCAGCCAACTAAAGATGAAGATCACTTTTGATTTGTTGCTCTAACAATAGATGGTGATCACTAATTCAGCTCCATGCACTCAAAACCCCTCTCAAAACACATCTTCTCCTTCTTTGCTCAAAACTACACCTTCTCTTGTTGATTTCGCGCTTGCCCTAGCTCGCCATCACCTTACATCTCTCCAAAGACAACATCATACATTCATTGCCCTCTCAACAAGGTCATAAGGACCTTCATCACATTCCTCAATAAGCCTCCTAGGTCGCACTTTTCATCCACTTTCTCAACTCATACAAATGAACTTTCTAATCTGCCTTTATACCCTTCTCTTGGTCATATAACATGTAGGTCGGTCTTCCTATAGAAAAAATACTAAAAACATCATTAGAACATCTTAGAAAAATCATCCATATGACCAAGTAAGTTGCCAATATCACCAAGACCCTTCTAGACCTCCATTGGGACATGACAAGTCCTAGAAACCCCAAAACAAGTAACTTGCCAACCAAAGAGTGAACAAGACCAAAACCAACTTCACCAAGGCATGCCACACGCTTAGACATGTTGTTTAAGCTCTCAACAATCTCTAGCAATCATGAAAACCACTCAGAACAATCATCACTCCATGAAACTCACTTGAGACCATGCTCAACCAAGCACCCTCAAAATTGACCTTCAAAGAACAGGTCATAACTTGCTCATACCTTATCAAAAACTCAAGTGTGATATATCATTGAAAGCTCTTGAAGTCAGGATCATGACTAAATTCAAACCAAGTCATAACTCCACCTATAACACCTCCAAAACTGCTCTTTTCCCAGACTGCTCAAAACTGCCCCAAAATTTTTCTAAAAATCAGTCCTCATAAATAGGGCACACTTTGCATTCTAAAGGCATAATCATGACCTAAAACCATCGTGGACATGTGTAATCAACTTTTGAGGATATTGTATAGCCCAAATGATGGACACTATCACAACCCCGAGTAATTGTAATTCACAAATTAGTCAAAACAACAATTCTCAAGAACAAAACCAATTCAAGAAGAATGCCACATGGCCCAAATTTGAATTTTCCTAAATTTGATAGTAAAGATCCCACTAGTTGGTTGTACAAAGCAAAGTAGTATTTCCAACAACCCATACGGCGACTTGGTATGGATAGGCTCTTTCAATTTGGAAAAGGAAGCCATCCAATGGCATCAAAAACTCATCGCAAACCATCATGGAAAAAAATTTCTAACATCCTATAGGTTGATTCAGCCAAAATGTATACGAGGATTTCACATAAGTGTTAACCAAGTTACAGCTGATTGGTTTTGTTTGTGAATATTGGACGGAATTTGAGAAACTAGCCAATTCAACGAAAGGTTGATAGATGAATTCTTGAAAAGTTGGTTTATCACCAAATTAAATGAAGAGAGATTAGAATCGAGGTCAAAATGTTCAAATCAAGGGATTATCATGGCGGCCATAGGGTTGGCCAAGTTGGCGAAGACAAGTAGCCAACTCAACACCTTTTTCCAAACCAATCCTTTTCGGGTATTCAACGCCAACACAAGTAGTGACATTTCCCCAACCCCTCAATCAACACCAATTAAACGCTTAAGGAAAAGTTCACGCTATTAGGAAAAGCAGATTGTGTTACAACCGTGATGAAAAGTATACACCAAGTCACCGCTATATGGAATAGAAATTGTATATACTAGATGTGGAGCCACTTTCCATGCCCGAAGAATGGGAAGATGTGAGGGAATCCCAAGAAGAGGATATGAAAGAACAGACATGGGCGAGCACCAAATGCCAAAAATTTCAATGCCCTAACATCACTACCCCACAAACAATGAAGGTCAAAGGGTACTTAACACAACACCACCCACCATCAGCATTGATTATTGAAGAACGCATAACTTTATCAACCCTTAGGCAGCTAAGCAAGTTGATTGTTATATGTATCTATGATCCGATTTTGAAGTCATGATAGCCAACGCAGAACCTTACCTCCTAATGGGAAGTATCAAAATGTTTGAATCTTGGTTAGGGACTATAACCTCAAATTAGTTATTTTTGTTCTACCACTAGGAGGTTATGAGAGTTTCAAGTGCACAAAGTGGCTAAGAACACTAGGACCGATACTTTGGGACTTTTCCAAACTATGCATGTAATTCACAAATCAAGGCCAACAACACACCATAAAATAATCGACTGGGATCCACTAGCATCACTAGTTCGATTAGATGGAAAAGTTGTTTAAAAAGGGTTCTCATGGACTTATTGCCCAAATACGTTGCGCCATCCAAATCAATGAATCATCTAATCCCAACCATCCATTGGAATTACGAGAATGGTTATCTAAGCATGCAATAGTCTTTGAGGATCCCGAGGGTTACCCCCACAATGACCAAAGGATTATGTCATTTAACTTGTTCTAAGAAGTTTACCTACTAATATTCATTGTTACCAGATCTCGATCTACCAAAGACAGAAATTAAAAATGGTGCAAAAATTGTTGAAAGAAGGAATCATTAGACTCTCTGTCAAATTGTTGAGAGTTGAATGAAATCACCATCAAGAACAAATTTCTCATTCCGATGATTGTTGAAGTCTTGGATGAATTGCCTGGAGTGCTTCTTCTCAAAGCTCGACCTAAGGTCAAGCTATCATCAAATCCACACAAAAGAGAAAGACATTTCGAAGATAATGTAATGTCCCCAATTCCGAGCAAATGGCCTAGGAGGCTTTTCATTCGTCTTAGCCTTGGTCATACCCGAGGGGCTAACGACGTTGGAGGCTATTGGGTATGGATGCCCGATTACCACCTTGTTTATTTGTTATATTTTTCCATTGGCATTAGTAATGACCAACTTGGTGGGAATAATTGTTATATTTTGTCGTTGAGAGGGGCTCATAGTACTTTATTATTTTATTTCATTGTTGGGGTGACTTATGGTAGTTTATTATTCTATTTCTTCATTGGGGTGACTTATGGTACTTTATTATTCTATTTCTTCGTTGGGGTCACTTAAGTCACTTTTAGTCTGACATAGAAAAAAGTAATAATGAAAGCTATAAAATGAGGTTTGGGGAGTGATAAAGCTCATTCTTGCACACTCACATATTTTTCTTATTGAGCAACTGTTGTTTGCAATCTTCTTGCTTGTGGAGTAAGATCCCACAGGAACCCTAGCTTCGGTGGTGAGAGATCCATTCCTAGCTAGTAGGGCACTCTTTGGTGGTGAAAGATCCACCCTAGTTTGTCATTTTGGAGTTGATTCGGGTTGTTATTCGATATTTTTCAGAGATTCCAGAGAGGGTTTTGGAGGGTTTCAGAGACTTTTTGTGGAGATAAATCGAAGGGTTTCAAATCAGATTTGTGGCAGCGATCAGAGCAGGGTTTGGCGCAGATTTTGGAGACATTTTCGTGGGTTTTCAGCCTTTCCCTTAGGGTGACATCAGCCCTAGGGTTTTGCAACAACTTTTTTGGAGGTCTCCAAGTGTTTGTTTCCAGATCTGGAGGTTGGGCTTTCTTCTATATCGTTGGTAGATGTTATTTCCAAAAATTCAGATTTTTATCTATTTCTAGGGTTTTATCTACTTAGTTCCAGATTTGCAGCAATGTTTTTTAGGGTTTTTAGGCTGATATTTCCAGATCTGGAGGTTGGGCTTTCATTCATATTATTAGTAGATGTTATTTCCAGATTTTCAGAATTTTATCACTTGTATTTGAAAAGTTATGAATTTTTGAAGATTTCCAACTATCTAGGCTTTCTAAAAAATTTGACAATTATCTATTATTCAAAAAATTCCAAAAATATTTTTCTAGTGTTTGTTATCATTGTTGCAAGCTCTTTATAAAATTTCATGTGTTTTGAGAAAGTATTTTGTGAGATATCAATTAAAACCAGTTCACTGCCCTAGTTGGTTATTTACTGCAAAAATTAGAAAATTTATTTTGCTACAATTTCTATATTTTTGTGCATTTTTTAGTGGTATCCCACAAGGGATATTTCAGTGGTATCAGAGTTGTTGTTCCTCTAGCTTGTTGGGTTGAAAAGATGGGTGACAGTGAAGATATGGGTGTTGATTTGATGAAACAATTATTCACCAACATGGTGAAGCAGCAGAAACTACTAATCTCTATTTGAGCCAACTCACGAGAGATTAGCACAAGGCAGAATTGAGACTCAGGCAGATAGGGGGAGCTAGCAATAGGGGACACACGGTTCGAGAGGTGAAAGTGGAAATTCAGGGCAGCGGTCTCCCCATTCTTCTACCAAGCATTTGGGACTTCACGAACCCTCGTTCTTGAAGGATCCGTAGAGTTTCACAGGTAAGGCAGCCAACAAATGTTTTGGATGAGGAGTCTTGTTGGGAAAGGTACCAATCTTTGAGCAAAGGTTTCCGAGATAACATGCCATTCCAAGAGTACTTTGCAAAATGAAGATTGGTAGTAGACCCAAGAGAGATCATCGATCCGTGCACCTGAGTTACAGAGGAGATTGGGAAAATCTCTATTCCACACTTCGATGGTTCTAAGAAGTGTACTGCGCATCTGGATTCAGAAGTTGAAGACATACTTTGACTTGAATCCCATGCGCGAAGAGGATGCAATTAAGTTTGCAATCCTACATCTTGAGGGAGATGCACATGACTGGTGGCATCATGGCCTTATTACACAGGGCACATGCATATTGATACCTATGCAGAGTTCACACAAAGACTGATGAGCAAATTTGACAGGAGGGACCCTGACAGACACTTTAGGGAGTTGACTCATTTGAGGCAGACAGGTTCTCTAGATATGTACATTGCAGATTTTCAGAGGCTTTCGTCATGGTTCCTGATGTTTCAGAGATGAGGTTGACTTCTCTCTTCATAGCAGAGTTTGGCAGATGCACTAGCAAGGTTTGTGAAGGCATTTGAGCCTTCTTCATTGCATGATGCTATTAGGAGAGCATAGGATTTGGAGTTAGCCACTCCAAAGTCGAGGTTTCCACCTCGAGTTCAACAAAAGAACCTCCATCTGACTAGACGAACTTCAAGCAGAAGGAGCCTCCACCGAGGCAGGAGGTGGCTAAGAAGCCAGTCATTTCCCGAGAGCTTAGGGATGAGTTGAGGCGAAAGAAACTATGTTTTGATTGCCATACACCTTGGGCTCCAGGGCATGATTGCACAGGAAAGGGGAAGGCCCAATTCATTGAGGTCTTCGAGGAGAGTGAGGGTGACAAAGGTGAGGAGTTAGAGACCCACGAGATGGATGATGGAGATGGAGTTGCATTGGACAATGTTGATGTGGAGCAGGAGGAGGAGATTTTCCCTCGAGGGATTATATCTACATTGTCTAGTACTCTAATGTATAAGGCATTCAAGGTTAGAGGAGTTATGCAGGGTCAACGAGTAGTGGTACTCATTGATAGTGGGGCTACCCACAACTTTATTGATGCATCATTGGTTGAGAGACGAGGTTTGCAGATAGAGGATTTTGAGGGCTTCAACATTGTTGTAGCCAACGGGGAGTATATGAGATGCACACAGAGAGTTCCACAATTGAGGATCACCATGGGTAACTACACAGTTATCGATGATTTTCACATTGTTGGTATGGGAGTGACCAACATAGTGTTGGGAGTGCAATGGCTTCACTCTCTTGGTGAGTTTCAGACTAACTTTTAGATGATGGAACTAAAGTTTAAGTTCGAGGGTAGGAATGTGATCTTGAGGGGATTATCTACAAGAGCACCTAGAGTGGTTGCAGTTGAGGGGATGTAGAGGACTTTCCGGCATGATGAGGAGTTTTATTACTGCATACCGATGTGAAGTTTGATGGATATGAGTGATCAATGGTGTAGCACATCAGACGGTTACAAAGGTTGGGAATACAGGTTCAGATCACCTGAAATCATCCTTGTGTTGGTTATATGAGGTTTCGGTAGACTGGAGATCTCATTTGCTTGTTGAGTACTCCAAGAACCGACACACTTGTGAGATTTTGGATGGTCACATACAAGATGACAACTACAAATTAGAGGATGAGATGGTCTTCTTTCAAGGCAGATTGTACCTTATGTAAAATTCATGGTTGAGGATGGAGATACTGCAACATGTGCATTATTCTTCCGTGATTGGACACTTGAGCTTCGATGAGACCTACAAGTTCATATCGGAGAGGTTCAGATGGCATGGGTTGAGGGAGGATATCCTCAACTTTATACAGGCATGTACGGTTTGTCACTATGACAAGTCAGAGCTTATAGGTTCATCATTTTTAAGTCGACATGGGATAACACTCCTATGTATTTTACTGCTTCTATGCCCGGTGAGCACTTCGCCCACATGCTAGTCGGTGGAGGGGGACGAATTGACTCATGGTTATTTAGTAGGTTCATTCATCACGGAGGTGGACTATGTGGAGCTAATATTGCCGGTTGATTGTCTATCGAGTCTTGGGACTTTTCACCCACGGATACATCGAAATACATTATGAGGAGCCTTGCTCTCACACGATGTGCAGTCATGTGGGAGAGTTAGCATAGTTTGTGTGCATACATAGTTGTTTCGCGAGTTGATCCAAGGGATTCTACAGGATTCAGAGTGGACTTTCATACCTAGGAGTTGACTGGAGAGGCATTGAGTGATCACATGATGACAGCCTTCCATTGGCAGGGATTGCACAGATTGGCAATTTCGGTGTGGGGATCATTTGGGCATCATACTACTTCAGGGGCAGCATTGTTCTCTACATAGCATGGAGAGCATGATGACTACATGGGGTGTCTTGGTTACTTCACATCACACCGATCATTAGTTGACTGCAGGGTGAGGTGGAGAAACCTACTTTGTGGTATTCAGTTTCTACATCATGGCAGGATAATGCTTGGGGTCAAGCATTTCTCGGGAGGCGAGGATTGTAATGTCCCCAATTCCGAGCAAATGGCCTAGGAGGCTTCTCATTCGTCTTAGCCTTGATCATACCGGAAGGGCTAACGACGTCAGAGGCTATTGGGTATGGATGCCCGATTACCACCTTGTTTATTTGTTATATTTTTCCATTGGCACTAGTAATGAGCAACTTGGTGGGAATAATTGTTATATTTTGTTGTTGAGGGGGGGCTCATAGTACTTTATTATTTTATTTCTTCGTTGGGGTAACTTATGGCACTTTATTATTCTATTTCTTCATTGGGGTGACTTATGGTACTTTATTATTCTATTTCTTCGTTGGGGTCACTTAAGTCACTTTTAGTCCCACATGGAGCTCCCAACTTGGAAAAAGGTAATGAAAAGTTATAAAAGGAGGTTTGGGGGAGTGATAGAGCTCATTCTTGCACACTCACATATTTTTCTTATTGAGCAACTGTTGTTTGCAATCTTCTTGCTTGTGGAGTAAGATCCCACAGAACCCTAGCTTTGGTGGTGAGAGATCCATTCCTAGCTAGTAGGGCACTCTTCGGTGGTGAAAGATCCACCCTAGTTTGTCATTTTGGAGTTGATTCAGGGCTGTTATTCAGAGATATTTTTCAGAGATTCTAGAGAGGGTTTTGGAGGGTTTTAGAGACTTTTTGTAGAGATAAATCGAAGGGTTTTAGATCAAGTTTGTGGTAGTGATCAGAGCAGGGGTTTGGTGCGAGTTTGAGACATTTTCGTGGGTTTTCAGCCTTTCCCTTAGGGTGACGTCAGCCCTAGGGTTTTGCAACAACTTTTTGGAGGTCTCCAAGTGTTTCTTTCCAAATTTGGAGGTTGGGCTTTCTTCTATATCGTTGGTAGATGTTATTTCCAAACATTCATATTTTTATTTATTTTCTAGGGTTTTATCTACTCATTTCCAAATTTGCAGCAATGTTTTTTTAGGGTTTTCAGGCTGATATTTCAAAATCTGAAGGTTGTTTCATTCATATTATTAGTAGATGTTATTTCCAGATTTTCAAAATTTTATCACTTGTATTTGAAAAGTTATGAATTTTTGAAGATTTCCAGTTGTCTAGGGCTTTCTGAAATTTTCTGGCAGTTATCTATTATTCAAAAAATTCCAAAAATATTTTTCTAGTGTTTGTTATCATTGTTGCAAGCTCTCTATAAAATTTCATGTGTTTTGAGCAAGTATTTTGTGAGATATCAATTAAAACCAGTTCGTTGTAGGTTATTTACTTGCAAAAATCAAAAAAATTATTTTGTTGCAATTTCTATATTTTTCGTGCATTTTTGAGTGGTATCCCACAAGGGATATTTCGATAACCTTTCAAACTCATGAAGGCAACGGCGAATTTCTAGTCATGCCATTCACTCACCAATGTTGTAATATTTCGTTTGTTTTAGTTGGGAACAATTCCATTTGTGACAATTCCATGCAATAGGGTCACCCAAACGATGTCTACGAGCTCTGTGTCTTTGGCCTCCCACACCCAATTCAAGAGTACTATGGCTTCCCTAAAAACTAGGAAAACCACTTCATTGGGCACTATTTTAGAAAAGCTTTTGTTTTCCATCGAACTCCCTTTGAAACCCACATTAGCAAACATTATGCAACATTGTTCTCCTCCTAATCATCCTTCCATTTAACATCATAATGGAATGTAGGCGGATCGATTTTTGAAATTATTATCATAACATACACAGAGAGATCTACAATAATCCTTCCCTTAGGAGAGAGTAACCGATCACCATTATGAATGCCATTGTAGCACACATTTAGAATGAATTTGGGGCATGGACCATTTCAGGCCTTCCTCTAGCTTTATGTAAGGAGGTTCTTATGTTATAACTATACTCGGTTTGTGTTGGGCTTATCTAGATTACCATTGGGTTCTTTTTCATTCTTAAATTGAAAGTACAAATCATCGCAATTGTTACCTCTACAAATTCCCTACATAAAGATTGTGTCTTTGATCTCCCTTCCCATGGTGCCTCTACCTTTGAAGTATGTCTCGAGATAGTAGCCTTATTCTTTGAGACATCCCCCTCTAAATTGTGAAACTTTACCAAAATTTACTAGATTAATCTGAAATTCACAAGTTCCCTTAACTACAAAATTTCTCAAAACTACTAAACACGATATCATAAAATCAAAATCTCTTTACCAATCGTTTGCAATACAAATTACTCGCTTAAGAGCATGATGTAAGGGGCATGAGTACTTCATTCCTTCTCCTCTACACTATTCAAACACGGTTGCAAACAGGGTTGGGGCATGGACCTCCTTCTCCCTATGATATTCCAAAATCTATACACTCAGTTTCAATAGTACAACACCTTATGGGGGCATGGTGTATCCATTCCTCTTTGTGGTTTTATCTAACTTAGCAGATTCTAACAAGACAAAATTGGACCTAGATCCATTTGCAACGGTGTGGTCTCGTGGGATTGTGGAAGGTATTGAAGCGCTAAGTTCTTCATAAGTTTTCCTTCCTCTTCTCTCACAAGTTTCTAAAAAGGAAGGTATCGAAGCGCTAAGTTCTTTGTAGGTTGTCCTTCCTCTTCTCTTATAAGTTTCAAAAGGGTACTTTATTTCCTCTCTCTGGTATTGGGTTGCAACCATAGTTACCTACGACTCCAGGACGGCGGGACGCTCGGACGTGGGACATTTCCCGGATGGCAATTTTTTTAAAATTTCGGGACTACAGACGCTTACAGCAAGGGGATGGCTAATAAAAATATATAAAAATATATATAATTTATTAATTTTACAAATATAACATGAATAATTCAATAACCTAAGACTTAAAATTGAAAGTTTGAAGATTGAAACCATTAATGATTAATCCAATTATTCATCGCATAAGCCAAGGCCCAAAAGGCTACAAACTCTATGATTCAAAATCGCCATAAATCGCCGATAAATTGCGTTCTTCTTGCAAAACGATTAAACTTACTAAAAATCGCGATTTTTGAAATCGTAAATCGCCGATAAATCGTGGTCAAAACCCTCGAAAATCGTTGAAAATCGCGGCTAAAACCGGCGAAAATCGAGGGAAAAACACGGCCTAGGGTATAACACGAAAATAAACTAAATCGATTTGTTTTTTATGTTGTTTTCTCTTTCCACGGGCTCGTTTTTTATGCTGCGACTTTCATTTGGCCATAGCGTGTACAGTCGACGTCTGTAGGAGGGCATTAGACACGTGAGGGCACGCAAATACAAACTTTCATGGCGGGTTTGTGGCAGGATTTCCAATAGTTCGCGGCCATTTTCCAACATTTCGTGCGCATTTTTTAGCAGTTCGTGGCGATTCCATTTTCTTGCTCATTTCCAGTTCGTGGCAGCCTGCAGGTATTAATACTGTATATTTATTATTAATGTATGTTAATATTAATACTGTTACATATACATCGTATAATATTATTATACATAGTAAATATTGTAAGTGTATACTGTATGTGTACATCAGTATACATATTACAGTGTATAGTGTATACAACTGTATATTAATATTAATAAATACTATAAGTATTAATATTAATATTATGTATTATACTGCTAACTATCAAGTATAAATACTGTATATTCTGTATATTAAATTATTAATAATAGTATATTCAAGAATCAATATTGTATAACGATTTTAAAAATATTATCTATGAAATTATCATGATTCATAATTTACTAACGTCTTCATTTTCAATATCGTTTTTTCGTAATTTTTTCTTCATGCAATAGCAATTTTATTCTTAATTTCGTCATGGTCATACAATTTAATTTCTCCAAGGCCTGTAAATCTAAGACAATTGTTTTTTGTTTTGTTTTGTAGAATGGCATCGGGATCCGGTTCCGGTTCAGCTGCTCGTAGTAAGCCTAAATCAAATGACCCCTCTTGGAAGCATTGTGAACCAAGGGCACTTGTGTTATATGCAATTATTGTGGCATGAAGATGAGTGGAGGTGTTTATCGCCTTAAGTTCCACATTGCACGGATACCAGGGAATGAAGTGACAGTGTGCAATCAAGCACCGCCTGAGGCTCAACGAGAGTTGTCTGCTTACCTTGCAACTTATGCAGAGAAAAAAGAAGAAAAGAAGAGGAAAGCTGATGCACTTGCAGCCCTAGCAAATAGAAGGGAAGCGAGGGAAGGTTTTGACGTTGAGGCATCTTCTAATGCCGCAACTCCACGAGGTCAAACACTGGGACGGGGTTCATCCACATCCACTAATAGTAGTTCAGCAATGTTTTTTGTTCCTCGAAGTACACCTGGTTCACAACCTTCACTCGAAGGTACTGCTTGGAATAAAGAAATGCACAATGAAGCAAGAATAGCTGCGGCAAACTTTTGGTACTACAACAACATTCCTTTCAATGTGGCAAAAAGTCCATATTGGGAGAATTTGGTCACTGCATTGACTGTTGTTGGGAAGGGGTTCAAGGCTCCTACTCCCCATGATTTGAGTGGCCCATTGTTGGAGGATTCCGTCGCACATACCAAAACTCTTGTAGAAGAGCAAAAAAATGTGTGGATAAAAAAGGATGCACCATTTTGTCTGATGGGTGGACAGATGGGAAAAACCGCACATTGATTAACTTCCTAGTGGCATCAGGTGGGCAGTTGGTCTTCCTGAAATCAATTGATGCCTCCCACCAAGTGAAAACTGCAATCACTTTGTGTGATATGTTAGATGAGGTGGTGAAAGAGGTGGGTGTGGAGAATGTCGTCCAAGTTGTGACTGACAATGCGGCGGCATATGTAGCAGCAGGGAGACTTCTTGAGGAGAGGCACCCTACACTTTTTTGGACCCCTTGTGCAGCCCATTGTTTGGATCTCTTATTGGAGGACATAGGAAAACTCTCATGGGTGAAAAATGTGGTTGAGGACGCAAGAAATATTACAAAATTCATCTACAATCACACTTGGGTGCTAAACTTGATGAGAGAGCACACCAATGGAAAGGAGCTTGTGCGATCAGGGGTCACACGATTTGCCACAAACTTCATTACATTGCAGAGCATTGCAACCTCATTAACATCCCTTAAGCAGATGTTTGTGAGCACGCGATGGTTGGACTCTCCCTATGCTAAGAAGACCGAAGCAGAAAGGGTTGTGAAGACTGTTTTTGATGATATGTTTGCAAAGCAAATGGAAGAAATCATGAAGGTAATCTAAACTTGAATATTTGTTTATTTATCATTTGTTATATAATTTTTTATTAATTTCAATTTTAAATATATATGTTATTTTGTTTTAGGTGTCAGAGCCGTTGGTTCGAGTTCTACGGATGGTGGATGGGGAGAAAAACCCAATGGGTTATTTGTATGAGGCTATGGATGTGGCCAAGGAGGCCATAGCTAAATATTATGGGCACAATCAACGAAAATATGAACCCATTTGGCGTATAATTGATCGCAGATGGAACAAGACACTTCATCGGCATATACATGCAGCGGCGTACTACCTGAACCCGAAGTTTTTCTATTCCCCATCATTTAAGGCTGATGAGGAGGTTATGGATGGCCTTAATACGTGCATAGAGAGGATGATATCTGACGAAGATATTAGAGATGCCATTGTTGATGAGCTGCAGATTTATAAGACTGCAGAGGGGAGGCTCTTTTCTTCGGCTCTATGTGTGAAAAGAAGAAACACTTCTCAGCCAGGTAAAAACAAATTGAGTCATTTGTATTTAGTCTCATTACACGTAGAACTAGAAACTAGAAGTCTAGAATTCTTTTATTTATTCAAGCTTAGTTAACTTACAAAATTATAAATGTTTTATTTGCAGATTTGTGGTGGGAAGATTATGGTGCAAAAACACCAAATCTTCAAAAGCTAGCCATCCGCATTTTGTGTCAGCCATGCAGTGCTTCTGGATGCGAACGTAATTGGAGCATGTTCGAAGTTGTTCACACAAAGAAGCGCAACAGGTTGACAACACAACGCCTCAATGACCTTGTCTTCGTGCGATACAATCTTCGTCTTCGTGTGAGACAAGTGGAGGGGGCACAGAGTTATGATGCAATCGACTTGGCTGACATTGATCCATATGATGACTGGATTGCTGAGCCTGATGATGCGGAGCCTATGTTTACTACAGAGGAGATAGCAGCTTTGGAGAGGGAGACTGAAGAAGCAATACCATCAGGGACATTAGAAGTTGGTGATGATCCAGATGATATATTTGCAGATGACAATGTTGGTGTTGCAGAGGAGGAATATTTACCTTCCACTTCCACGAGGCAGCCTCCAGTGCAACAGACTTATTTTAGGCGTGCATAATGAAATAGAATATTATTGATATTTGATAGTGATACTTCAAAAGTCACATGTGACATGACTCTATGAGCATTTTTGTTTGCAAACTTTGTACTCTCTTTTTTGGTCAAAACTTAATCGAAAATATGCATATGGGCCTATGGCATTCTATAGAGTCACTTCTCGCATCATTTAACATTGTTTTTACATTTAATTTAAGTATATTTTATGAATTTAAATGTTTTTAAAAGTAGCGATAAAGTTGCTGATTTTTGCCGATTCCCGATTTTCGATTCAAAATTTGGCCTGCCGATTAATCCCGATTTACGATTTTTTGAACTATGCTACAGCTATATCTATTATATTCAATGTTCAAAACTTCAACATGACAATGAAAGACTAAATAGTAAATAGTAAAGCTGAAAATTTAAAACAAGTCTTACTCTTACTCTTCAATAATCAACATGAGAAGAGTACAACTACACCCACATTACATATGCTATGAAATATTATGTCATGTCTCATAACCAAAATGACATTACATAACCAAAATGACAAGTGACAAGTACAACTCAAAAATCACTATCAGAGCCCTCCGAAGGAACAGTTGCGAACCACTCCTCCTCACTAGGAGTTTCTGTATCAACGTCATCTGCATCTGCAAAGGAGATATCAACCAATCCTCGTTGCTCCTTATCTTCATCAACCCGCCTTACATCCTCAGGATCCACATCCCACCGCAATGTTGGACTCTCTCAGACGTAGGTGTCTTGCATGATCAATGAGATGCAAGGCACTATGTACAACAACAAGTTTCTCTGCTCTCTTAGAGGTAAGTTTGTTCCTCTTAAGAGAGTGGATCCACCCATATGTTGACCAATTCCTCTCAGAAGCAGAGGAACTAGAAACCTGAGAAAGAAGACGAATAAGCAAGTGTACGTAGCAATCCTACATGTCCATACAATCGCCACCAACTAACTGGACTCTCTTGTGCCAATGTGGTCTTGTCTATCTTTGATGATTTTTTGTAGCCATCCAAATAAGCGAACTTGAGCCAATCAGTTCTGACTCATGAAGCATCCTCTGCATTATACATTTTTTTAGGGCTTTCAAGAAACCCTTCCTCACCTCCTCACCATCTACTGGGAGAACTCTACCAAGCCTCTCAACATACCACTTCGGATTTAATGCATATGCAGCCATATGTAAAGGAGTGTTCAACTTCTCCCATCTCCGCTCAATGATAGGCTGAATATGGTGATGGTAGAAATCCAAGGTGGGGTCCTCGCTGGCAACAGTAGCCTTCATCCTGGCCAAGCATACTATCAATACATTCGGATATCTCACCAAGGCTAGGGCTCTCGGAATCCCCATATTTTATCACACTGAAAACCGGACATATTATGGATGTGATATATCTCACATCTATCCAAAATGTTTCATTCACCACAATTGCTTTCACCTTCTTCCCCGCTTCCTGTCTTCGATCCATCCCACTCGCACCACTCGATGTCATGACCATACACTCGTAATGATTCCCGCAACTCAACCATCCTATCTAGCAAAATCAAATATGATTCAAAACGTGTGTCCACTGGCTTGAGGAATTCCTTCCTTGAAAAGCTATGGAAGAGTGCCATGACGTATGGTAGTTGCAGATGAACATCTGCACACATCTCTAAGATCGACCACTACATTTTCTACCCAATCAATTTTTCCAATATCTTTTAGTGCATTGTTCATGGCATGCACACAACATGGGGTCCAATATATATGTCGGTAATGAGCCTCGACAAGCTTACCTGCTGCCCTGCACACATAAGCTGCATCTGTAATAACCTGCACAACGTTGGCAGGGGCCAACCTCCTCAATAACATCTCGCAAAATGGTGAATTGGAACTCTGCATCCTTCTTCTTCCTTGAACAATCAACTGCCCTCAAAAAGTAAGGACCCTCTCTGCATGAAACAATGATATTTATGAGTGGGTGGTGTCTGATATCTGTCCACCCATCCATGATGATGCTGCAACCGTGAGAGACCCATGTGCACCTCATTTCCTCCATCAATAAATTAACCTTGGAATAGTTCCTATCCAAGATTGTGGTTCTCAACTTCGTGTCTCTTGGGGGCACATAACTCACACCTGCTTTGGCTACCTTAGCCATAGCCTCCTTGAAATAAGGAGAGCGAGCAACATGAAATGGAATGCCAATAGCAAAAAAGAATTTTCCAATGGCATCATCAGCCTCTTCTCTAGCCTTTGTATCATACATTTCAACAACTGGATTGGAGGCCACAACCTTCC
Organism: Taxus wallichiana var. yunnanensis; assembly: GCA_018340775.1. NCBI lineage: Eukaryota > Viridiplantae > Streptophyta > Pinopsida > Cupressales > Taxaceae > Taxus > Taxus wallichiana. Next base: position 804,885,663 of record CM031235.1, read on the forward strand.
TCTTCCCCTACTACTACCAAAAGCATCCAATTCAGACACCTCATAAGATGCACTGCAACACTACCAGTATTAATTCTCACAGAACTAGAAGGGGTGTCAGTGCCACTAACATGACGGCCACGAACTTCTGGAACTTTTTCCACCATATCTCCATTATGCACCTCACCATTTCGACCTCTCTTAAGTGATAGTTGTCCACACATGCCTACACCTTTCCCCTTGCAATGTGCAATAAATGTGCATTCAACCTAGTAATGTTAATCGACCAAGATAATGAGCATATGTTGCATTTCCATATTTTAGTGCCCCTAAAATGTTTGATCTAGGACCCTACATAATTTGACCAAATTGTTTCAAAGGTTTTTGTTATCAAAAGCCCTAGCATACTTTTTCAACATTTGGGGCAACCGAACTTGTCCACACTCCCTTGTGAACTAGTAGCAATATTAGGTGTTTCTGATTGTGTTCCTTCTCCTTGCACACCCATTTCAACCTCATATTCAGCTTGATAATCACTATCGGAACTCATTTTGAAGTTGCAATAATTAAAATACAAAACAATATAACTATACAATACAATAAAACAATGAATACAATTTATAAAAAAAACAGCGATGAATACATTTAAAAAAAAATAAAACCTACGCATCTGTTAATATGTGAAGTCAACATTTGAATAAGCAGGTTGTGACCAAGTTGCCAGGTGGGACGGTTAGTCCGAGCACGAGAGAATAAAAAACAAAGAATGGTAGTAAATTAGTAATGTATGTACATACCTCTTGCTCTTGCTCTTCCTCCTTGCTCTTGCTCTTTGCACCTTGCTCCTTGCTCTTGCCTTCTCTTTTTTTACTCTTGCTCTTTCCTTCTCTTTTTTTGCTCTTGCTTGGTGTGATTAGAATGAGTGTGAAATGCTCTTTTTATAAGTTTTTTTGTTGCTTTTAGGGTTAGGTCATGTTGCTTTTAATTAGAAAGCATTAAAAGTTAAAAAAATATTTTAAAAAACATAAAAATGATATATTACGAGTTGTTTTAACTTTTGCTTGGCGTGAAAGTCGTTTGGGACGTCGTGACATCCTCGGGACATCCCTACGTCCCGGGACATCACGACATCCCCAACAAAGTCCCTAAACCTTGTTTGCACCCGGGACGTCCCGGGTGCGTTCCTTGTTTTTAGGGGCGTCCCCCGACATCCCCTTATTTTTTGGAAAATGGGGACGGCAAGGAAACGTCCCGTCCCGTCCCCTAAGTCCTCTGAACGTCCGGACGTCGGGGCGTGATGTAAACCTCCGGACGCGCGTCCTCGCGTAACTATGGTTGCACCCAATACTCTAGTTTCTCCTTTCGCAACAATTGGGCACCGATAACCAATGATCCTCCAACATCTCAACAACAATTCCAAATCTTTAGATTACAACAAGAATAAACTCCCTCCAAAAAAACGAACAGTTGTATTCCTTCCATGTTTTGCATCTCTTTTACTTTAAGCAAGTTCAAAGTTACTAACATTATCTATACTTTGCGAGTTACAGTTCAGTTTCTATCATAGACATTGAGTACGCTTTGTGTTGCAAGTTTCATCGTGCGAAAAGGTACTAACACCAACACAGCAGAGAACAATTCTTGAGCAAAGACAAAGTGTGTGTGCACACGCAAGTATGTTTACTTCTTTAAGCATGCAATTTTCAACTACACACTTTAAGGGGGCAAATGTAGACACTAAAATCCGGTAATTTGTCCTTTTGCATTGCCAAGTTTGCTATGCTTTACCTTACTTACGACAAATGTTGACATTCCAAATCCAATCAGCATATCTATCTAGCTCTTCTATGACTTGCTTGTCTTTACACTGTTCTATCATCAATTCGAAAAATATTATTATTTCAAAGTAGTAAATCAGCCTTGTACATCATGCCACGACTTTTTGTTTTGCATCACACTCCTCGTGTCCAAGACCATACAAAAGGTCACGATGTGGAATCCAATCCTAGCCGACTAAATAGACCCGACCTTTCACATTCTCCGACTCTATTTTCGATATGCATATCTTTACTACATCATTTCACCTTCCTAGGGTCCATCTAATTAGAATATTTCACCTACGTAAAGCTATATAAACAAGTCAAGTCGATGTCACTTTATAACTAACATGGCACTCTTACAAACTCCTATTACAAACATCATTCCAAAAGTACTCAAGGCTCTCATACATCTATCCAAATTAGTTACACGTCAATTAAACCAATCCCTACTCAAAGCCTGAAGCAGTTAACCAAGTCAAAGAGTCTAGCTTAGTCCATTTCCAAGTATGTAAAGGTCATAGAGCCATGTCTTAGCAAGAGCATGTAATGTTCCCAAATGGACATTTTTCACCCAAATTGGATTTTAGGAAAATCCAACCTCAAATCACAATTTATAAACAAAATACCAATGCAGATCTCGATTAAATATGGGAAGTACGACTAGGGTTAGGTATAAAACCCAAATAAATCAGCAGTAAAAATTATAACTATTCAATGAAATCTGATTATCTGATTTTTAACAGCTAATGCAAGAATAAAAACGCATATTTTAAGAGGTCAAATACGCTGAAACACTGCTGAGAAATTTGCAGACTAATATGGCTGAAAATGGCACTTCTAGTGCTTCAAAATTCAGAAATCCGTTTGCTTTGATACATAAAAATAAGATTAATAAATGGCAACACAAATCAGACCTGGAATGTCTTCCTTGCAACACAGACCAGCCAAAAGGTGGGTCGTTCAACCTTAGAAAAATAAGAAGTCACAACGCAATTTATTCTTCAAACCCAAGTTACACAAATCCGCAAAATTCCTTCAAACAACTACTGGAAATGACTAAAATATCCTTGCAAACACAATAGAATCCCCTGTGTAGAGATCCTTCACATTCTCTAAGAGGGTTTTCGTCCTCTAGAGGTAATTCCTAAGGGTTTTCGTCCTTGGAATATTTTTGGCAAAAGCTCCAAGCTTCAACACAATTCAGAAATTATAAAAGGATCATAGTATGCCCCTACTACAATTCGACCTCTCCTTTTTAAAGAAAAAATGACCCAAAAGCAACCTCCAATGCCACCAACCAACAAACTTGAATATTTAATTCTTTTTCACCCCAAAAGGTCTTCCACAAGCAAGTCGCATTTTTCTAGTGTGGATAACTCTTGCCCATATGCTTTTGCCTTTTCTAACCATTTTTAATGCCCCTAAGGCAAGTCACACTTCTCCTAGAAAAATATAATTATGCTAAGTGTTTTATCATGTAGTTGTTTTTTCTATGTTTTATTAAGTTATTTAAATTATTATAAGTGTTTACATGTTTTCCCTTTGCTACGGGCACTTTATAATAATAAAAATAACTTAAGTCACCCTTATTTTCTTCCCTTAGCCGTCGGGTAGACAAAATAGGCTAAGGGTCTTCGATTAGGAAGGGGATATTACACCTTTGTGTCAAGAGACATGAGGGCACCCAAGGGGTTGGCTTAGATCACACTCACACTTACACAAACACCTAGGAGAACTACATGAGGCTTGATCTCACACGAGGGCATGTAGTGTAGCACTTGGATTGGTTCGACAGATTAGGGTTGAACGCCAAGGGTAGTCCAACCTCACCACAAACATGATTTCTCTTTTTGGTTTGTTAAAGCTTTGATGATAAGTATTGAAGGTTTCTAGGGTTTCCACTTTGTTGCAGTGATTACAGGTCATCCCGAAGTTGTGCAAGCAAGAGCGACATACAACGAAGGGCATTTCCAGGTAAGCGAAGCACACAAGAAGATCTCAATCGTTTAAGGGTCCAAGACCGTACAATCCAAGTCAAAACCATACGCCTTCCAGATCTAAACAATACAAAAGTTATATGGTCCTTCGCTACTCATCTTTCAGTTCCATAAATCACAATGAAGCATCTCTAGTTTTTGATCTTCCTTTTTCACATGTCTGCACATCTAGATCTTCTTTGTTCCAACCTGTACAACTAAGTCTTCTTCTCCTCTTGTGTATTTGCGCTATCATTTATTGTTTATCATTCATTACAAGTATTAATGTAGTATCCTAATCATGAATGGTTAATTGTAAATTGATTAGATTAGAATAATCCTATTACAAACCCTTACATCCTCTTTATTGTTGTGCACTTTCATAACATAGATTTAATTACGGTGAAAACACTATTGTCCAAGTGAACTCTTTCTATCTCCCTACATTACTTTTGTGATTAATGCACATATCTTGCTGAAGTTTCGTATGAACTTCCTATAGAAGCTCACCAAACCATAGAAACTTTGTGCTTCAAATTTACTCTTGGGTGATAACCATTCAACTATAACTCACACCTTCTCAAGATCCATCTTCAACCTTGTTTGAGATATGACAAATCTCAAGTATACTAACTCTCTTCATGAAACTACACTTCAAGTTTACTAGGAGCTTCCTTCGCAAAGATATTGTGACACTCCACAAATGATCAAAGTATTCTTCCTACATTTTGCTAAAAATCACGATGTCATCTAGATACACAAGGACAAACTTGGATACAAAAGGCTTCAACACTTTGTTCACGAGCCTCAAGAACATGCTTGGTGTGTTAGTTAGCCCAAATGCAATGACTAATCACTCATAAAACCCATACCGCATATAAACGACATCTTACATTCATTTCCCTCTCTTATCATGATATGGTGATATCCGCTCTTCAAATCAATCTTTGTGAAGTACTGAGTTCCACTTAGAGAGTCCATCAAATTGTTCATGCAAGGAAATAAACATTTATATTTGACAGATTATCTTGTTAATGGCTTTGAATCAAGTACACATCCTCCACTCACCTCCTTTCTTTGGCACTAATACTGCATGTATTGTGCACAGCCTAAGAGACTCTCTAATCTACCCCTTCTCAAAAAATTCTTGGACTTGGTTACTTGTTTATAACTTTATTCATTCTACATAGGCAACAACCTATATGTGGCCTTGTTTGGTAAACTATCCCCTAAGATCATATCCATCTACTAATCGATACTACACATAGGCGGCAATCCATCTTAAATATCCTTTGACATGATATCCACATACTCACCCTCGGCATTTCCTATACCTCACACATAAATACTTCATTTTGCATTGTTGTGTTCCTCTCCTTCTACACAAGCTTTGGAATGAACGCAAAACACTCATTCTCCTTCCTCAATTTACTTTCTCAAATTCAGCACTACCTTTGGACTTTTGTCCACTTCAACACTCACATCCTTGAAAGATTCAAAGTGTAGTTCCGACCATCCTTTACCAAGGTGTAAGTATTTGCATGGCCATATGTTGCACTTTCATGTAAAATTGCCAAGGTCTACTCAATAACACATGACATATGTCCATGGGCATTACGTCACACAGACTTCATATTCGTATGCACCAATATTAAAGCATACTTTACATTGCTCACTCACAAGTAAGTGATGTCCCTTCAATAACCAAAACACCTTATACGGACTTAGGTGTGTAATCCTCTTCAGACCAAGCTTCTCAACCATGTCATTAGAAACAAGATTATCAGTCTTTACCACTATCCTGTAATGACTTTATAACACTTACCTCCACACTAGCAAATGGTTTTGAGCAGTTTCTTCCTCTACATTGGTGTGTTCTCCACCTTAGCTAGTTTCAACAACACTCTCTTCATCATGAGAGCTTCTCCGCACTCAAGAACTTACATGTAGTTTATTGACACAAAACTTCTTGTATCTGCATGCACAACATGGTTGTTAGCATCATTCCTCTGACACCGTAGTTATATTGCACCTACGATCATTTGAAGGCGCGATGTCTAGTTTTTCTACATCGGAAACACACACTAGTGAATCCTTTTCCTTTTCCACGTCTTGTTCCTCTGAAATATGGTTCTCTTCTTTGTGCATGACTTTGATCATGCGAGGTTGTAATGTACTCTTCTCAGGTTTAGTGCTTATTGAAGACCCTTAGCCCATCCAATTGTTCTCGTGGGCTAAAAGGCGTGGAAAAAGAGGGAACAAGGTGGTAATATGATTAAGTTGGCCAAAAGTATTGTATAACGGTAATTTAAGTCATTATTACTAAAGTAAAAGAGTATTTTCTATTTTAAGTGAACTCAATGCTTCAATAGAAAATAAAAAGTCACTTTAATTACTTAAAGTGCACCTACCACATGAAACACCCCACTTTGGGAAAATAGGGAGTGGGTGGGGGGGTGCGCGGGGGAAAGTATAAAAGGAGGAGAGGAGAGCTCATTTGATCATCTTCTATCACCATATTTTATGAGTTGAGCATTATGCTTTTACTTTCAGTTATCGAGGACAAAAACCCTCCTTAGTGTATAGATTTAAGGACGAAAACCCTCATTTCTCTTGGTGGTTTCATACATAAATCATAATTGAGGGAATTTTCAGAATTTTAGAGCTACGGCAGCATTGTTGGCGTCTTTAGGACATCCTCTCAAGATGGCACCAGCACATTGGAGGAAGATCGCTGAGTTTTGGGCATTTTCAGAGTTGACATCAACCCCATAGCATCGACGCACCCCAATAGGGCTGACGTCACCCTTGGAGTCGGTTGCACTTCTTTTAGGCCTTCCTATCGTGTGCTTGCATTTGTATGAGGGTAATTGGGTCTCACAATGTCGGGATTTGGTCAGTAGTGTTTTGCTTTCAGTTATTTTGTGTTGTAAGAATCAGCTGTAATATATTCTTACTCTAGCTTGAATTAGAAAATAAAATAAATTCCAAGTCCGATCTAGTTTGCTTTCATGCACTTGAATTAAATATATTGATCTATTTCGGAGGTTATCAAAAAGTCTGATATTTTTTAAAAGGGTTATATTGAGGGTTTTTCTTGGAAAATTAGTTTCCTACAATATGACAACGGTTTCGGGAAAATCAGAATTTTCCTAAATTTGTCCCGTAAGGGACATTACAATGGTATCAAAGTAGGATTATTGTTAGCCTACGGGAAGTACAAAAAGATCAGGGTTGAATGTACCTCGGTGCAGAAGGTTTCAAGTATTACAAAAGGAGAACACTGGCAAAGGCACCATGGGAGATTGGGAACAAAGACCACCTCCTTCAGATGAGATGAGTTACATGCAAGAGCTGTTGGTTCAAAATCAAAGAGAAATGGAACAAAACTTCCAAAGGATTATGAGGGTCTCCATGATAGATCTAATTCAAGCGATACAGAGGCTACCGAGAATAAAGGGAGTCAACAAAAGAGCAGCTCTTCTGCCAACGAAAAGGCTTCAATCCACCTTTTAAGGGATTTCAGAGCTAAGTTTTTGCAAAGGGAAGAAGAAGGTCCATTAGAGGGGGAGCAACAACCACAACATCACATGGAGGATGATATGGACCGGCTTCATATAGAGTACCAAGCTCTAAGACCAACAATCTGCAATGATATGTCCTTCACAGAGTATTATGATTTGAAGACAAGGAATGGGCATAGAAGGAGACAAAGGAATCAGCCAGAGCAACCCCGGAGAGATATACAACAGCGGCTGGGAAAGATAACTATTCCCACATATGATGGAATAGATAAGTGTTCAGCGAGGTCATGGTTACAAAAATTGGATACATACTTGTCATTGAACCCTATGTATGAAGAAGCCCTCAAATTTATCACTCCACCTAGAAGGAGTAGCACATGAATGGTGGTACCATGGTATGGTCACTCAAGGGCATGAATCAATTTCCACCATGGAGGAATTCAGCCAAAGGCTCACAGAAAGATTTGATAGGACTGATCCGGAAATTTCTTTTAGAGAGTTGGCACAACTAAAGCAACACGCCACCATGGAGAACTATGTGGCTGAGTTTCAAAGGCTTTTAATAATGGTACCGGCTATTTTAGAGAGGAGACTTGTAGTTTTATTTGTGGAGGGATTGGCTGACCCACTCAAGGGTTTGGTCAAGGCCTTCAACCCTTGCTCTCTCCAAGAAGCCATCAAAAAGGCTTTTGATCTTGAAACAACAGCCCCTAAGGGCAAATTTCTGCCTTTAGGACAGCAAAGGGCAACTTCTTTTGGGCAGCCTAGATCTTCACCCTCCAGGCAGCCAAGGACAGCCCCTTATGGCCAGCAAAGAAGACCATTTCAGCAAGGTTATGTACAGCAAAGGGAGCTGTCAAGGACAAGCAAGGAAATGGAAACCCAAAATTAGTCAAGGAGGAAAAATCTTTGTTTCACTTGCAAAGATTCATAGACACCAAGACATCATTGCCTTGGCAAAGGGCAAGTTCACTACATTGAGGTAGTGTTGGATGAAGAAGAAGAAGAAGAAGAAAAAGAGGAAGAACCGGAAGAGGAAGTGCAAGAAAAACAAGAAAAAGTTGAGCAGGCGGAGGGAACACTTGCCACACTATTTGGGGCCCCTAGATATCACCCTTTTAGAATGAGAGGGGAATTGCATGGTAAGAAAGTCACCATGTTACTGATAGTGGGGCAACCCACAATTTCATTGATGTTGATTTGGTAGCTAGATTGGGGTTACAAGCGAAGATTTCAAAGGTTTCAATGTGACCATGGTTGATGGCTTCACCATCCCATGCACAAAGAAGGTACAGCAGCTGAAAATCACTCTAGGGAAGCATAAGATTGAGGATGATTTCTATGTGGTGGGCATTGGTGAGACGGACATAGTCCTAGGGGTGCAATGGTTGCATTCTCTAGGTGAGTTCACACAAAATTACCAAACCATGGAGCTGAAATTCAGATCAGCATGCAAGGCAATAGTGCTGCGTGGTATGACCAATGGAGCACCCATGGTAGTGACAGCAAAAAGGATGGAAAGAGCTTTCCATAGAGGGCAGGTTTCATGGGCAGCAGAATGTTTGGTGAGTTCCACAAATCAGATTTTGGAGCAGCAGCAATATCACAATGTAATATCCCCTTGTGGGATATTTAATTAAATCTGAAAATAAATTACTTCCAATTGAACTTAGAAGAGCAAACCCTTCTAGATTCACCTCAAATAACCCAATGTTAGCTTCAATTCAACCCAAATGGGGTTGGAGTGAGCCAAGGTGATGGGTTAGATGGGCTAGCTAGTTGGAATTTAAACTTCACTAAACCAGATTTAATTTGCAGCAGTGGAAAAATAATAAAATGCACAAAAAACCAGCTGAACTTCAAAAATTAATAACTTTCTCAATACTTATCATTTTTCCATGAAACCAAGTGCATTTGAAAGCTAAAAATATAATCTTTCCAACCAACTATCAAAATGATTTTTCTGATAACCCAAACCACTTCAAATATGCCCTGGAAATCTGTAAACAAGTCGCCTAGGGTTAGGAAAATTAAATAAATAATTTTCAGCCTTGTAAATGCTTCCAAAACCCTTAAAATATTGCCCCCAGATCTGCAATAAATATTTGAACAATAACAGCTTGAAAACTTGCTAAAAACCCACTCAAAATAATATTTTAAATCCTCAAGCAAGTCGATTTGGCCTTAATTAATTGCAGCAGTGAATATGGCTCAAAATATCATCAATAGAAGCACAAAATACTTGGAATAACATGCAGAAATAAATCAGATTTAAACCCTTGTCAAATCACCATGAAATTATACCAAATTAGCCTCCAACCAAGTCGATTTGGGCAAGAGTAAATTCTGGAATTAGCAGCAGACTTTTAGGCACATGAAAGACCTCCAAAATATGCAAACCATAGTTACGAGACAGGGGGACGATGGGATGGGTTTTTCGGGACGGCAAGAAATTTCTAAATTATGTGGATGGCGGGGGACAACGGAGGGACGGCTAATTAAAAATATATAAATATTTAAAATATAAAGATATAGTGATTAAATTATATAAATAAGCTGAAATAAAACCATTTGAGATTTAAATAAGGTGAAACTTGAACTCATAAACATCAAATACATTCCTTAATACTATAATATCAATATGTTAAGGTCATAAATTGAAAATTCATAATACATATTTGAATTTTGAATTTGAGACAAGCTGAAATTTCAAATATATTATAAAATAGTCGGGTTATGGTTAACGGGTAAACATTTATAAAGAGAAAACAATAAACAAATTAATTTAAAAATAATTCAAAAAAAAAAAAAAAAACCAAAAGTCCCAGCCGCCCCCACGTCCCCGACGTCCCCGGACGTTTCTCCTCCTCTCCAAACGTCCTGGGGACGTTTCCTCTATTCCTTGGCCTATGGGAAACGTGGGGAAAGCGTTTCGCTCACAGGGAAAATGTGGGGAAACATTTCCCCGTCCCCGGCGTCCCAAAAGCGTTGGGGACGTTGAACATCAAAATTTTTGGGGTACGCGTCCCCGTCGCGCACCTATGATGCAAACACACTCCCAAAGCAAGTCGACTTCACTAGGATAAATCAACAACATGTATTCAACATAAATCCTTCAATTAATCTTCCACAAAGCATATAAATGAACTCCCATACAAGCGCCTTATATAAACCGAATAATAATATGCTAGAACTTATCAAATAAAGCTTGAGGGGTCACACACACTTCACACAATGGTGGTGCTAAAAAACACCTTTTATTTTTGGATCACAAGTGGGCATACATCCCTCTTCAAGCATGAAGATAAGTTCATAGAACCGTCAAACATGCCAAAAAGGGGACGCCTCATCTCCTTTTATAGATTTTGCAATGTAGAGCTCCAATGTTTCCCTCCAATTTTGGCGCATTTCTCTAGATGGGAGAGATTTGAATTTAAAATAGTCTTCATGGCCTGAAAAGTCAAACTCCATTTAAAAATGTTAATTCCCTCCAAAACATTTTCAAATTAAATACAAGAGAGAATTTAAAAATAATAATTAATGCCCAATAGGAATCGACTTTTGCCTAAATAAATCGATTCACCCAAAATAATAATAAATTAGCTCATGGGATAAATCGATTTGCCTTCAATAAATTCGACTTGCCTTAATTAAATCGATTTACCTCCAAATAATAATTAATTGGCCCATAAATAAATCGATTTTCTCCTTATAACTTCGACTTGCCCAAGATAAATAATATTTAATTTTAAATGCACAAGGAAAGTCGATTTGCTCCCAATTAAATCCCTTTAATCCAAGGGGAGTGGATTAAAGGATATCAACCTTCATTAATTAATTAAGACTTGAAAATGGTACATTACACACAAGGATATTCAGCCCATAATTGACAAGCACGCCAAGGTTTTCAGCAGTCTTCCTCATGGTCTTCCACCGGATAGAGGATTTGAGCATATCATTGAGTTAGAGCCCAAGACTAAAGCAGTAATAACCACTCCATACCGCCATCCTAGAGCATACAAAAAGGAGATCAAAAAAGCTATCAAAGAGCTCTTGGAGATGGGACACATAAGGCCTAGCTCTAGTCCTTTTGCTTCTTTGGTGGTCCTAGTGAAAAAGAAAAATGGGACTTTTTGAATGTGCATTAACTACAAGCTCTTGAATAAGAAGACCATCAAAAATAGGTACCCCATACCTAGGATTGATGAGTTGCATGGAGCTATATACTTTTCTAAGATTGACTTGAGATCCGGATATCATCAAATTTGGGTAAGAGACGAAGATGTTTATAAGACAGCTTTTAGATGTCATTTTGGGCACTTTGAGTTTTTGGTTATGCCCTTTGGATTGACTAATGCACCACACCACATTCCAATCTTGCATGAATCATGTTTTTAGTCAACATTTGAGGAAATTTGTTCTTGTTTTTTTTGATGACATCCTTGTGTATAGTAAAACATGGGAAGAACACCTACAACACTTGGACATAGTGCTGGGAATTTTGGAACAACAAACACTCTTTGCCAAGGAGTCCAAGTGTGAGTTTGGTATGACTGAAATCTTGTATTTGGGCCATGTAATTAATGCCCAAGGTGTTCATGTTGATCCACAAAAGATCCAAGCCATCTTGGATTGGCCTCCACCTTCCACTATGACGCATTTGAGGGGATTCTTGGGTTTGTGCAGCTATTATAGGAGGTTTGTCAAGGGTTTTTCTCAGCTTGCTGCCCCCTTGACTGATTTGACAAAGAAAGGAGCTTTCAGCTGGTCTAGAACAGCCCAATCAGCATTTGAGAAATTGAAAGAGGTAATGAGTTCATGTCTCGTACTTGTTCCAAATTTTTCCATTCCTTTTGTGTTGGAATGTGATGCTTTGGGAGAAGGGATAGGGGTTGTTTTGATGCAAAAGAGGCACCCAATTGCATTTGAGAGCTGGAAACTCAAAGAGGTTGAGCGTGGATTTTCCATTTATGACAAAGAGATGTTGGCCATCATGCATGCTTTGGCAAAATTCAGACAATACTTGGTGTGTGGCAAATTTGTGGTCAAAACCGATCACAATAGCTTGAAGTTTTTTTCTCAGCCAAAGGGATTTGAACGATAGGCAGCAGAAATGGGTAAGCAAACTCCAAGCCTATGATTTTGATATTGAATATGTCAAGGGAAAAAACAATGTAGTGGCTGATGCATTGTCTAGGAAGCCTCTTCTTTGTTCTATAACAGAGATTGCAGCTGATTGGAAGGCTTTCATAACAGTTGAATATGCAAAAGATGAGTTTACTACAGTTGTACTTGAAGGGAAAATGAAGATGAAAGGTACAAAGTAGTAGATGGACTGATTCTTTATAAGAATAGGATCTTTTTGACACATGATTCCAAGATGAAATATAAGATTCTAAGAGCTGTTCATGACACACCCTTGGCTGGTCACCCGGGTTACTTCAAGACATACAAGCAAGTAAGAAAAGATTTGTTTGGAAGGGTCTCAAGGAAAGGTTCTTCAATACATTTGGGAATGTCTCACATGCCAACAAAACAAGGTTGAACAAAAGTTTCCAGTTGGTCTATTGCAGTCATTGCCTATTCCCACTCAAAAATGGGAAAGTATTTCTATGGACTTCATCACGGGAGTGCCCATGGTTCAAGGTAAGAATTGCATGTTTGTGGTAGTTGATAGGCTCACAAAATATGCTCACCTTTTTGCACTTCCAGCCAAGTACAATGCTCCTTTGGTGGCTGATGTTTTCTTCAAGGAAGTCTTTAGACTTCATGGGCTGCCTAGAAACATTGTGAGTGACAGGGACAGCAGATTTTTAAGCCAATTTTGGCAAGAGCTTTTCCATTTGACCAGCACAGAGTTGACTCCTAGCACAAGCTACCATCCACAATCCAATGGGCAAACTGAAATAGTGAATAAATGGATTGAAGGGTACTTGAGGAACTATGTTGCGGGGCAACAAACAACGTGGATCAAATGGTTGTACATGTGTGAGCATTGCTACAATACTTCCCACCATATGTCCATTGGTATGATTCCTTTTAGAGCCTTGTATGGGTATGATGCACTTTCTTTCGTGGATTTGGTCTTAACAGATGGAGTGTGCCCAGGGCCAAAGATTTGGTACAGCAGAGTCAAGAAACATTGGAAGTGCTCAAAGAGAACCTCAAGCATGCCCAAAATCAACAAAAGTTATATGCAGACCAGCACCATTCGGAGAGGACATTTGAGGTAGGAGACATGGTGTTTTTGAAATTGTAACCCTACAGAAAAGCTCAAACCTCGCCTCTATGGTCCATACCGAGTTCAACGGAGAGTTGGGGAGGTTGAATATGAGTTGGAGTTGTCAAAGCATAGCCGGATACATAATGTGTTTCATGTTTCGTGCCTCAAAAAGGCACTTGGACAGCGTATTACTCCTCTTGCAGATCTACCACCCTTGGATGATGAGGGTAAGCTGATTTTGATTCCAAAATCAATCATCGAGGTTAGAGAAAGGAAGTTGAGGAATAGGAGCATCATGGAGTACTTGGTTCGTTGGAAGGATCTACCCATTGAGGATGCTACATGGGAAGGTGCAGCTATCCTGCAACATCCTAGCTTGCAATTGCTTGGGGACAAGCAATTTCGAGAGGGGAGGACTGTAATGTCCCCTTCTCAGGTTTAGTGCTTATTGAAGACCCTTAGCCCATCCAGTTGTTCCCACGGGCTAAAAGGGGTGGAAAAAGAGGGAACAAGGTGGTATTATGACTAAGTTGGCCAAAAGTAATGTATAACAGCAATTTAAGTCATTATTACTAAAGTAAAAGGGTACTTTCTATTTTAAAAGTCACTTTAATTAATTAAAGTGCACCTACCACATGGAACACCCACTTTGGGAAAATAAGGGGGAAAAAGTATAAAAGGAGGAGAGGGGAACTCATTTGATCATCTTCTATCACACATATTTTATGAGTTGAGCATTCTGCTTCTACTTTCAGCTATTGAGGACGAAAACCCTCCTTAGTGTATAGATCTGAGGATGAAAACCCTCATTTATCTTGGTGGTTTCATACAGAAATCATAATTGAGTGAATTTTCAGAATTTCAGAGCTATGACAGCATTAATGGCGGGCTAGAGCATCCTCTCAAGCTGGCACCAGCACATTGAAGGGCAGATCGCTGAGTTTTTGGGCATTTTCAGAGCTGACGTCACCCCCTATAGGGCTGACGTCACCCTTGGAGTGAGCTGCAGCTTCTTCCAGGCCTTCCTACCGCGTGCTTGCATTTGCATGAGGGTTATTGGGTCTCACAACGCCGGGATTTGGTCAGTAGTGTTTTACTTTCAGTTATTTTGTGATGTAATAATCAGCTGTGATATATTTTTATTCCAGCTTGAATTAGAAAATAAAATAAATTCCAGATCTGATGTATTTTGCTTTCATGCACTTGAATTAAATATATTGATCTTTTCCGGAGGTTATCAAAGTGTCTAATATTTTTTAAAAGGGTTATATTGAGGGTTTTGCTTGGAAAATCAGTTTCCTGCATTCTGACACAAGGGTTTCGGGAAAAATCAGAATTTTCCTCGATCTGTCCCGTAAGGAACATTACAGAGGTACTCGCTTCCCCTTCTCATGCATGATCCGGTTTGCCACTGGCTCTATACACAGCCCCTTCTTTGTGCGGGAAATTTCCTTTCCCTCACACACTACTTTGTTGTCGACAAGACAACTTCTCTTTGCCTTCAACCCACAATGATAGGCATCTTCTACAAACCTTGAATTCACCATTCCAAACTTATTTTGAATGGAAATTTGTAACCGATTAACATACAATGAGACCTTATCGGCACCACCTTCCCGTGACCAACTCAAATCGTTAGGCAATAGAACTCTTCTTTGTAGTCCTTAACACACATCTATTTTTCTCTCAGATTTTACAACTTCTTGAAAAAGTTCAAATGGTAATCCGGAGGAAAGAACTTTGCCTTCACTTAGATATCTTTGTTCTCTTCAAGAATTCAATCTTCTCTTTTCCTTTTCTCTTTTTATCATTTTGAATATGATCCCACCATAAAGATGCATTCCCTTCAACTTTGTCCAAGCAAAACAAACATTCTTATGGTCGTCAATTGACTCATAGTCAAAACATTTCTCCAACTCTAAAATCCAAACAAAAAAGCATTTGATACTGTGCCGAGAGGTAAACTTCGGAGTAGGATGGAGGAACTTAGGGTCCCAAGTGAGTATAGAGTGGTAGCGCATAGACTTTATGAGAAGGTCATAACTAAAATTAGAACAAGTGGAGGAACGTCAGAATGCTTTGGAAGCAACATTGGAGTCAAACAAGGACGTCCACGATCCCCCAAGTTGTTCGGGGTATACCTCAATAAGCTAGAGGAGTGGATATATAAAGCTAGTGGAGAGGGTGTTCACCTAGCCAACTACGTGGCAAACCTTTTGTTATATGCGGAAGATCTTATTCTAATAACAAAAACAACAAATAGTTTGAAAGAACACTTGAAGTCCCTAGAGCTCTTTTGTCAAGAGATCGGAATGTAAGAAAATACTAGCAAAACCAAAGTCATGGTCTTCTCTTTATGGCGGAAAAAGAATCAAATCACCTTTCTCTTCAAAGGGAGTCCGTTGGAGGTAGTGGAAAAATACAAGTGCCTAGGGCTTGAATTTCACAAGAAGCCTAGATGGGAGACTTGTCAAGCAAAAAAAAATACAACGGGGGCGAAGGCTTTACATGTGTTGTAAAACAAGTGTGGGAACATCGAACTATGGGATTGGAAAACCAAAAGAACCTTGTTCAACTTGCTTGTCACACCAAAGTGATCCTATACAGTGTGAAGTTTGAGACAGCAATGTGTCGGATACAAAATGAAGATAGATTGAGAGAATGTAAAAGCATCTAATCACAAAGCATTCTTGAAATTGAAACTTCGATTCCATATGAAATCCTCTTAGCTGAAACAGGCACTTTCCCATTGGAGACAGCAGCGATGACCCAGTTGTTGAGTTACCTAAAGAAAACACAAAACATGGAATGGCATCGGTGGGCCCAAAATTGTGGTAGAGGAACAACTAAACAGAAGAAAAACACATGGATGAAACAAAACAACAAATGGATGAGAAAATGGAACATTAGCAGTCTAGAATACCCAAACACTAACGAGGAAATTCAGGACAGCAATGTGGACAGAGAAACTTGGGCTGAAAAAAGGATACCATGTCAAAAAAATTAATCTCACATGGGACCATGACAAAAAGTCTTACATGGGGGCAAACATAAAATGGAAAGCAATGATGTTAATGGCTCAATTAAGGACTAGCTTGCATCATCTTAGATGTGACACCGGCAGATGGACAATGCGAAAAGAAGAATGGGAAAGGAGAATATGCATATTTTGCAAGGTGGCGGGATACAGTGCAGTGCGATACGCGGATACATCAATTTTAAAAAAACCCTTGGATACGATACGCCTTGGATACGTTCGTACATATATATTAAAAATTTATAAATATTATATATATATATATATATATATATATATATATATTATGTACATCTACTCATTTTACTCATTTTTTAGTCCATAAAAACTGAAATAGTAATACAAAACTTGAATCAATGTTCAAAACATTCAATATACTTGAGACTTTGCATTTTTATTGATCATTTGCATTTTTATTGATCATTTGGCTGCCATACATATGATATACGAATATCATGTCAACATGAATACGAACAAAACTTGAAATTTGAAAAATATACTAGGATCCATGTTCAAATTTTCAAAACATACAAAATGAGTGAGGGTGTATTATTTTATTCATTTAGTTTTTAGGGTTCGGTTTTAGGGAATAGAAAAGTCAAAAAATTAAAAAAATGAATTAAAACTTTAAAAAGATGTTTTTAGTGAGGGATACATACGGGATACGTATGGAAACCTCCCGGATACGTGCCCACGTATTCGTGACGTATCCGAGAGGTTTCCGTACGTATCAGATCTCAGTATCGCCTAGGCATGCCGGATACGGAGTGCGGTGCGGTACGCGGTATGCCGATACGGCAAATTTTTAAAAATCTTGGGTACGGTACGCTTTTGGGTACGTTTATATATATATATATATATATATATATATATATATATATATATACATGTATATAAATATATAAATATGTATACAAATTATAAATTTAAAGAAGCATTTGCATACTTATTGAAATTTATTATTTCTCTATCACGATTATTTATCTTAGTGATCGTGATAAGATTCAAGGAGTTTTGATTGTTCATGGTGACCTTCCTTGATCCACTCAAAGACGATAGTATTGTCTCGACATATTTCTGAAACATCATAACTAAGCAGGAAAAATATGGATCCAAGTGGCGGTGTGGGACGATTAGTCCGAGCACGGGAGAATACTCGCGAGTTTTGGAAAGCTATCCAAAGATTTTTAATTACTAATCTGCCTACAGCGATCAAAGCTCATGATTCTTTCGGAAGATCGCAAGAAGTTGCTTGGTACAAAAAGGTGTAAAAATGGATTTTATGAAAATAAGAAAAATATTGCCATCAATGCGTAGAGCTCGAGAAAATATACACTTTTAGAGAAAACGACACTTGAAACGGAGTCACGAGAATGAAAGTTATGGCACATGCAAGTTTTTATTGCTACATCTTTCTCGACCCTTTCCAAAAATGGAAAGAATTGCCAAAAAAGGAAACAAACAAGTCTTTGGCAAGTTTTTTTTTTTGGGTACGCTTGAAACATACCCACGAGGGGGCGAGAGAGCGATGATCCGGCACGGCAAAACCGCACCTGACCATACCGTCCCCGTGGGTACGCTTTCCAAGCATACCCACAATGCAGTCACCGCACCGTACTAGTACACGAAATGCACGCTTTCAGCCGGTACAGGGGGGCCTTAGGCGTTTCCGCATACTTCAGGTATCAAAGACGTATCCATATCTAATACGTATCGGGGGATTCATGGAGGGGTTGGGCATATCCCGGCAATGTAGATATTAGTCGAGGCGTGGTAGAAACATAATGGCACTACACCATGGAGTGCGCAACCTACAACGAAATATGAATCAATTACGAAGACAACCTAAAATTCGACAAATTTAACCGAGTTGTTCGAGGACATTAGACTCGCCAAAACAACGAATTTTTTTATCAATATCCATAGTAGAAGAACTAACATCATAAAAGAAAAAAGCTTTCCACAGAATAATAGGACAGCCCTCAAATGGATGTTGCCGCATATTTTACTTTTGCTCTTGGTCCTATAGACTGCTTGGTCTCGTGGACATCATTAGAATCTTCCATTCCATTTCATCAATCAAATCCTCAAAACGAAGCTTCCTAAATAATCTGAGACATCCATGTGTGATCTCCCTCCCATCCTCAAAAGAGATTTTAGATATATATCTTCGGCTCTTCATCCAACTCTTCTTCGTTAATCGTAGGTGCCTCATCATCCTTAGAGTCTTCGTCACCGGATCATCTTCACTAATCCATTTCCACGACTTTCGAGCCTCTCATTCAGGACCCCTCGGAAGATCTACCAACTCAACCACTATAGGTGGTCTAAATCCCCTTCCCCTAACAAGAATACCTCTTTGTGCCATATCTATTTCCTCACACAACGACAATAACAAAATATAGCAACTCTACACCTTATACCAAACAACCTAAGCATGGGAAGATACCTACAACCACCTTTTACCCACACTCAAAAATATGGAAAGCAATAATGACGAAAAATCACTCAACTATAGGACTTAAAATCCCACTCTAGTACCAATTTATACAAATCACGGTTAGAGGGTCCAATGAAGGACTATCTTGGACCACGCAACACATAGATTATCACACAAAGATGATCTCACACATACATAGATCAACATGCAACTTGATAGAAACAATATATCTCTTATATTAATCAATGGGGAAAGTTACAACTACATGCACAATACGTTACAATCCTTTTAACAACCTTACAAAGAAAAGACTCTAGAACATCCACTAAGGGATGCAATTTCTAGGATTTAGTCCTAACGAGCTTGCGACTCACAAGATTCTACGGAACCGGACTTGGTTCCATCAATGAACTCACTTTGATCTATCTAAACTAATACACAATTATGCTCGTGTTCAAGCCGCCTCTCAAATCCTTCGCTCCCTATACTTACATGATTCGGCAAGAGACGTGAAGATTTCCTTCATTGATTGTTGTCGGATGGGATGATCCAATCATCAAGTAATCAATGATAGGGGCGTTTTCGTCGTCAATCAAAAGTGACCCAATCTCAAAGTAATTTTGATAAGTAGACACGAGATCTAATGGCACGTATTTGGCGAGACAACTCATCATCGCAAGTGTACATTCACAACTTAAGTTGGCATACGCAAGACTTTGCACAAGGTCCTTCCCGCAGACTAACCGCAATCCCGCACCTTCTTTTGCACAAGACTTTCCATCAACTCACAATAGTGCATAGCCTTACTTATCCCGAACTAACAAAAGGGGTTGTGCGCGAGAACTAAGCAAGGGTGTGCAAAAGTGCGAGAGCTTCTTATTGCTACTTCTAACTATTTTTATGATGCATGATAAAGCGCTTAACCCGAATGTTCATGCATTAAAGGAGGACATCATTGGCATAAAATAGTATAGCAATCAAAACATCATGTCATAAACAACCATTGTCAAAATAAGTATGCTACCAAAGAAAGTCTTCAAACTTATCTATGTAAATACCAAAGATACTCAATGAGAAAGTACACCCTTGTTTGACTCCAAAGGTACTCTTACTCTTAACAAAGTAGAAATATCTGGGGAATCCAAAATTGACCAAGTGTCTCATAGAGTCTAAAGATGATAGTAATGAAGGACTCTGAAATACACATACCACAAAGCTTTTGGATAAGTATTTGTCTCAACAAGTCAAAGGTCTTCTTAAATCCTATAAAGATGTAGGAATTTGGAAGACTGCAAATGAGCTTCCTCGACAATAGCCCAAATGTAAAAAATATGATTCATATTTTGGAAGCCTCTCTTGAAGCTTGCGTGATCCCTTCCTCTTGATTGAGTGAGTGAAGTGAATAATGAATGTAACTTCTTTCAGGTGACACAAAGTTTAAATAAGTGTAACATGTGTCCCTTGATTGAATATTTAAACCCTAATCAAAAAATAGTTACAATGAAAGTAGCTAAGTGCAATCGCAAATAGAACCAAGCAAAAGTTAAAGACTTTGCGGAGGATGAATGGAAAAGTTTGGATGCTGAAACTTTTAGGAGATTGCATCACTTCAAAAGAGGGCCAGTACATAGGATGTACTACATTGAGGTATTTTAAAGATCATTAGGGAAAACTTGAGGAATTGCAAGGAATCACTTTTGGTGAATGCATTACTTGTATATAATGAAGTCAATGCTTTGGAGAGCAATGAATTATGGTTGAAGGATGCCCATAAAAGACGCATGTGTGAAGAGTAAGACCTCCTAAAATGTCCAAGGTTGTGTGAAGGATCCATCTTGCCAAGACATGCACGTGAGATTGAGGAAGGCCTTAGTTTAGACATCACAATTCCAATTTGAAAAGATTTGGACAAGAGATCTTGATGGAGACAAGAGATGCATCCATGTTCGATGTTGTTATTGAGTGGATTGTCAACCGACAATCTCAAACACTAGTTGGGGTGTAAAAGAAATGATTTGGTTTATAGCTAGTATAAGACCCCTCTAATACAAGGAATTGACCAATTTTTCACAACTAAGGCCTTTGACAATATGCGCAATCAATAGTCATCAATTTGTCAATTTCCTTGTACAAGGAAATGACCTCGTAATGATCATCCATTCTTACAAATATTTGCGCATACACTTGGCCCAATTCTTCGGAGCCCTTTGTAAGTAGTTCTTAGGAATTTGACATTGTCCTTGGCCTTATTCAACCAGCACTTATTCTTTTCTTTACAAAATCTATTTAAATGCAAATAAAGAGTGTAGAGCATCAGAGTTGGCAGCCATCCTCCTTGCTTTCTCTATTTATTTCGTTATTGTATTTTATAGAATCGTGTCACAGAGTCAATCCAACAAAAGTTATGATCAAGAAAACAGCCCACTAAGGCGGGGTTTACGATAACTAATGTTCATATCGTTTGTAAATTATGTTAGAGTCAAAAATACAAAAATATGTTAGATCATACAAGCATTTAATATTCACTCAACGTAACATAATAAGAAATCATTTGGAGGTCCTTTGGTTACAAGTACTTGTAAAGATAAGAATATTAAAGATTAGCTAAGAAATTATTTAAAGCACATTGAAAAGATGAAAATATCAAAGGTTAACTTCAAGTAATAAAAGGTTAATGATATAAAGCATGCCAATTCTACTTGATTTGTATTCATTTTGTGAATTAAAAATACTTTCCACTTGTCTCTTTCTTCCATTTCACTAGCATAGAGCTCCTTCATGAGGTTGTGGCCCATCAACATCGGTGTTACAAGACTTGGTTGAAGTCAAGGTCGACTTCAAATTATGGTTGTGGAAGAAAGGAGAAAAGGCACATCTATGAGAAAAAATCGCCGCAACATTCTGAGGAAGTGTCCGGAATACCTTATTTATCATTCAAAAAAGCCACAGCTAAACACTATTATAATATACACTCCCAATCTGACTTGGCAGAGTCTTATGGCATCCCCGATAGTCACATCACCCTAAGTGCCAAAAGAAACAAATATCGAAGGGAATGTATGTGGAGGAGATATGGGTGGTGGACAGAGGCAACCTAACAATAGTGGTTACCGAAGAGACAACAAATGCAAAGAATTTTACTGCTCTTCAACTTCATTGTTTACATTTTCTTGAACTTTCTTTATTGGAAACAATCAATAAACATAATTTAAATAAAAGTATAAGAATATTCATGATAAAATCCTTCCAACTAACACTACGTTGTATTCAAATTGAAAGAAAAGCTTACCTATATTTCCCTTCATCAATCTTCAACATTATTCACAAACGTGCTTAAAGCTATAGGAACTGTAAACATCATGACAAATTGCAATGTTTTGTGGTGTTTAGCCAACACCACAATTTACTACAAAATTCATTAAAACAACTGCTATGAACCACTAAGGGTGGATGTTAGGATAACTAATGTTCATATTTTTTTGGTTTTATTTATTGTACATTAAGTTAGTGTCAGGAAATACAACATAGATGTTAGACCATACAGGCATTTAATATTCATTCAATGTAATGTAATAAGGAATCATTTGGAGGCCCTTGGGTTAGAATTAATTGAAAAGATCAGAATAATAAAGATTAGATAAGAATTTAGGTAAAGCACATTGAAAAAATGAAACTATCAAAGCCTAACTTCAAGTAATAAAGGCTCATGATGTAAAGCAAGCAACTTCTACATGATTTGTATTCATTATATAAGTTAAAAATACTTTCGAGTCTTTTTCTTCCCTTTCACTAGCATAGAACTCCTTCGTCAGGTTGTAACCCATCAGAACCGGTGTTACGAGTATTGGTTAAAGTAATGTTCAGCTTCAAATTGTGGCTGCGGAAAAGATACGAAAAGCAAGCCTACAAGAAAAATTTGCCACAACATTCTGAGAGAGAATGTGCGGAATATATTATTTATCATTAGAAAAGAAGATGCAGCTAAACACTACAGAAATATCCACTCCCAGTCTCGGACTTGGAAGAGTCTGCTAGTCTTAGGTGTTGGCATCACCTAACAGTCACATCATAAGACAATAAGTATTGGAAGGAATGGGTGTGGAGGAGATAAGGGTGTTGGATGCAGGTATAACAGAAGCGGCTGCACAAGAGATGATAAATGCAAAAGAAGATTTTACTGCTCTTCAACTTCAGGGTTTACATTTTCATGGACTTTCTTTCTTGGAAATGATCAATAAACATATTTTAACAAGGGATATGAGAATCTTCCTAATAAAATCATTCTAACTAACATGATATTGTGCACAAAATTGAAAGATTAAATTATAGCTAAATTTGCCTTCATCAATCTTCAACATTATCTACGAACCTGCTTAAAGCTAAGGACTGTAAACATCATGAAAAATTGCAATGTTTGTGTGATGTTTAGCCAACACCACTAATTACTATAAAATTGTCTAAAACAATGTTATGCATGGGTAAATTCATCTCGATTGGGTAGATCATTCGTTGATAAAAAGGATCCCTAAAAAGGCTTCTATACCCACCACTAAAACTTCCTAGACTCTCTTGAACCTTGTTTCATTAAATGAAAAAGAAACATAATAAATTAGCTCCAAGAACTCCAATTCTAGAAAACAAACATAAGAAAATTCAAATTTTAACTATTAATAGCATTAACAACAATGAATAATAAAATAAAAATAGTTCAACATACATAATGATGAATTAATCACTAAGTAGCTTGACTCTCAATACAAATGTGAGGTTGAGCTTGTATATCATTCATTGATAAAAAGGATACCCACTGCTAAAACACTTCCTATGACTCTCTTGAGACTTGGTTCTTTAAATGACATAGAAACAAAATATATTATCTCTAAGAACTCAATTCTAGACAACAAACATAAGAAACTTCAAATTCTAACTATAATAACATTCATAACAATAAACTTACAAAATAGAAAATAGTTCAACATACAGAATAATGAATTAATCCATAAATAGCTCAACTCTCAACACAAATGTGAAGTCAAGCTTGTATTTAGTAAAAATTATTTACAAAGATCTAGAATATAAAGACCCATCATATGCCTAAGCCAATAGACATAGTTACTGAAAATTTCTGCTCTACCAACCCTTGCCAACTACAAAGACTTCTTCTAGGACTTTTGACCATTTTCCACTCCTCAATGATTTGTGTCACTAGCATAAACCCGCAATAGTTTCTTGTCATATAAATACTCTTTAAAGCAAAAAAAAAAATTAAAACATCTTATCCACATAAGTTTAGGAAATATTCATTGAAACTACAAATGCAGCCATCAGCTTATAATGTTACTTTCACTAAACAAAAAAATCAATGAACAACCTCCAGAAGCAAAAAAGGAGGCAAACTTATGACCAGACGAAACAGGACATGACCATTTTAAGAGACCATAAGATATATAAACATTATATTATTAGAAATATATAGACTTCAGTTGCTAAGATGCTATTTTAGTGTTTGCGCAAAAAAAAGATTGTAGCAATTGAAGCTCTCTTTACAAAGCTATGGTCCTCCGTCTTGGTGCCATTTCTCCACTTATCTTTTTCCCACTTGTAGGCAGCAGCTTTTATTAAGATTTCAGATCCATAAGATGTAGAAGTATGGTCTACTGTAATTTTATACTTTGGCTAGACAGCAGTAGGTTATTCCTTGGAAGAAGGGAATTGTAATTGAGACATCTTTAGCTTTAAGAAAAACATGTACTTTTGCAGCAGAAAGTAAGTTTCATTGTCATCTGCCTCTGTTCAACATAGGTTCGACAGAGTTAACTACAGCAACATATGCTCACTTCTATATCGATAACCAGTTGAGCCTGAATCATTCCAGCTGAATGGCATAACCCTTTGATCAAATTTCTATACATTCAGCATGCAGTAGCAATAACTGTAAATTATCTGGAATAATTGTTGACATTGTATATGATTAAGCTCATTCTTAATTGTATTTCTTTAACAAGTCAAAAAAGGGTCAAATATGCAGGAAGTACTATGGTGTGCATGCCACTTTAATAAATTGTCATTTCCATGCTCTTATATTAAGATCAAATTGTAGTTCCATTCTTATCCTCTATTGTTTTATGGAAGGAGTTCACTGACATGTCCATTAACTTCAATTTCCAAAAGAACTAAGACTGAAAATAGCAAATAATTCAGCACCATGTACCTGAAACCCAGCCAATGTCTTGCACTGCATTCCGGAAGCAAGAAGAACAAGCCGACTCTCATGTGTGTACACATACCAGCTGACAGTGAATCTTTTTGTCTCCACAAACTTAAGGCCATTTAATTCAAATTGCAATGAATATAGATCAAGTCCACTGATGCACAAAAATAACATACAATAAGAACATAAAAACACAGTCATTAAAAAGAGAATATTTCAGACTCTATTACAATTTACTAATTTAGGCTGGCCTCATAACTGTAACAGAGGAATGGTAACACCTTACGAGATGAAGGATGCTTCATTATTACAAGTTGAACATTAAAATGCTTTTCATTTTCTTTAACATATCACACGTTTAGAAAGATGAAAAGTAATCTTTAGGATTAAGGGATTGATAGCTATATAGTTTGTCTGTTGATGCCCAAGAACCCATTGAAGAAATTTTCTAATAATTACCATGCAATGTTTTATCACGCATGATCTAAATACAATTAAAAATATTGACTGTGCACTCAATTTCTTAGATATGGAAGAATAAAGCTGGAAAGCCAACATTCTACCCACTAGTCATCTATAAAGCCACAAGCTATTCTAATGTCCTCAGTTGTCTGTCAATTTGTGTCATTTCAAGCAGAAAGATCCTTAACATATATTATCATTATGTTTATTTTATCTGAAATATTTCTTGAATTAGTCCAGTTTTTATCTTTGATGACCCAGCACACACACTTGAAAATTCCACTCTTTGAGCAAGTCTACAAAAATTTAAAGATGTTTTTGTATTCCTTGAAATGGGTAAAATCATCCCTCAAAGCAAATTGGTATATGGCATCAGATATATAACTGCATAGAAAAAGAAACAGCATGGGGTAGATTTGGGTCACAATAGAGACAATATTGAGAAAATTAGGAACCAAGTTTGAGGTTAAAAGAATTGAAACACACAATGAAAAGATAGCTGCAGGATTTTGGTAATCAGTTGGAAGAAACTGATAGTCAGTTCCAAATATCTAGTTGATAATCAAATTGTCAGAAATCTCGGACAAGTTGTTTGTTGCTAGCAAATGATAGTTGGAAGTCAGTGAGGAAAGAGATTAAAAGGTACATTAACCTAGTCTTTCATTTAGCTCAACTACAAATGCAATTTTTGCCAAATGAAAAAAATGGGAAAATTAATCATGTTATTTGTTGTCTATCCTGATATGAAGACTGATTGTGAGAGAATCCAGCTAGAATGTATCCTGCTATTATTTAATGACACTTCTCCATCGTAATCCCTTAATTTACTTTAAGCGGTGCTTTTTATATGTATAAGTATTCCATGAGAGCTATTTCCAAAACAAATTGTTAAGTGAAGATTTGTGTTTGTCTTTACCAACTTATAAAAGAATTGAAATCGGTCTGATTAGAATGACATGATTACGAGAATTTTAAAGGATTGACACAAAATGTGTACCAAAGAATGTGTTGGTTAGAGATTCTGAGGAACATCCAATCCATTACAAACACAATAATGTTTCTGATACTAGTTTTAATGAGAATCATACTACACAAGGGAGCCAATATTATTTTCAAGTAAACAATACAACCCAAAAATGCACTATTCGAAGCAAATGGTGAAGAATATAAGACTTGAATAATGTGATCTAATGAACAACGAGTTCAATTTGCTACTATCTTTTGCAATGACCCGACAAACTCGCAGAGGAGAAATTTATACTCCTAAAATTTGGAAAAGATCACTTTAAAGAAGCCACTGCCATAATTCCATAAGCATCAAGAGATAAGATAAGATAAGATAAATACATTAAATGTCCAACAAGTGACCACAAAGTAGGTCAATGGGACTGAAACAGTACAAAAGTGTGAAACACGCAGCGGAGGACCAACAGGGTCCCAAGAAACAACCAAGAGAAAGAAGAAGAGAAGAGGGGGAATAGAGGAAACGGGCAAGGAGATATTGAGCAAAAAGATACATATAACCTATGATATCAAGTCAATAAGTAGAATAAGAAGTAACGGCCGAATCATCAAGCCAAAATGAGGATATATGAATGAAAGAATATCAAAATAATGGAAACAATTGAAAGGCAAGTAGACACTACCACAAGAATCTCAAAGGAATCAGCTTCACCTAGCACAAACTTCAACCGTATTAGAAGAGATTGCCATCATGTATATCATAATGTTCCTTTGGATATCTTATCTGATTATGACAAGCACACAACTTTTGGTACCTCCCTAAGAAATCCTTATCTAAAAGAGGCACTAAGTTAGCTCTATTCCAAGTGTACTTATGAATAATTGGTAAGCAGTTGCTCCCAACGGTTGGGATTGTATGGGAACCTCTGATGTCTATAAGGAGGTCCCTGTTTATTGTTGAAATTGAGATCTGAGGAATATCGTCACAAAGGGATGATCACAACATGGACATCACACTTCTCATTTGGATAATCAAAATGTGGGCATCACAATTTTCTTTTGGATCATCATAACATGGGCATAAAACTTCTCATTTGGATGTATCCACATAGCTTATACCAATAAAAATGCAAGTGCATATGCACTAATGTATTCATTGTAATTTCTTAAGCACTCTTTGTGCATTATTATGCAGCATTACGCTAAACTTAGACTTGAGAAAATCCATTGTAACAAAATTTGCATCATTGCGAAGTTCAGAAAACATTGGTACTAATGACAAGGCATATGTAATGGTATAGTTCATGCAATAATATTCGCAATGAAAGGAGGAACTAAGTATTGAATGATGCTAAAGATCAACGTGACTTGTTTTCAAGAGGGGAAAGTAAATTCAGCTTTACATAGAAGTAGAAGCAAATCTCTCTTATCAAGCTTTTTGCATATCTTTAATTTACATAATACATTGGGATGCATGTCGCCATGTAGGCTCTTGAATGGTCAATTCACTTACGTTATCAATTGAATGGGTGTTTATAAGAGGCTAAGCCTGCCCATTATTCACATATAGTTGTCATTCTCTTATTATTAAGTATAATGCAATCTTCAAATCCTTGAGGGATTCCTTCAAATATTGTGCAAGTGATTTTTTTTTCATGTTTGTGTCTAATCCATTTTTGTTAACCATGGAAAATAGCCCTTAAACACTAACATGATACCAAAGGCTAGAGTTTTTAACTTACAGTTTTGGTCCTTTGTAACCACGTGGTGAGGCAAAGACCTGATCAAAAACAATGAATGTTTGGTCATGTTTGGCTTTTTCGTAAAGGTTGGATTCCTAAAGAGGAGATTGGAATTCAACATATCGTTGGCTTCAAAGGACATTTCTGGTGGTAGATCTACATATCTTGTGTTGACCGAAGACGGGAAGAACTTGCTCAAAGAGAAAAACTGCCTTTTTGCTTGTTTGGCACAAGGTTTTGTCTGTAAAAAGATTAAGGTTTTTTAAGGAACCCCGATTGGAGGCAGAATCTCTGAGATTTAATCACATTTTTGCATTCCTTGCAACATTTTGACAAGGGTTGACTTTTTGTTCACTGAAAAATTCCTCTATTTAGAGCTCCCTATTGACCTCAAAATATTTTGGGGACTAGCCGGCAGTCACATTGAAGAACAGAAGCTAAGCAGCTGCGGGGTCTAACGGCAAACCAGGGTGGGCAGTCATATGGGAGTACCAGGGGCTACAATCAGCAGAGAAAGCAGTAGCGTGGAAAACCATGCACTGCATTTCCACCAGTGATTTCCAGTAGCTCTTCTAAAATAGTTGGGCACTTGTTGGTAGTATGTGCAAGGCCTACCCAAGCTGCTTAGGCTGTTAACCTACCAGCTAACAGAAGCTAAGCAGCTGCAGGGTCTAGTGGCAAACCAGGGTGGGCAGTCACATGGGAGTACCAGGGGCTACAATCAGCAGAGAAAGCAGTAGCGTGGAAAACCATGCACTACATTTTCACCAGTTATTTGCAGTAGCTCTTCTAAAATAGTTGGGCACTTGTTGGTAGTATGTGCAAGCCTTACCCAAGCTGCTTAGGTTGTTAATCTACAAGCTAACAAGTTGCAAATTCCACTCAAACTTAGGAGATTTTTCATTGTCTGTTGTTATTTGTGAGGGTGACGTGGCACAATATGGCAGCTTGTGATTGGATATTGATGATGTGGCATTTAGGTAGCATTTAGGTGTCACTAAGTTAGCAATCCAATCGCAAAGTGATGTGGCATTTGCATGGCTCACATGGCAGCTTTTGATTGGAGGTTGGTGGCGTGGCTTTGAGGTGTTAGTCAAGTTGATAGATAACGTGGAAGAACTAGGTGGTTGCACATGGCAATCCAAAGTAGCAATCCGTACAGTGATAACGTGGTGCTCCGATAACTCGAAATGATACTTCCGATCAATCTATTGAATATGGAGGGAGCTAAGCTATCCCAATAAAAATCCCTAGATGAGAACCCCGTAGGGATTTTTTCTAGGGAAAAAGGCAAAAAAATTGGTGATCAATACAGATGACGTGGTTGGTCCATACTACTTATGTGGCAGGTCACTACAGACTGACTTAGCAAAATATTCCTTCAAGGTTTAGGTGGCCAACACAAGTCTGAGTGTCATTGGAGGCAACATTTTTGCTATTAATACCACATCCAGTCTTCATTTTACAGTAAATTATAAAAAAAAAAAGCAACACCACCAGAGTCAGTATAGTCAGCACACAGTAGAGCAAAGCGGAGGACAATTGACACAATCAAGTATTTTCCCACCGTTTTCAAAATTTTGAATATTGAGATTTGATTTTTTAATTTTTGGGAGATTTTTGCACACTTGCGAGCCAAACATTGACAGGGCATAACTATGTTATACAGATTTTGTTTGAGCCTATTTTCAAAGTGTCGGAAAAAAAATTCTGCACTCTTCATTGCAGTAAATAGGGTTGTTGTGCTCTGATCAAAGTTTGAGAGATCTCAAATATGGATAGAGTTCCAGAGCTCCCACTCTTTGGTGGACAGAACCAAAAGAAATAGATACAGGCAATGCAGTATGAATTCGTGGCCAAGGGTTTGTGGTAGGCAATGCAGGCAATGCAGTATATTCCGAATGCCAAGGAGAAGCAGTCTTCATTCAACACCAAGTAGATCACAAAAAGTGATGTTGATCCACAATATTGCTCCTGATCCATGTCATCAGGCGTCTCAGAAGACAGATCCCAAGGAGATGTGGGATGCACTGATGGTCTTCAATCATCCCAAAAAGATAGCGCATATAGATTAATGGTCTTCATCACAATTGGTCTTCAATAATTCAAGATCAATTGTGGCTATAAATTCCACACATGTGCCCGTTTGGCCCCTATTGCATTATGATTCCTTTTATGTATTTCAAATACCAATATATTAGTCCTCAAGCAATCGCGCCAGTTAGTAAACTACTCTACTGCTCTAAACTTTATAGGTTAAAACATGTTACAACACAAGCCATATCAAAAAAATTAAATATTATTTCTTGTGCTCCCATTTCAAAAATTAAGGATGTCAGAGATTTATTCTCCTTGATCCACGTATTTGTATATTCCAAAAATTGGTCCTCTGCAAATTTAACATAGGCTAGAGCTAAATCTTCTCTCTACTTCCTGAAACATATATGAAACCAAGGAAAATTAAAAGAAGCAATAATTCCTCAAGAACATCTATCATTTGATCAATGATAATGATTGCTGCACATCTCCATTGCTAACAATTGTTAAATCTTTGTTTTGTGACATCTTCATGAGTGAAATATTAAAAGGACATACATGTATTCTAAACCATCATTTTTGTATTGTGCATATTTACCATAAAGATTCCATTTAAAACCTTTCAAGATGGACTGGAATGAGGATTTCAAGTTCAAACCAGAAACAAGAAAAAAATCTTGTGCCCAACCATTAAAAGCTAAGAGTATCACATTAATTTTGAGGATAAATAAAGATCATATCTAATTTAGAATTAAATGCTGATCACATTGCATCTTCAACTTTTATTTAATTTAAATGGCATCACCCATATATATTATTTTGCACAAAAACACAAACATTTTGCCATCATGTAACCCCCTTCTTTTTTATGCTATTTGGTTAACACAACAATATCTTATAAAATGGCTCACCTTTACAAGGCTGAATATATAAAAACATCAAAAATTGACTGCTGAAGCATGACACTGTGATAAATGCCACCAAAATCCTTCAAATACTCTCTCATCCCAACCCTTGAATAAAACGATTAGAATGCAACAGATAGTGATAAAGACACATTGTTAAATGAGTAGAACATGCATCACTCTACGTTAGCAAACCTGGAGACGAGCCAAAGATGCCCTCTTACTCAAAGTCCCTTAGCCCACACTTTTATCACAACTCTAGCTCTGCTTAACCACCTTTGCAATGACAATTGCTCCTTCGGGGTGGTTTACCGGTGGTGGCAGGAGTTGCATCACCGGTAGGTTGTGGCGGTTATCGGTGGTGGCGGGAATTGCATCACCGATGGCCACGGCTCATGGTTTCGGCTGGTGGTTTTCAATGGTAGTAGTCTTTGCATCGTTTTCATTGGCTGTAGCCAGTGGCTCTAAAAACGGCGGTGGCGGATAAAAATTGCATCGTCGGTGTGGGCTTCTTGGTCGTTGTTTGTGTTGGTTTAATTGTAATATCTTGTCTATAAAAGGACATTGTTGTAGGGTGGGGCCCCACCAACCCTCTCGGTTCATAGCTCTGGTCAAAAGCGTTTATCAATCAAAAAAAAAAATTGTTCAAGAGTGTTGTCACATTACTACATTTGTCATACCTAATTCATGTTTATGACTTAATGGAACATTATAAAACATAATAGCATATAGCAAAACATAATAGCACTAACCAAAATTACAGCACACAGCAAAACATGTTAAAATATTAACTTCTATAAGACTAATATTTAATGTCAAATGTGAAGAGAAATCAGCCAATCAATTTATACTCTTTCACCTAAAATTGAATAGGAAAAATGGCACATACACAATATTATATACTACACAAGATTTCACCTAGGAAAACCCATTCAGGAAAAAAACTCAACACAGTAACCTTCTTCCTTATTACATTAACTCAACCATTTACAATACAATAACATACTTAAAATCTTTGCCTTACACTAATGCATGTGTGAGTATATGTAGGAAAATAATTATGCAACTGCCTAAGCGGTATTACAAAACAATGGGTACCAAAACTATGGACCAACAATACAACACACAATGGTTCCCATAAAACATGGATTATCTAACCACCCATATAATAACATGAGTAAACCACTAAATGTGTCGAATTATACGTTACACCTGCTTATAGAGTCTATAATTGGGGTAAACCATGTTAAATATACAACACACTCCAACAAATTGTTGCAATGAAGTGCTCCTTATTGCAATGGTTAATTAAAAATTATAGTGTGTATGGATCGAGATGCATTGCAGTTGGCAGCATAAGTTCATCCACCAACTCTTGTGCAGTTAGGTTCTTCTCCCTACCACTTTCAAGGATAAGCTCCACCAATTTGTCTTTGACTTGACAATATTGAGTGAACAAGGTTCCCAATTGTTGGCACAACAGTCATTGACCATGAGGATGAGCTAAGCACTAAATGTTGGGCTTAGCTATGTGCCCAGATACAAGGGCCTTTGTCTTCTTGGATTGAAGGACAAGCCGTTCATCTGTAGAATTTCTAATTATCTAGTGATCAGCAAGATATTTCTTCTTCCCCTTTCCAAATGGAGGAGCAAAAACTTTAGTGGAGCAATGCTGCAAAGAACTATTCGTCGACAATTGAGTTGACGGAGTTGGATGAGCTAGCAAGGGTAAAAGGTATCCTTTGATTTTGTGAGCATAAGACTTGATGGCTTTGGAGGTTCCTGATGGTGAAAAGCTCAACTCTCTGCAAAGATGAGAAAAAACCATTAAGAGGAATTTGATATAAAGGACCTAATAACACTCATCTACCTCTTTACTTGATAGAGAGGCAGTTGAACTTATCAATACGTTGCTAGATGAAGAGTCACTCTGCCTAACAACAATGGAGTCAATGTCCAATAGCCCCTCCATGTACTCAAAGAGGAAAAATCGTTTTATTGTGCCCATATGTTGGATGTAATACTGCCACTAAGTGAGGGCTTGATCACTTATATGAACCTTGATGACCATAATTCAGTGTGGTTCATTGTGGTTGGCTTGCATGTTGAAATATGCTATCACACTATAAATCCAAGCACCCAGTTTGTCCCCATAAATTGTTTCATGAAACTAGAAAATGGATATATTGATAACCAACGTGCAATTTAGATTAAGCAATTCTATGTTACCAAGAAAAGGAAACGCAATGTCAATGACAATAACAACGTGACAAGAAAAAGGCATGAAAAGGTTGCAAATGGGAAATGGATTTTCAATGTGTGTTAAATATGATTTAAAAATTAAATGTGCATGCATATTTAAAAATGTATAATAAATATTATATAATAATAAAAGGCTTTGAAGGAATAAAACAAATAATTAAATGTCAACAAGTAATAAGAGATTCGGCCAAATGCACTCCTTACCTCATATTTTCCCTCCCCTATATTGATCAATTGTGGATCAGACATGGCACTTCACCTCTGTATCAAATTCTATTATACGTCTAAGTGAAAAGCAAAGAGGATTGAATTTTTTTAAGCAGATTTCATTTCTTACATGAAAAATAAATGTCCAGAATACATAGAACAAGCGCAGAAAAATGGAAAACTTCTGAATCGGACTGAATACAGAAAATGGCGTAAAAATACAAAAAGCCTTAACATTAACTCCATTTTAGGATTTTAAGCACACTAAAAACACAGAGATTAAACAAACCAACTTCCAATCAAACTATTAAAACACTAGATGTGCTAGAAACAGAAACAATGCCTCGGAAACATGGGGCCACAAACACAGCTGTTGTCACTGAACAAGAAACATCAGAGAGGCCACAAAAAGGCTGTTCGCATTGCGGACAGCATTTCGTGTGTTTTAACATTGACCCGTGAACTGTTGCCATATGCTTATCATTTGCTAGATAAGTTAAAGTTGAAATCCATTTTTTTGTTGATGGTCGTGCAGCTCTCGCACAAGCAGCTGGACTAAACGTGATTTTAGGCCGAGTATGGACTGCCGAGACTATCCACGATATATTTTTAAAAGAAGTACTAGAAAACAAACAAACAAACCTAGAGAAGACACCAAGAAAAATGGCCTTTTTGCTTTTCTTCTTCTTCTGTGCCTAATTTTTAATATAATAAAATGACCCGTATAAATTTTTGAAGACAGAAAATATAAGTACAAAGACTACATGAACCACTATGTAATGATTCAAAGAATTGTTTATTTAAATAACTCTTAACTTAAGAACAAAAGATAACATCCCATGATCTGACTCATTGCCTAGAAGACTCGCTCAATAATGAATACGTGTGAACATTAGAAATATGGAAGAACAAGTACCCCTTTAGAAAATGCTTCCAAATTAAAAAGAGAATATTTTTAATGGAGATTGCAATCTAAAGTTTATTACTTATTTGTTGTGAGTGTGCATAGTCAAGCAAGTGTGAATGAGCAATGAGAGGAGGAATGCATGCAAATGCATAAGAAAATGCTGATATTTCAGATTGTCCAGTCACAAATAAAACCCATTTAAGAACTCCACAGCTGTCATATACAACTTAAAAACCCTTTGAGATACTCTTTTACGGAAGAAATTGCTGCAGCCATATTCACCAGAAATGACAACAATCCCAGCAAGAATGGCCATAAGCAGAAATCTGGCTATAAGAAGAAATCCAGAGCAAGGACAGCTAGAGAAAGCAGGAGCATATGGTGAGAATATAAGTGGCACACATAGAAGCAGCTGAAAGCAGGGCCCTTTGATTTCTGCAAATCTGAACTGTGTATAAGACCCCAGTGCTAGGAAGCCATGTACGCCCCTTGGGGCTTAGTGTGCAGGGTACAGTACATACCCGGTACAGGTACCTGCCTGGGTACCGGGAAACACAAAGGATACACATTTTAGTACCCAGGTATGTCCAGGTATGTACTCTCCGGGTACTAAACGCATACCCTGGGCATTTCTGTAATGAATACACAAGCTTCTGCCACTAGAAAAAGGTTTTTGGGTGAAAAAAAAATCAAAAACAACTTTAAAAACATTAAAATACAAACCCTAACCCTAAAAGACGCCCACAAACTCATTTTAAACAACACCACATTTACCTCATATCATCGGTCATTCAGTCTGCACATAGAGGATGTAAATGGAAGGATGTCAAGTGTAAAGGCATGTGATTTGGGCCTGCTCTAGTGAACCACACTTAAGAGGCCTGATCTATTACACTTAACATTCAGCACATACTCTAATGAACCACATGATGGTTCTAATGATGCTCTCGCTGAATACACTAGAGAGTATTATGATTATGAAAATAATGAATATGCTGATTTGTCTTGATTTTTGTGTATACATTGTAACATTTGCACAATGTACTTGTTCTAAGTTCGACCAATGAATATCATGACATTTGGCATTGAATTATCAGTATGTTTTGTGGTTATTTAGCTTATTTTGTTTACTCTATGCATATTATATGTTAGATTTGCTTATTTAGCTATTTTATTTTATTTTATATATTTATTATTTATCGTACGGCCATACCCAGAGCCATACACAATCCTCCTAGAAAAATCAGTGCACCAGCTTCCCGTATCCGTACCTATACCCATACCAGCTACCTAGCCCAAGTGAAAATAGGAAAATCTAATATCTGGGAAGAAAAAACTCATACTTTGTACGGGTTTGAAAAAATGGCGGAAGCAGAAGGATAAGGCCAAGACTCTGGGTGAGCATCGAAGACCCATGAAAGAACCAAAGTTGACATGAGGCTTTGATACAATCGAATACACCCTCACATACATATAGTAGAAATCAAGAACGAATAATGCTGCCAAAACATATCACTGGACAATCCTCATAAGGTCATTTAAATAGAATCACAAGTGGAGGCATAGATGCTGGCAGAATAAGGCCAAGTACAACCACAATGTTCAAGAACTGTGCATGCAAGATTCACCTCAGTTGGTCAACTATACATGCAGATAGGAAGTGCTTCAATGGACTAAGCCATGTGGAAGGAGAGAAGATATTTACAAGATGGAGATATGTACAAGAGTGGATATCACTATGAGTGAGTCTCACAGGCATCAAGTAAACATGACAGCTCCCCAAGAACAATAACTTGTTCATTATTATTAAGTATTATTTCATACAAGTATCTTAATCTTCCACCGAAACCCGTTACAAGATAACCATCTAACTATTTGCAGAACATAGTAAAGATATAGCTCCCTATAAATATTTGGAGATATTTTCAACTCAGAACAGAGCAAGTCTGCCTTCTCCTCTCAATGTTAGTACATTTGGAAGCAAATAAATCATTCAACTACCTTTTTTTTTTAAAGAACTCAAGATCATAACATGCAGAGAATAGTCTTACCAAAGCACATCATCTCTATGAAGCAAGCTTTCTCAAGTAGGCCGTCACAACTGAAAATATGACTTATGCCGTAGCCATCACCAAGGCACAGACATTCAAGGACAGCCAATGATTTTAGCTTGAGAGAAAGGAAGCCAAAGCATATGTCGAATAGCCTTGAATAGCAAAGGGAAAAGTGTCTTTTCCTTGTGTAATAGTCCCAAAATGGGGTGGGAGCTGAAGATTTGGGGAAATAGCTATCTAAAACACTTCCAGCAAACTGGGGCTTCCACTTACAGAACAATGTGCCAATACAATTGGATAAGCCATCCTTTTATGACTGAATTAGTGCAAGCTGTTAAAAATTACATGGGAAATGTTGGTGTACGATATTATTTTCTTTGTATTTGTTTATTTACTTGAGTGTTTCCTACACACATGGAGTATCCCTACTCTCATGTGTAAGCTTGTTTAGGTGTCATATGTCATACTTGAGTGACATGTATCATATCTAGGTGTCCTATGTCATAGGAGTTACTTAACTTTCATTATTAGATTGGTGTGTCATAGGAGTTACATTAGGTTGATTGATCATTTGATTAGCTATTATGGGATTGTAACTCCCATTCCTTTTCATGGAGTGTTGTCCACTATTCTAGGAGGAGCTACACATTCACTCTCCTATATGTACACCTCTCTATTGTGAGCTATTTGGTAGTGAATAGAATTATTGAAACACATCCATATTGCATCAATCTTCTGTGTTGGTTTCTCACTTAAAACATCTCTTGGTGCAATTACTTGACTCTTGCCCGAACTATGCATTCGTTGATCCAATGATCCTCCCAATCTTAGACCTCATTTCGATATGGTATCGACGTTGGATCTGGTATACGTTTGTTTGTTGTAAGTTTATTTGATATCCTGGTTTTTTAATCGTTACTGAAGTTTACGTGCAAAATTTGTCATTTTGTAAAGGGTTTACAAAAAAATTCCAACGTGTTTTTCAGGCGTATTTCAACTCCACCAACTTGTCTCACATTGGAGACAACTCGGCTCGCTCACCTCCCCGTCACTCGATGCATGGTCTCAATTTGGTTCGGGTTCAACACAACTTGGTTTACCTTGGTGACTAGCTCGGTATTCTACCTAAAGCTCAACTCGACTCTTTGTCGGCTCAACTCTACATCTTGGCTCTCTGCATTGTGGAGCTCGGTCTCCACACCTAGTTTGGCCCCAACTTGACTTTGTTATCTCTCGAGTTGCATGTTGAGGCTCTGACTTAGCCCTGTGTTTACCGGCTAACTTGGTACACAACTTAGACTGTTTAACTCGTGTACCTTGGTTATTAACACAAGTAGTTACTCCATCCATTTTGCAAGACTCCTACTTGAATTGGGTTGCTCTCCAAAGAACATGGCTCAGTCTTTGAAGACGGCTGCTCGGCCCTAGCCCGACCCTACTTGGCTTTGTCTTCTCGTTCGACTACTTGAAGCCTACTTAAGAGCTTTATTACGGCCTTCACCGATGGTCTTTGCTCAACTCAACCAACACACGGCCTACCCAACTCTCCCTCTAGTTACCCGAGCTCGATTCCCCTTAGCTCTCTGCATCCCCAATGACTCTATCGACTAACTCAGCCCTCACACAATCCAGCTTGGCATTCGTTTGGCTCTAGTGTGAAACAAAGGATTCTCCCACTCGGCCTCAACACTCACGACATGATCTCCTGGACTCCCTCAAACCTTGACATGCAACTTTGTTCCAACTCGGCTCAAGTCTCTTGGTCCACCTATGCCCTTAGCTCAATCAACATTAACTAATTTCCTTGGTGAACTCAAAATATCCCGCCTTTAAATTTGAATAGCTTTGTGTTTATTTAGGGTTAATTGATTTTTGTCCATTAGAAGCTTGTGAAAGCAAGTAGGCTAGTTGGTTAAAATACTTGGGTTGTATGTGGGAGACTAGTATTCAAACCTCACCCATCTATTTGCTAAAACACCTTTAGAAGTGCATTTAAAATTTGTCGGTCATAGGGCAATCCGGCATATCGGGGCGGGTGCATTCTTAGGGATGCCAAAGGTAATTTGATCAAAGCAAGTTCCTTCAAGCTTGCAATAGGCTCTTGCAACATAGCGGAGGCTAAGGCTCTCCTTTTCGGTATCAAAATGGTCATCGATCTTGGTTGTTCCAAACTTTGCATTGAAGGTGACTCTCAGGTCATCATTCAAGCTATTAAGAAGGGTAAATCGGAGGCTTGGCAACTTAATTTCCTAATCATTCAAATCCTCCATTGGTTATCATTGGTAGAGGAGTGGTCAATCCCACACGCCTTTAGGGAAACTAATTCCGCAACGGATGCTCTTGCCAATTATGGTGTCTTCCAAAATATTAACACCCTCATATCTAATAAAGGCGATCAATGGGATTTTATTGATGCCATTATCATTCATGATCGTTCCAATTTCACTCCACACGTGTGAGAGCTCACTTGATAAGTGGGAATTTCCTTTTATTGGGGCATTCAGTAGCGAATTTCCTATTTCCTATTCTACTTCATATGTTCCCTTTGACTTTCGCAGATGGCGCTTCCTGAATATCCACTCCTCCATCTTCGTGGCGAAAAGAGAGAAGTTGCATTCTTCTCTTCGGTCTCCCCTTGCCGTCTTTACAAGATCTTCCGTGTGGGTTCCCCTTCGGTGATGAAAGCCATTGAAAGATTATCGGACATGTCTATCTTCAAAGCTCAGGGTATGCTATGGTCAACTCAGAGATTGCAAGTGTCTTCGTTTCTCACCTCCTCCTCCTGAATCCCGAAAAGGCATCGTTCTTTCTATTGCTCTTCACTTCATCCTTCCCCACCATCGTTGTGGTTTAGAGGAAGCCGTGGACCAGGTGTGTCTCGCCATGATTTTTTCTACTATTGATTCCTCCGCCTCCTCTCTGCCTCTCTATGGGTAGATCATGGGGTTTTTATGGAATTAGAATTAGAACAGAGGAACCAACTCCCGATGCAGTTTGCCATCTCTATCCACTCCATTTTCCACGCTAAGGGCATAGGCCCATCACGCGTCCCACCTCTCAATCTCACAAAGATTGGTTGAACCCATCGGTACTCCTCCTACTTGGATTCAACAGTTTCGAGTTCATGCCAGCTCTTCCTTCTCCTTCCTGGCGAGGATTGCCAAGCTTGGTTCCTACGGCAAACTTGGTGGTAGGAAGGTTGCAACCGTGGAATCCAAGCCTTTGGATATCATGGAATTATCTGATAACTAATGTAGCTCTTGATATTTGTATTCTCGTTTTCTCCTACGTGTCAAGGCCCAAAGTATATCTTGCCTCCATTTTGTAATATTACTCTCTTTAGTTCATATCTAGTTGACAGACCTCCTTTAGTATGTATTTCTCTTTCCTATAAGGGTAGGACCCCATTCAACCCCAGACAAAGCTCCTATTGGTCAAAAGCGTTTATCAATCAAAAAATATATATTTTTAAGTGCAAATGCATAAAATAGGTTAAATAACAAAAAATGAAAACACCTAGATGTTTTGATTGGCAACTCAGCATTGAGTGCCATTTTTTTAAAGCACATGTTTTTTCGTGTTCATACTTGTTGGTCCTATTTGTATTACAATGGCATTGAAATTATAAAATGCCAAAACCAAGGTTAAAAAGCAAAATTTCATGGGGGTTGTAATCACATGCAGACACATTTTTGATTGAGCCCGACGTCTTATTATTTTGAGTGTGTTTTTGTGCCACTTATCGCACTCATACCACTCATCTCTTTTTGCATTCCGAGACGCATTTTTGGCTGAGTCGACATCCATCTGAGTGTGCATTTGTCACTTGTGACTCTATTGCATTGATTGCTCTCATTTGTGGATGCATGATGGAAGATGTGCTTCAAAGACTTCTGCTTCATAGGACCCAACTCGCATCACAACCTCCGCCACTTCTGATTGGTGGGGTTAATTATGCACCGTGGTGCTTACGGCTAAGCATGGAACGTTTTCTTACTCAACAAAACCTCCATCCATTTTTATATGGACAAGTACTTGCCCCCAGTGACCCAAATCAACTCAATGACTAGCTCAACTCATGTGACATGGTTCTTGGTCACTTGTTAATGTATATTTCCATGCCTCTCCACCATCATGTGGCACACACAAGTGTGTCCTAGGACTATTTGGAGCATTCTTTAGACCTTATTTGGAGACCCTTCAGAGATTGTAGTTCCTACTCCTAAGACTATTGTTTCCATCCCCATTTCATGTGATGATATTTTTGTTGATACATATTCACCTGTTCATATTCGATATTCTTGATGATGAGGACTATTCTTCTAGTTTTGATGACACAAGTATTGATGAGGATACATATCCTCCCTCTCTTAATCACCTTTCAGATAATGTTGAATCTCCTCCTGACTCTCTCACCATCGGAGATCCATCAGACACCAAGCAGACATGTTCACAATTCCATGGTGTTCCACCTACTTTCATTGCATTTGCCTCCGATCCAAAATCATTGTGTGAGGCATCTTCTACTCCTACTTCTTGTGTTGATGATACATTCCTATCAGACATTACTCTTCTCTTTGTTGAGCAACCCTTTTGGGATGAGTTTCGCTAGACCTC
Source organism: Taxus wallichiana var. yunnanensis (assembly GCA_018340775.1). Classification (NCBI taxonomy): domain Eukaryota; kingdom Viridiplantae; phylum Streptophyta; class Pinopsida; order Cupressales; family Taxaceae; genus Taxus; species Taxus wallichiana. The sequence continues at coordinate 804,927,029 of CM031235.1, forward strand.
AAATGTTTGTTTGCAAACTATACTTGTGTTACAAGATTCAGAGAGGTGCACTCCATTTGCAGAGCCATCACACATTTGTACTTCAAAGGATTCATACATCTCCATTGATGGGAGTGCCCCTACGGGATATCAGTCACTTCTACTATTTTGGAGATCATCATTGATCCACCTCTACTTGTGGATCCTCATTCTACAATTGTGAGGGTTATTAGGCCTTCACTTCATATGGACATTCTTTTAGTGAATGGTACATATCCTTCTTCTGTTAGCTCTACTTCAATGGCATTACCATCAGTTCTTGTGCACAAACTTGCCAGACCTATGCCACACTTCAGCTTTGGACCGATTAAAGAAATATTCATACACCTTTGTCTTCTTTCGTGGAGTGGGTAGATTTTCAATACACCTCGTTTGTTCTTCGTAAGGGCAAAAACATTGTTCGATGCAGATGGACCTTCCATCTTAGGGCGAGAAAGACCATATCATCAACACTCTTCTAGGGGGCCTTCTATACCTCTCCTCTTCTTTCTCTCTCCTCTGAGAGAGATATTCTATGTACTTGTCTTTTCTCTCTTTTGGGGGAGATTTTTCCTACGGGTTTTCTCTTTTTCTCCACTTTAGAGTGGTTTTGTACTTGGGTACCTCATTAGGCCTTGTTGTCGGGACCCACCTTTTCTACCCACCTAAGCTACACTTAAGGGGAGTATTGGTGTAGGATATTATTTTCCTTGTATTTTTTTATATACTTGGAATGTTTCCTACACACATGGAGTATCCCTACTCTCATGTGTAAGCTTGCTTAGGTGTCATATGTCATACTTGAGTGGCATGTGTCATATCTAGGTGTCATATGTCATAGGAGTTACTTAACTCTCATTATTAGATTAGTGTGTCATAGGAGTTACATTAGGTTGGTTGATCATTTGATTAGCTATTCCGGGATTGTAACTCCCATTCCTATTCATGGAGTGTTGTCCACTATTCTAGGAGCAGTTACACATTCACTCTCCTATATGTACACCTCTATTGTGAGCTATTAGGTGGTCAGTAGAGTTATTGGAATACATTCATATTGCATCAATCTTTTGTGTTGGTTTCTCACTTACAACATCTCTTAGTGCAATTGCTTGACTCTTGCCCGAACTATGCATTCGTTGATCCAATGATCCTCCCAATCTTGGACCTCACTCCGATAGGAAACACGTGATTGGAGGAAACCTAATGGGCTAATCTTTGTCGGTTGGCTAATAATTTTACCTTTTTTTAAAGAAATCAACTCTAAATTGGTAAAAAAATCCCAAAAATAATTATAGGAAGTGTACCAATATTTATTATATTTTGTCAAAATTTAAGAGAACTAACAGTTTGTTCTATGCATTGTGTTTTATCTATTAAGACCTGGAACAAACTGAAAATAAACTTGCTGAGCTCTGGCACAAGGAAAAATAAACAAACCAAGACAAAATCAGAGAAGAATGCCAAACAGAGAAAGACCCAGCTTGCATGGAATCTACTTCACCAAAGTCACTTCAAAATCAATTTGATGGAGGCGTGAGAGGGAATCGTGGAGGGAGGGATGCAGGCAGAATATGTAGAGATAGTCAATGTAATGTAATGTCTGCTCATGATGTTAGAAAAACCACTAATAACCAAGCTGAATTTGAAGGCCTTCTCAATAGCCTTCTATTGCTAAAGGAAAAGGATTGGAGAATTGAACATGGAGGGGAATCAAAGCTAGCTATTGAAGCTATAAAGCAAAAATTATTCAGAATTAAAACTTAAAAGTAATCTTGGATGGAACAGTTAATATCATTGCTCCTTCAAAACCATCAGACTGAAATGCGTATGGGCAAAGGAGTAAGGCAAAAAATAAGCCAGAAAATCTAGCAATAATAATGAACCCTTGTGGAGTGGTCAGTGGAAGCTCAACACATCAGAGACATCCAGCAACTTCAGGACAGTAAGCTGATCCTGGGAAATGTTCACTACATTCATGAGAAATTTACCCGGATGAGGACATCAGTGTCAACAACACAGATCAAGATTATATCTCGATATCAAATCTGTTTGTAGTTTTTTTTCTATTTTTACAAATATTTCAGCGTTTTTTTTATTTGCCGATTTTTTCCAAGTTTTCCCATTTTAATCCCAAGTAATTGAATCCCATTTACACTTTTTGTTTGCTGTGTCATTGCCAAGGAAATGCTACTGTGCATCAACAATGCAGATCAAGACTAAATATCTGGGTTCGAAGTCTGTTTTTAGTTTTTTTGTCCAGATACTAGAATGTATTCCGGCCACTTAAGTGTTTGCCTCCGGTTTTCAGGGATATGCTGAGCCGTAGATCTCAGAACCTTCTTGGTGACTACAGTAAGCTCAACACATCAGAGACATCCAGCAACTTCAGGACAGTCAGCTGATCCTGGGAAATGTTCGCTACATTCATGAGAAATTTTACCCGGATGAGGACATCAGTGTCAACAACACAGATCGAGATTATATCTGGATATCAAATTTGTTTGTAGTTTTTTTCTATTTTTACAAATATTTCAGCTTTTTTAATTTGCCAATTTTTTCCAAGTTTTACCATTTTAATCCCAAGTAATTGAATTCCATTTACACTTTTTGTTTGCTGTGTCATTGCCAAGGAAAAGCTACTGTGCATCAACAACGCAGATCAAGACAAAATATCTGGGTTAGAAGTCTGTTTTTAGTTTTTGTCCAGATACTAGAATGTATTCCGGCCACTTAAGTGTTTGCCTCCGGTTTTCAGGGGTATTCTGAGCCGTAGATCTCAGATCCTTCTTGGTGACTACAGTCACTGTATTTGTATATATTTTAGTAATTCTGTTTCTGGTATAAATACTTTGGACCTTATCAGAAATAATCATCTATTATTATAATACATGATCACCAACAATAGTAAATACAATATAAGTAAAAATAAATTTCAGTCGTTAAAGCTTTCCCTGTAGATAACCGCATTATTTCGCCAAGTATCTAAGAAGCATTACAAGTTGATGTAATCTTTCATGCTTGCAAGTTGCAACAGTGAATATTTCATCGAAATACTGGTATAATGAGTCATTTAAGATGCATTTACAAGGTGATCTGCATATGTTCAGATTCAAACTTTGCAAGGCCAGAGGAAATATACATCCGGTATATCTTACTCCATCCTTGTTAGCGAAATTGACCTTTTAAATCTAAATCTATATGCCTTGACACCATTGTAACAATGATTATCATACAATAGCTCTACGAGATAAGCATCAGCCTAAAATTGGCTACTCTGACTGCTCCTCATCTTCAACTTTAAAGCTAATCCTAATCTCTATCAATACATACCTTGTCTTTACAATTACTATATCACAGCTTGGGCAGTCTGTCCAAAAGAAGCCAAGTATACATTCAGATTCTGCCTTGCACCGGTGGTTGAATACAGTAGAATTTTCTCGATTAATGAATTCAACTTCTTGCTGTGATCGCTGAACTCCTACAATTTTTCCATCCAAAGAATACCTCATATATAAAATGGGTCCTTCATTTATTGTAGTAACATTTGGAACATCGGTTGACAAAAACTGGTTTGTTTTCCATGAGAATATCTGCAATAAGATAGTTATATTAAAATTCATTTTAAGATTTCTGAGAACATAAGTTAGTGATGGCCATGAAAAACAACTAAATAAAATTGAAAATAGTGATCTTACATAAGACATGTGTGATCTCTTATATAACCACAAAAAGATAAAAATAAATACCTGATCGGATGTCGGTGCAAGCAGTAACTTATTTCCATCATCATAGTGCAGACCCACAACTCCCGAACACTACATCTTAAAGTTGGGTATTGGATATAAACATGAGATAAAGCACCAGATCCAGCTAGAGCTGCTCTGGACCGAGAGCCAAATCCCATTTGTGGCCGCAACATATTCTGAGATTGCTTCTTTCAAATACCAGAAGTAGGCCAGAGAGGAAAACTGAACATTAAATTTACTAGAACGGGACCTTACTTTGGACAGTAACTTGGAATCAAACTTGTAGGGCAGTTCAATTTGATAAAAATACAGATTTCCTTTAATTATTATTCAGAATCCAAATGTTATTAGCCCTTTCTCTTTAGCTGCAAACAGGTGAAATTACGAAAATTCAGATATCAATATATAGGAAGACTCTACATGAACTTATAATAAGCCATAATCACATCCAGGCTTCAGACATACCACATTTTGCATACAAGCCTTCAGTGCTAAGAACTCCTTTAAACACATGTCACGCTCAACTTTTGGAACTTTATTTGCTACACAAAACCCATATTCCTTGACCTGTAAACACAGCAAGAACATAAACTTTAAAAGGCAAGACATCTCAGGGACAATGTAGAGAGCATCTCGTCCTGTTAAAATGACAAAAATATGCAAGTAAAGGTGATTCTTACAGCTTCATTCTAGCTAAATTGCAGAACATATCTTCTAGCTTTATCCCTCTCCCATTTCTATGGTCCCTTCTTTTTCTATATCCTGTCAGAAGAGTAATTTTCTAATATTTATCCCTCTCCCTTTTCTATGGTTCCTTCTTTTCTTTACCCAGTCAGAAGAATAAATAAAAAACAAGGACATAGGAAATGCAACCGCCTGTGCTTTGCAATAGATTTGAGTAATATAAATGATAAAAATTTATAGGCATACCATGAAACCAACATGATCAAAAGAACTAGAAACACATAATAGCTCAAGATCACTGCACAGTATCTTCTGCACACAAAAATATTGTGTGGTGCTCTAAACAACCATTTGTGCAGACTTCTACTCCATTGCACAGTCTAAAATTGTGTAGTCGATCCTACCCTCCCTTCAAAATTGGGTCTCTCACCAAGACACGATCAATTCCTCTGCCACCACCTTGCACACTCACTGTGCACTAACCCAACTTACCATCATTAATTCAACTTTCCTAACACACAAAAAGATAGCACGTTCCTTCTGCACACAACTTCTGCCTATGGGCCATGGCCACTTCTGCAATATAACCATCAAAAAAGGGGTCCATCCGAAATACAAATGGAGTCTGTGATGATCCTTCGCCATCTTGCCAAGAATTGGGGAAGTCTTGTCAACAAAGGTGGCAAAACTAACAAAAGGTCATAAATGTAATTGCCAACATTATCACAACAAAGAAAACATGTCAATTTGTTAAAACCAGAAAAATCTTAAAGAGTTGAATCCGATTTTCAACTCCACAAATCCAATCATCCCCTTTACAAATTTTGTTGAAATTGTGAGAGACAATCAGTAGAGTACATGGTAAATATAAATGAGCATAGAAATATATTCAGAGCCTCGAAGCCAGCTCATATAAGATGTTCCACATTCTCTTTTGTGTTCATAAAATAAGTTAATTGCAAGGATGTGAATTTGCAGAAAAAAAGAAAGTCGAAAACCAGCATAAAATGATACCAACTAAGACTTTCAAATCGACCCCCCAAAGTCAATGGCATGTTAAAAAAATCGAACCCGTAACTCTTCTGACACAAAACGTTTGTACTACAGGTAGTGTTTCAACAACAAAGAGTCATTTCTCCCTCTCAACATTATAAAAATGAGACTCCATTATTAGTCTCCAACACACTTCCAGTATCTTATTAATGTGGCTCACATCAAAAGGAAATAACTCTAAAAATATCATAGTACATGTTCAATACCTCCAAAACAATGCAAAATAAAAAATCTCAAACATATGTAACTTGCAAACTTTGACTTAACTTCCCGATCTTCCTGATTCATGCTCACGAACATACACCCATTTCCATGCATAAATAACAATGATCATATCCATCCACACCGCCTTTTGCTCATGCATCCATATGCACACGGCATACTTCTATGTTCTCATCTTTGCATCCACAATAACTCCCTTATATTTATTTTATTTTTCCCTTTTCACGGGACAAAACATTTTAAAGCTTCTTTGCAGACAGGTTGCTGCACAGCAAGCACAACTTTCCAGGGTGTATGCACACCAAGGATCATCAATGTAAAAACACTTCTTCACCCTGCCCAATCGTCCTTGTGTGTGATGTTAAAAATCTGTGTCGTTAAAAGGATACTCACCTCGTGTACAACAAGGTATCGTACAGTCACCCTTTGAGCATTAGTTTTATTCACCGCCCTTTCTTCAATGCCAAGAACATAGAACTAACTGCACCAATCAAGCAACCACCTCATGTCCAAATATATTTATGCAAGTAGGACACTCGTAGTAAATGTTGTACTGGTTTCCTACATGTCTCCATGCATATTTTTCTATGTAAATCTCTTGTGTAGTTGGATGCCTAAAATCTAGTATCGCCTGGCCTTTTGTTATAATAGCAATAGGTGCTACATCACCCCAAGCTGTTTAGTAGATATTCTAATGCATCCTCCTCACAGGCACACACATGAATTATTTCCAATACACTGTTCATATACATTATTTTGTGCAATAGACCTTCCAGACTATCATGACATTATACTCAGATCATTCTCTTGTACTACTAATACATACAACTTCAGATTATTAATTTTTGTGGGATTTTACTCGCGTGTGTTTAAGTCATCTCAAGATGATCTCTGTGAGTAGGCATTACCCTAATGACATTTTTCCTCATGTATTTATGGTAACAATCACAACAAGGGGACCCGCTTAGCACATAACCAATGTAAGCATTTGTTAGTAGGTGGAAGACAAGGGGACCCACTCAGCACAGTGCACACAAACACCGTAAGCATTTCTTGTAGTGGGGAGGAATGTTTAATGTAATCCACCGCTTTAGGTTTCTTGCCCTCATGTAGTCAAGAATAGGGGGTCAAATTAATGACAGCCTTGTCCTTGCAGCAAGTACCCGATTCCACCACAAATCATGCTAAAAATCTGATCTTATGGACAAACTGAGATTGCTTTATTGCTCAAAATGAAACAACATACATCTGAGCATGAACTAACACTACTCTCTGATCTTATGGACAAACTGAGATTGCTTTATTGTTCAAAATGAAACAACATACATCAGAGCATGAGCTAACACTACTCTGTGATGTTCTTCAAGCATCAATGACTCAAAAACAAGATACAAACATGTGTCATCAATTTAATCGATTATTACAGTAGAATTAAAGCTTACAGGCATTTTGCAAACACTTAGACAAAACTTCAGGCTTTAAAATATCACTCTAGGCTTCGAATTGTCCTCAAAGCTTTATGGATTCACCATCAGGATCAAAACCCATCTCAAATCTGTTCTCAGTTTTATTAAAAGCTTTCTCAGATACCACAACCTTCACACCTTCCCAAAACGCCCTGTTTTTCCTTTCTGTAGAGCTCTATCTCAGAGAATATGGTCTCAAGCTTCTTTTTTCAATGGCAATTGGTTTCTGAGTTTGGTTCTCTATCCTTTTCCTTCGCCAGGATAACTTGGAGAACTAATTTCACGAGGCCTGGGAAACCAATCATGTATTTGTGTTAAGTAATTGAAGACTTCCACTAGCACTTTAATTAGATTAATATTTTTTGTGAGATTTTACTCGTATGCAGATTTTACCCATGTGCTTTTAAGTCATCTTAAGCTACCTCTATGAGTAGTCATTGCCATAAGACATTTTTCCTCGTGTATTTATGGTAATAATCATAAGGCAAGAAAACTCACCTCGTACACAAGCACCTCAAAGTATTTGTTACTAGGGAATAGAAGCGGTGAATGCAATCCACTACGTGAAGCTTCTCACCCTCTAGCATCTTTCCCCATTGACAAATCTTTTATAGCATGCCTTATAAGTCACCCTTGTCTCATAATTCTTACCAATGTGGGAACAACCCATATACAACCCAATTGTGTACCACCTTTGTCAAAATATCTGCCAAAGAAAAAAAATATGCCAATTTTGCCTTATTTTTTCAATAAATGCAACATATAAAGGAATGCAAAATCTATGGGAAATTATTAATACCATCATTCTCAAAAGTCTTGCTTGCATCAAAGAAAAACTACTTGCAGGAAATATAAGGCACCCGAAGTCCAAGTGTTAGGGTCGATGTTAGAGAAGGGAGGAGACAGTTAGAGCTTTAGAGGTAGGAATGCTTAACAAAGGGTCTTAGGAGAATTGTGGAGCATATAAAAGTTCATTCCTCCTAGAATTAATAAATCTGTGTTTCTTGCATCCATGAGGACAGGAAGAAAGAGGAAAGTCTGTACTAAGATAAAAGGCCAGATAAAGTAAAATAAGACAGAATAAAGAAGCCTCCACTGCAAAAAATTGTACAGAAAGGCAAAAGAAATAAGGGAAAAGATTATAAAGATGAGACATTCCAGTTTTAAATAATGATGTTCCCCAATATTTTACTCATGCAGAGACCATTTTCCAATTTTCTCTGGTGTATACCATTACACTATTTAGTTTGTTTCCTTCACTTTCCAACTTGATACAATTTTGCTGTTTTGTCTAATTTACCTTTCTTTCATCTGCAAAATAGTGTCCTTCTCTAAAGGCTTATAAATTTATAGATATCTATACTTATTCTTTAGCCAAAAGGTATAATATCTTGTCTCATATTTTGAATCGAGACCTAAAGGCTCAAAAACTTCAACATTTGCCTTGAGAACTGTATGAACTGAATAAAATGGTGATACATATAGCTTGAATGCATTGATGCCAATCTCCTCCAAGAGTTTCAAGGGCTCGTACCTGATTGATTATATTTTTATACTATCCCATGTAGGGTAATATTGATCCACTCAAAAGTTTCTGATTAATCATCTTCAGGATCAAATCTTCCAGCTATAGCTACTTCTATCCATGAAGGAATAGGAGAACATTTTCCCGCCTCAGTAATGGCTTGTGTACTGTTTCCTCGATTCTTAGCTATGCGTGTTAATGAAAAAGTAATCATAGCATTCTTCTCTCTTCCATGTACTTCACATAGCTCAAAATGAATTTCTTATTACATACCTAGGATAATAGCGTAGCCCCAATCCCTCTCCCATTATTCTTTAAAATTCACATTTTCTTAATGTCCCTTCTTCTTACTTGGAGATTCACCTATTGAGTCTCTTGTAATCTACAAGAGTATATTAGGGGCCTTCTTTCATACTCATCCCAAATCTGAATACATGACTCTTGACGCAATTCCCTTGCCATAGCCTCGATCTTCTATTGCATTTCAATCATCAATTGCTAAAGAATTGGAATATAATTCAGTACATTTGCGACACGATGATTCCTCATTCCATGGTAGTAACTCATCTTGTCCCTCCAAAATTTCTCCATTCACCTTAGGGTGAGTTGGAGGATTTTGTTCTGAATTTAGACTCTGCTTCCTACAACTGTCACTGGAGGAACAAAGATTGATCTTTTTAAAAACCCAACTCTGATACAACTATAATCACTCAACTATTTATGAAGGAAATAACAAAATCAAAAAGACCGAGGATAGTTCAATGCAATTCTCTTATATGAAAGCATTCATACTGAAGATAAAAAGTCAACTCCTTTATAGAATGGTCCATATCCACACTTTCAGGGAAGAATGAAACAAACCCACCAACATACCCATCCGCTAATTCCCCTTACGAAAAATTCTTAACTAATGCACTATAACTGGGCCTCAATGGTTGTTTATCATGTAAAGCATTCATGCATTAAATGTGCATGATTGACAAATCATATGGTCATTTTTATGGAGTTTGAGGGTAAAGCAAAGAGGTAATAGGAGTAAAACGTGCCCAAATATTCATGTAATGTCATTCCCTCGTAATAACTCGTCCCTCCAAATTTTTTTCATTCACCTTAGGATGAGTTGGAGGATTTTGTTCATCATTTAGACTCTCTTTCCTAGAGTCATCCCTAGAGGGAAAAAGGCTGGTGTTTTTAAAACCCAACTCTGACACAACTATAATCACTCTTCACTCATTTATGAAGGAGAAAACAAAACCAAAAAAGAACAAAGATGGTTCAATGCAATTCTCTAATATGAATGCACTCATACCGAAAATTAAAAATCAAGTCCTTTATGGAATGGTCCATGCCCACACTTCCAGAGGCAAATGAAACAAACCCACCGACATGCTCATCCCCTGATACCCCTCATAAATTTCTTGACTAATGCTTTAAAAATGGGCCATTGTGGTTATTTATCATGTCTATTGTGTAAAGCATCCATGCATTAAATGTGCATACTTGACACATCATATAGTTTTATAGTGTTCGAGGATAAAGCAAAGAGATAACAGGAATAAAGTGTGCCCAAATATTCTTGTAATGGGGAGGATACAGCAATTATGGAAGACTATGCACGTTGACTCCATTCCAAAGTCTTTTTCCCGATAAACTGATATAGAACAGTAACTACCAACCTCATCGCCACATCAAATTCATAACAGCTATTTTATCAGACCTAACATCCGTAAAACATAAGCTGAAACAGTCCTCCATAAATCAATTAGAGCAATCTACACTATTCCCCAGCTAGGTCGCTGGCTGTAGAACCATGTTTTGCACTTAAAACACCAAAATCTGCACTGCAATAAATCTCAATCTTGCCATTATGCTGTTATTTATGAACTATAGGAGAGCAAGAAAGAAGCATTTGTGTGTTTTAGGTGGAGTCCTCACACCTTTATACATGAAACCATACCTCAAACTTTATCAAAAACCTTTTAACCAAGGGATTGTGGGTCAGCCTATTACCTAGCTAGCCAAGAATCCAGTCATATCCAGCATATGCCATGATATCATGTCTTAGATGGCTCTAAGGCCTGTTAAATAGTCGGTTGGCCTATTGTGGGAATTCTTCACTACTATAAGGCTCATTTATCCAATCACGCTTTTGTAATCCATTTTATAGTTCAAATCTGATATGTGAGTGCCAGCACCAGTTTCATGATTGTCACTTTTTTGGTTGAACTTGTACCAATAGATTTTAGGAAATTAGTAAGCTAAAGTTGAGAGCTCACCAAATAAACGAAATCAGGCCAAATATATTACAAATTTGGTGACAAGTTCAGTCATTAGGTTAAACTAGCAAAATAGGTGTTCTAGATCATATATTAAATTTTTTTGATGTGGTTCATAGATTTTTCCTCTTTATCCTTTGTTCTTGTGCCAAATACAGATCCCTCAACTGCCACCAGATGCATACAGGCATCATACTTTCCCAAAGAAAAGAAAGGTCCATGGATTCATCTCTTTTCAAATGTTACATACAAAGATTAAAATCACTGAACAGAACACCAGAAGCCATCATTTCCATTTCCGGTTACAATCTGCAGATAGCTTCAGAACCTATGTGTTGACGTCTGCAAACGTATTTTGAAGGAATTCAAATTCAAAAAAACACTTATGTTTGTCAAATCGCCAAATTCAATGTATCAAGTCAAATATCCCATGAATTTGATAAATGATCCCTAGACTTCTCTTGAACCCAGGAATCAAGCTTTCACTTTATGTCTAATTAGATGTTGTGAAGCCAAGAAATGCCTAAGGGGCCCACGTTTCTGCCTGGAAACGTTTCGGAAACGTGAAACGTGGGGGAAACGCTGTGGAAACATGGGCCATAACTTAAAAGCATCATAACTTTAAAAAAAAAAAAATACCTTCATTTATTGCACCTAAACCTAATCTACCTACCTAAACTTGCTAAAGACACTTCCTAAAAGCTATATAATGACATCTTGGGTCCATTCTAAATCACACTCTCATTTTTCTCTTGCTAAATTCAGTTTTCATTAAACTAGATGATATATTCTAGAATCTAGATTATTATCATGTATATGTGAATCATTGAAATTGTAACCATGTTGAATGATGACTCTTTAGAACTTCAAATTTCAATGAATACAAAATATTTTGAGTGCTTTATCAATTATCTCTTATGGTCCATGGAGTACAATTATAAAATGAGTACTATGCATATATATATATATATATATATATATATATATATATATATATATATATATTGTACGGACGTTTCGCCACATTTCGTATCCAAGGTTTTTTTAAAATTGTCGTTTCCGCGTTTTGTACCCGTATCCGTACCCGTTTCTGTTTCCTGGCAACATAGATTAGATGAAGATGTTCTATATCCATACTACCATCTTTTGGTTTTTAGTCCAATTAAAGATCTCCTCAACCACAGCTGAAAACACATGTGGATGATGCCTTTCCAAACACAGAAAAAAATCTTTCAAATGTTATATTCATAGCATGTATATATAGAACAGCACATGACACTAAACTTCTAACTCAAGTCATAATAACCCACTTCCAGGTACAATCTGCAGGTGCCATTACTCATCAGCCCTACATAGTGACTATATACAAGTAATTTTAGCAACAATATAATCTGCAACCAGTTTCTGTGGCTCTGAGGCAAAAGACAACAGTTATTGAGTAAAGCCACATCATCTGAAACAAGTAACTGCGTCTCCTCCATTGGGAAACCATGACAGCCTCGTGAGGGTACTCTTACTGTTTCATATCAGTGGATCATTATTTTGTAACCCAAACTCTAGTTAAATATTTTAAAATCAAAAGTTCTGGGCATTTCTTTGCTTAATCTCTGACATTTGTTGAGCTTAATACTCGTGTATTGATTATTGCTAAAATTCATCTTAGAAATTAAACCATTTCAAAAATACTTCCTACACATATACAAGGAAGCCAATAATCTTTAAAAGGTGGCCTGGAAAGCATACATTATTAAATTATGACTTTGCAGAAAATCAACCACACTGACCTGAGGAGAACACTGTACCAAAATTCGCTTAGCTGGAGATGCCAAAGGAGCTGAGCGGTCTGTCATCGGTGCTCTTTAGATGTGGTCATCACATCACAGTATTCAAAATTTGATAGCATGGCTCATTGAGCCCGTGAAAATTTCCCAAACATTGGTCTATACTAAAGCAAATTTGCAGTGCCATCTGCAATAAGCTTAATGAAGCATATACTTGCATGCAATTCAGTTAAAGATGCTTAGTGCGACATCCACCAAAACAAAGGTAGAACCTAAATGCCCTGCATTTCAAGAACAAGTACCATGGTATCAAGATAAGAATGTTGTTGTTGAAGAAATCATCATAAATGCAGATAACTTTTCGGGCATATATCTAAATAGAATAGAAAGCGTAAAAGACTTGGTGCTGATCAAACTCTAGGATAATCAAAAAGAACAATTAATGCATTGTTTTAGCAGATTCATTAATCTTCAATAAACAAAAAGGGATAAAAGGCTTGGATAACTGTCACTGGGTAATATTTGAGCACCATTAAGACAACACCAATTCATTCGGATTTAATTGGCAATCCGGTGGACAAGACACTAAATTGTAGAAACTTAATGGTTTAAGAAAGCAATGAACAGAAGCAAAGGAAATGAACAAAATTACAAATATGATATTGCAATTGCAATGTAAATGAAGCTTTCTTGAAAATAAGAGCAAACTATGAGAGGGTAGCAATCCCTAAGAAGAGGTGCGCAGCTGAAACACTTTGATTTTTAAATTTGGATGATAACTCCTTACAACTAGTTTTAGTGGGATCCAAAAGTCTAAAAATAGTTCAAAGGAAATAATTCACCTTGGGATTTGAAAAGCCAAGAGATAAGCACTCGCTCAAGAAGTTGAGAGGATCTGTCATGACATGAAACTCATTAAATCACAAAAATTTGATTTCAAAAACTTTCAAGATTTTTGTGTTTTGCAATTGTCGGCCCCTTCAGAACATTTAGAAGAGGATTGACTCATAGAAAATTTTAAGCTTTCCAAGGCATCTAACAGTTTCATAATCCGAGCAACAGTAAGAAAATTGTGACCCCAACAAGGTAACCGTCTTATGAGAAGGTCCTTGTCTTAAGGGGAGGTAACCCAAAATGCCACCTAGATTATTCAGGCCCCATTTGGAAATAATGGACCACATTGCTTCCATTCTAATTTCATATGAACACAAGAACTTCTTAGTGCAAAATTCTTTTCCACTTGCGTGGAATAATCCATCCAAAATTCATTTTTTCTGATTTCAACATGTACCTATGGTCAGTTGAGGATATTCTCCAATATACCCAAGACTGAAATGCTTGGGCCGCATTCCTGCCTCAAGAGGTTTTCAAATTTCATAACCATCTTTTCCAAGACCATAGCCAAAGTATCCCAACAAGTTGAAACCAATTTCTTAGGTGTGTTTTTCAAAACTACCAAATGAATTTGTAAGTTAATCGAAGTGTTGCAAATCAGAAAGGGCTTAAGCCTTACCATGCTCTCATCAATTTCCCATAAGGGCATCTTTTGTGGAAGTCTAATTTGTCTGAGGGATAAGAGGGTGCGAAGTTACTGGCATCCTTTCCCCGGCCTTAATTCTATAGGGCTATTGGACGTACACTGCGTCATACACACTCAGAACTAAGACCCAGAATCACTCTTTATTGAAATCACTTGGCTTGTTACAGAGATTCACATTCACATACACATACACACATATCTGATTCATTGATTCAACAACATGAAGATGGACATGCAACCCCTTTGATAGACTCTAATACACTACCCTATATGCAACATGAAGAAGCTCTCTCTCTTTGGTTCTAATAACTCTGTCTCCCTTGCTCTACTCGTTTGCTCTCAGTTCCAACTCCTCTCAACTGAAAATGCCTCCTCTTGATCCCTGCCAGATTGTTCAAACACTCACTTACTGCCTCACTAGCTCTTCACCTTCCCAAGATGCTTGGGAACACTCCAAAATGACAATCTTGAGCATGTTATCGCTAGTTCGTGAGCACAAAGGCCCCAACCATAGGAAAAACCACCACTTTGTGTAGTCCTGGGGTTGAGAAAACACTACAGCAATTGCATAAGAGTCATCTATGGCAAACCGGAGGTTTAATATCCACTGCCCTTATAAACTGACAATTTTCCCATTTGCTAAAGAAAAGGTCCTTGTGACTTTAGCAGATGACAGAAAAGAATCCATACGGAATTTTCTCGAAGTGTTTGACTCTTGGGATTGCTTTTGGCCCTGTTGATCATCCTCCACACGCATGACGTAGTTGCAAAATGACAAGTTGCCATCACACACATGCACACAAGACAAACTCTATTTTTTTGGGGGATACAAGATTGCTTGTGGACTCGGACGCTACCGCATCATACGTGTCGGGTAAGTGAAATGAACCATGGTCTCCTTTTATGAGCATTTTGTGAGATCTTTGATTGAGATTACATGTTTAGATACCTCAGATGCATTCATCCAAGTTACATCTTCAACTGCCTTGTCCTTCCACTTAACTAAATATTTGTTGTACTTTGTTCCTCTTGTTTTCTTGATGATTCTGGAATCAATCACTTTTTTCATCTCTTCTCTTACCTTCCCAAGAAATTGCCACATCCAATCCACCATTGAAGAATTTGAACCTGAACTTTCTTCACTTATTTGTCCCTCACTGTAAGGGTACAAATCTGCGAGCATTGAATATTGACGAGCTATAAATCCCTTCTAGGAGCTCTACTTCATATGCATTCGCAGCAAACTTTCTTAAGACCTTACATGGTCCAATCTTCTTCCACTTCAATTTGTCATATGTTCCTCTTGGGAACCTCTCTTTTCTCAAATGAACCAAAACTAGCTCTCCAACTTCAAATTCATATTTTCTCTTGAGATAAATACTGCCTGTACCTTATTGTGTTCTTCTCCAAGTTCCCCTTCACTTGATGTACCTCATGCGTGTGCTCAACGAAATCTTCTGCTATAGCACTTTGTCTTCTCAAATCAGCAGTGTTTCTCAGCTCATTAACGCCTCTAGAGCAGTAACCATACAATTTAAAAAGGGCTCTTGGCCATACTTCTATTTATTGAGTTGTTGTAAGCAAACTCAATTTGTGCTAGAGTAGTGTCCCATTGTCTTGGCTTTCTTAAAACCACGCATCTCAGCTAATTTCCAAGGTTTCTACTCACAATCTCTGTTTGTCCATCTCATTGGGGATGGTAGACTGAACTAGATTCAACCTTGTACACAACTTCCTCCACAAAGTTCGCCAAATATGTCCCACAAATTCCATATCTCTCTCTAAGACAAAGTCTTTAGGCAAACCATGCAACCTTACTACCTCCATAAAGTACAAAGTTGCAACATGAGTGGCATCACTAGTCTTTTGCAAGGTATAATGTGTGTCAGCTTTGTAAATCTATCTACAACGTAGAGAGAGTAATTACCTTTCTGAGTTCTTGGCAGCCCAAGAAAAAAATACGTGATCACGTCTTCCCACGGTCTTTCTGTTATCGGAAATGGCTGATATAACCCTGTAATCTGACTTTTTCCTTTGGCATGTTGGCAAAATCTACAATTAAATTCTTCACCTCCACACTTATCCATGGCCCAATAGTAACTCGCACAGTTACACCAATGTTTTGTCCAATCCAAACTGACTGGCTCCACCTCCACTGTGCTTCTCCCTCATCAAATTCACCCTCATTGAACCATGAGCTATGCACAATCACTGACCTTTGAGCAGCAAACCTTCCTGTATGACATAATACAACCATGGAGCTCTATCCATGTCGGTTGGGCTCTTGCATGCTGCCAGAGCTTACCTAAAATCCAAATCCTCTCCATGTAACTCTTTCATAGAGCCGAATCCAACTGCTTCCACTCTCATTTCATGCAATAAAAGACACCTTCTACTTGAATGCATCAGCAACCTTATAGAACTTCCCACTTCTATACTTCAAAACAAATAAGTAACTAAACCCGCTTCATGTGCTTTTGATTAAACTTATCTTGGTTGTTTATGAACTACAAGTCTTGATGGTCCTTACATAGTGATAGAATAAGCTCATTAGGTACCAAAAGGTGCCTGCATTTCTTCAATTCTTAAATAATTGTATAGATTTTTTATCAAAGACTGAATACTCTCTTATCCTCGCTCAATTTCTCGTAAAAATAAACAATGGGCGTACCCTCTTGATTCAAATCACCACTGCTGTTGTCCCACTAACATCACAATCAACATGGAATACATTGTTGAAATCCGGCAATGCCAGAACTGGTTGCTCCATCACCTTCTTCAAAATCTAAAAGCTATGCTCTATTGTAACTGTCCAAATAAACTCTTTCTTGTCACCCTTCATTGTTCCGTGAAAGTTCATGATGCTTTATTGTCACATACGCCCTAAAGTTCCTGATGAACTTCATGTAAAAAAACTTGCTAGCCCATGGAAACTTCTTGCTTCAAATAAACTTCTTAAGCCAATACCTACACTCTTTCACTTAATTTTTCTACCAAATTGCCAAGGCCTTCCCAACAATATATGAGAAGCATCCAAGGGCATAATATCACACATAATCTCATCCTTGTATTAATCAATCCGAAAATTCACCAAGCATTATTCACTTACCAAGATTTGATATTCTTTTTGCAAATAAGAAACCTTCTAGGGTTTAGGTGCATGATCTTCTTCAAGCCAAGCTTCTCGGCCAATGTACTATGCACAATATATATTTGTACTTTTGTGTATGTTGTAGATGCAAACAATGTGGACATTTATTTCCCCAACAAAGAGAGAAAAAACTTGAGGATTCAAGACTCCTCTTGAAGACTCCTCAACTTCTTCATCTAGGAACCCAAGGTTGTCGCGAGAGGAAGGATCTGTAAGTCGTCGCATGAGGAAGAATTTGCAGGTTCTTCGCTAATAAATACTCCAAGTCACAAGAGGAGAAATACAGTCTTTTCATCTACAAGCGGAGCTATTTGTTTTTTCCTTGGTAGGGTTCGTCGTGTTTCCCGTCTGGTCAAAAGAAATATAGTTCGTCCAAAATTATGTTGATGAGGGATCTCTCGATTCCAACGAGTTGGTGAAAAATTGAAGGGTTCTTATGCCCGCCATTGTTAAGACTCTATTGATCTAGACAAGGAGTCGAAAACCTTGGTAGGGCACAAACTTACACCAAATCTAACGAAAATCGTGCTATGATAATTAGCGAACGTGTGAAGATTCACATGTGTCTTTGGGACACACAAAACCTACAGGAAACTTGCAACTTTGGTAGATAATCAAGGCGATTCGAGAGCGGATTGTCTATTGTTCGAAAAAATGCACTAGGCATTTGGTTGGCTTCCAAGTGTTTGACGAAATCACCAAGTTTTTGTTTGAGCTAGTTGCGACTCTAGGTATGGAGACCTCCCCTCTAAATCTAGAGACTGTTCTAACACAGAATTGCACACTCCTCTTGCCCATCTCATTCTCTATATCAAGAACCCAAATCCGGTATTGTCGTGACCCCCAAAATCCAATACAATGAGACTATCGAACAAGATCTCTTCTATTGAAAAATGGGTGCCAAGTTCCAAGAACTCCTTTCACTTTTCCAATAACGGCCCGAAGAGAAAGACCGGACCATGTCACTCTTGAAACAACTATTGCAAGAGAAAGATCTTATCATCACCAATTTACAAGCTAGAATCACAAAGCTCGAACAAACACGCGACACACCCACAGATTCCCCACGCTTATAGTAGCTTAATGAAGTGGTTTCAAAATTCGAGAACAAACAACAATTTATCCAAAAACGAGGTTGAGGAACAAAATTCATGGGTACAAGTGGTTAGGAGAAAGGAAACACCTCCAATAGTGGAAATCATTATCCAAGCAAAAGTTGGAGAGGAAAAGGCACGTCAAACCAAGGCACTCAACCTCCGTGTTCGTGGCCTCCTAAACCAGCTGATCCGATCCGTTACATACAAGGATTGCATTTTTGCGTGAATCCTTGGACTTGATAGATATCTCCCCCTAACAAAGCTTGGAAATTGTCGAACACCACCCTTGATTTAAAATTTTGAATTGCAGAAGAGCATTTGCAAGCTCTTAGAGCCAAAAAAAAGTCATTCTCCTGCCCACAAAAATTTATATAGATCTCGATCGCACACAACTCTGGTGGAAGAGCTTGAAAAGCTCGTATTCGGTGAGTAGATCGCCAAGAAGGAGAACAAGTGGGATGTTATCAAAGATTGCAGGGCAATCATTCATGATTCTCCCCCACTTGAGTGGTCACGCCCGACCGTCGGCATGACGATGTTCTCGGGTCTTTATGGGTGGTGATGACATCTCCATTACTTCTTGGAACTACAACAACTCTTTATGGTCTTCTCCGGTACCTTCCAGGATGTTATTACTTCCCAAGATCTCATCTTCTTCACTAAGACCCATGAGAGCCCCGAGTAGGTACTCGTGGATTTCGGCCTTCGATCACGAGACACGCAAATATAGTGGTGTTCATGGTTTAGGGGATGTGGCTTGCCTCATTCAAGACAGCATTAGGTCTAGAATTTCACTTGTGACTTCTGCTATCTGCTCCAAATACTTATGGCTTCAGATTCAGAGAGATACACCTTTCCAGGATGTCTTCATTATTGTTTGCTACATCCCCTAGCCACATCTTCATTCGCTATTCATGTTGATGGGGACCTGTACCTTGACCTCTATCTAGAGATCTCTCGATACTCCACTATTGGTGATATCATTCTTTTGGGCGACTTCAATGCACGTCAAGAGGAACCTCCAGCGCTATTCATGACCTTGTTCAAGATGAGTTATGCCTTCATGAGTTAGATCTTGAGGAGTTTGGTTTACAAAGAGATTTTGTTGATAGGAATTCTACAATTATAGCCTATGGGAGACACCTCCTTCGATTGGGTAAATCTCAAAACCTTCACATCCTCAACGGGCTTCCTCACTTCCCGACTCTGGTAGATTCACTTGTTTCCCCCATGACGGTGGTGCAAGCGTTGTGGAATATTTTCTCACAAACAAATCCATCATCCCTCATATCTATAGATTCCTTATCTCACCTCCACTCCCCATTCAAAACCATGTTGTCTTGACATTCACCCTCCATATTGGTTCTAAGCCTTCCCCCCACCCCCACCCCCCCCCTTCCCCTCCCCACATCCCCAAAGACTCCAACACACCATAATCCATTTTGATGATGATTACACCATTGATTACGTTGCCCGTCTCTCCCTTCTTATGTTTGGGTTTTACTCCCTCCCGACTCCCACCATTGATTCCATGTATGAGTTTTTACATCAAACCCTCTGGATGTTGCCCTTGATTCTTGTCCCCACACTATTCACTACTCTAGATCCCCTACCCATCATGGAACTTGCCCCATGAACCAGTGGTATGATGAGTGTAAATCCCTTCATCGGAGACTTCGGTTTTCCCTAACCCATGACCCTCCCTCCATACCCACCCTTCGTAAGGAGTATCATTGTCTTCTTCGACATAAGAAACGAAAGTTTCTTGCGTCTAGACGGCTTTCACTCCTTGTTGATCTCCACCACTCTCCTAAGACTTTTTGGCATACTCTTCTCCCAAGAAAACCACCATTTCTGACATCACACCCGAAGCTTGGGTATCCTATGCCAGTTCCCTCTATGATGTTCCAACCCATCCTACAACCATTGCCCCCACTCCTCCACCTTCCTTCCTCTTTCTCTACTTCACGCACCAACAAAGTTGTTGATTGTGAAGGTCTCAAAGCCGAGTTCATCAAATATGGTGTGGATTCCCTTGCCTTTCCCCTTGCCACACTTTTCAATCAGGTGGTGTCTTTAGGCTTCCCTAAGTCTTGGTCCCAACACATCATTCACCCTATTCATAAGTCAGGAGACCCCTCTATCCTTGGCAACTACATGACCATTATGATTGGGCATACATTTGCCAAACTTTATGCCACGGTGTTAGACATACAACTATCATAGTACTTGGAAAGGAATAATATCGAGCTTAAGGTCGGCTGCAAAGCTTCAGAAGGGGCTATCAAACTATTCATCACATCTTTACACTTCAAGCTATCATTGAAGAAGCTCGTCACAAGTCCTCCAAAGTCTTTTGTTGTTTTGTTGACTTCAAGAAAGCCTTTGACTTGGTTCTGAGACACCTACTTTTCCATAAGTTGAGAGATTTTGGCATCCCAGATTCTTTGGTTACCGCAGCTTGGAGGCTTTATGAGACAATCATTGGGCAGCTTCGTACTCACGGTTTATCTAACTTTGTGAAGAGTACCATCGGGGTCAAACAGGATTTCCTCTCTCACCGCCCCTTTTCAACATATACATTGATGAGTTAGAGGAGTTTCTTCAACAACATACCCATATGGATGATGGTTGTCTTTTGCATGAGGTGCTTATAGCCATCCTCCTTTTTGTTGATGATGTTGTCCTCTCACACTCTGTAGAGGGCTTACAACGACAACTTGATGCCCTTTCTTGCTTTTGTGAACTCCAACAACTAGTGGTCAACCTTAGTAAAACCAAGGTTGTGATCTTCAATAGCTCCAACAATTCTCTCTCCATATTCTAGTTTTTCTACAGAGGGGAACTTCTTGTGATCACATCAGCCTACACTTATTTGGGGTCCAATTTTCTGGCCCATGCTTTAACATGAAGCTTTCCACTCAACCACACCTTTGCAAGGGGTGTGCCTCTCTTTCTATTTTGGAACGTCAGTGTTTTCAAATCCACTTCCAGGACATCCCTTCCAAGTTACGCCTATTTGATACTATCATCAAACCTACAATCTTATATGTTTCCAAGAGTTTGGGGAACTAGCCTAGGGCCATTGACTATGTTTTGTATTGAGAGTGTCTAGACTCTCATGTTGCAACGCATGATTCGTTGCAAGTAGACAATTCCTCAATGCATCATCCAAGCTGAATTTTTTGCCCACCCACTATGCCTTGAGACTATCTTCAAGCTTACTTTCTACATCCACAAACTCAGATCCTTGGGGGACTCAGCTTTTGGTCATGAGAGATATCCTTACTTAGCACTTTGCTCTTCAGAGAGGATTGCTTCACTAGTCCCCACCAAATGTTGGCATTGTTGGTACTTTGAGACTCGACTACTCCTTTCTATCGGCATCTCTATTAACAAGCTACCCCTTTCATGTACTCCATGGACACCCCTCCCGGGCTCCTTCCCACTAAAGATGTCATCACTAGGGCTGCTAGAGAGGACATCTACAAACAATATATCCGGACCACCTAGATCTCCCCTCATGAGCCACTCAACCCCAAACTTGCTTTTTATGCTAATCATTTCTTACAAGTGGAGGACGATATTATTCATCGCCCTTACTATCTCCAACACCATTGGTCTCACAACTTGAGGTTTCCCCTTGGCTAGATGAGAGTTTGCTCCCACCAAATGGGGTTGAAACAAACCATCACATTCCCCGTCATAATTGTATTTGTCGTCTTTGCTCCCTCCAAGAAGTAGAGACCGAGGACCACTTCATTTTCAAATGTCCCATTTATTATGAGATCGAGGAAGATATCATTGCCTCTACAAAGATTCAAACAACACTCTAGCTCCTTTTCAGATACACAGACCAGCGGTGCTTGGCTCTTTATCTTTGCAAGGTTGTCACCTTCTCGACGCAAATCCCTACAAGAGGAGCCTAGAGGCTCAGAGCTCTTGTATTGATCACATCTATATCTTTCTTTCAGCCCATCCAAGTGATTGGCAAGCACTAAGCATCCTTTGGACACCGATACATCACACATCAAAGTTGATAGATCAATTAGGCAATTTTTTTCAACGAGATCATTACTCCTCGGACCACCCTAATCTTCGGGCCTCTTATCTCTTGGCATCGTGGCTTTGCTTCGACCCATCAACATGGCTTTACCCCTCTCCAACGACATGGATCTACTACTACTTGCCCGTTGCCCCCCTGGACCATAGGGAAAATTGATAGTCTGAAGCTTCTTTTCTACTACGGGAGTTACACCAACCTTGGATGTTAGGGGAGATTCTACAAGATACATCTTGCTTCCTCGTAAGTTCCCCAACGCGGCTCCTTAGACCCTATATACTGCTGTCGAAAACATTATTAGATCCCTCATAGTGATCAATAATGGTTTTTAGATGATTCATACATAGAAAGGGTCATTTGATGAGTTTTGCCTCCAGTCTTCATTGTTGCATGCTCTTGGGGTTTTTGTTCGCCTCTCACTGCTTTTTGTATTGGTATCTTTGCCACTTGCGGTAGTGACGCGTTGCTCTATTTTGTCTTTTGTACTTTTGGTCATTTGTGGACATTAATATAATTTCTTTCTTTCTTTCTACCATCTCACTAAACACCAAATTGTTTGTGTTACCACTATCAACATTGACCTTCAACACTTACCTCCAGTTGCATATGGTTTTGAAAAGACTCTTTCTTTGCATTGGTTCATTCTCCTTTGTTGATTTTAGAAGCACTCTCTTCATCATGAGAGTTTCTTCGTGTTCTAGTTCCTCCATGTGATTGGGTGAAGCAACACTCTCCTTATTCATGTACTATCCCCTTCCCAATCGAAGACCCTTAGCCCAATTTGTCTTCTCAAGGATAAGAATAAAATAAAAAGGGAGACTTACGTTATGATAATTTATTATAAAGTGCAAATAGAAAAAGAAAATTATTATAAAAATCGCTTAAAAAAACTTAACATTAAAATAAAAATAGAAAAGAAAAGTTATTTAATGTTTATTTTCCCAATAGGAGAAATTCGACCCATGTAGAGATGGGATAAAACAAGAGAAAAAATTAAATGAAAGCAAGGGAAAATATTAAATAAAGTAAGTGGAAAACATTAAATGAGGCAAGTGAGTTGATTGGTTGTTGGAGGTGGCCATTTGGCCCATATTCTCTATATAAGCAAATCGACTTGCTTAAGGAGGACATCACTTGTTTATTCTCTCATTCCAGATTTGTATGTTGAGCATTTTAGCTTGCATCTTCAATCTTCTAAGGACGAAAACCCTTAGAGATTTACTCTAGAGAAGGACGAAAACCCTTCCTCTAGTTTGTGAGGATTCTCCACCTTGGGGTTTCCATTGTGCATAAAGAGTTAGCTGATTTTTCAATGGTTTTCAAAGTATTTTGAGGGTTATACCTTGCAGATTTTGTAATATCCCCTTTTGGGATATTAATTAATATTTATTAAACTACTTGCAATGGAAGCAAACTTAGAAGAGAAACCCTTCTAGGTTCACCTCAACTAATCCAATGTCGGCTTCAATACAACCCAAATGGGGTTGAGTGAGCCAAAGTAAGGGTTTCGAATGGGTTAACTAGTCGGAATTAACACTTCTTTAACCAATTAAATTTGCAACAGTAGTAATAAATAAATTAAAATATGCTTTGAAATGACTACAAACTTCAAAAATTAATCTCCTTCAATATTTGCTCTTTTTGTATGAAATAAATTGCAGATGGAAGATAAAATTATGAGCTTTCAAATGAACTAACAATCTGAATTTTTAACCCACTGAAACCCACTCAAATCTGCCCCAAATCTGCAAAACAAGTCGCTAGGGTTAAGGGAGAAATATTAAATTAATTTCAGCCTTATTTTTGACTTCCCAACACTCAAAATCACCACTTTCAGATCTGCAATAATTAATTTATGACAGCAGATTGGAAACCCTTCAAAACCCTTCCAAATAATGGTGAAAAACTCTCCAAACCAGTCGCTTTACTAAGAATAAATTCCAGCAAGATTAGCAACCCAAAATATCATGAAATAAAGTGTATTTGCAATAGAATAATGAGCAAGAACAATTCAGATTTTACCCTTGCCAAAAACCATTCAAAAACACCATAAACCTCCTCCAAACAAGTCGATTTATACCATGAAAAACCAGCAGCAATATCCATATTTTTATTGATCAAAAGATAGCTCAAAAACCCTCCAAACAAGCTCTCACACTCTCTCAACAATGGCGACTTCACATATGCAAATAAACTCAAGCAAAACTTATCATTTCATAGCTCAAGAAGGAACACACTTCACAATGGGTGGTGTTAATGAACACCTTTTATTTTTTTATCACTAGTGGGCATTCATCCCTCTTCAAGCATGAAGATAAGTTATAATAACCGTCAACATGCGAAAAGGGGTGCCCATCTTCTTTTATAGTTTTTCTTTGCTCAATCTCCAAAGTTCCTTCTCCATTTTGGCGCCATAGTCTAGAGATGAGAGCCTTTAATTTGAAATAACCTGAAAGTCAAACTCCAATGTGAAAGTTAATTCCCAAGGCAAGATTTAGAAATAAAACACAAAGGAGAATTTAATATTTAAACTTGATGCCCAAAAGGAATCGACCCATGCCAAAAATATAGATAAATGTGCCCAAAGAAATAATAAACCATCCTCCAAAAAATGCGACTTGCCTTTATTAATTTATTTACCTCCAAAATTATTAATTATCCCAAGGTAAATCGATTTCTCTCTTATTTTTTATTTGCACAAATAAAATATATTTTGATTTTTAAATCCATATGTGCAAATCGAATTTCCCTTATTTTAATTTTTATTTGAAAAAGCGAGACATTCTGATTTGGACAAGGGTTTGGAGAAGAGATTGTGTGGCTGCATTTATCCCTTGTTTCCGATTTTTCCAAGGAAGTGCGACTTGCAAGGTGGGTTGTTTGGAGGTGTTCGAGCTTCCAAATTTCAGATCCGAGTTGTTTCATTCGTAGAATTTTCTTGAGCTAAATCAGCTTTTATGGAGGGGATTTTGGCTCCAAAACATTTTATTTTCAGTTGTGTATTTAGGCAAGTTCTACATAATTTTAATAAATTATTTCAGCCTCTTTTGGGTCCCAAAAATCTTATATTAATTTTGTGTTTGGCTTTATAAATTCATTGAATCAGTTTATGGTGCAAATATCATAATTTACCTTCTGATTTTTATGAATTTCATACTCAGCCCTAGTCGCCATTTATAGATAAAATTCAGATCTGCATTCTAAACATTTGATAAATTGTCTATAATCTACATTTGGGTTTGGGATTTGCCTAAAATCCGTCTAGGGGTCAAAAGTGTCCATTTGGAGACATTACAATTCACTTGAGCAAAATGATTACTAGCCTCATTTCTTCTACTGCTGTTTTGTTGTGCTTGTGGGCACTCAAATGCTCTATGTCCAACATCTCCACACCTATAACATGTACCCATGAATCCTTTACCTCTTCCTCTACAATAGTAGCATATTACTCTAGAAGGATACCCTCTTCCTCTTGGGTTTTGACTGAAAATTGTTGTGATAAGCACTTGCTTCTCCTTAATGGACATTATGTCCTCTTCTAGTGTTTGCTCCTCTTCTCGGTGTTTGATGTGTTTTGTTGCCTCCTAGACATGTTCTCTTCAGCCTTCAAAACACTCGATATGCCTCTTCCACCAAGAGCATACAAAGAGCATTTACATATGCTTCTTATCATCCCAAACTCATCTTGTATAGAAATACAAAGAGCATATACATAACTTGAGACCTTCTCGTCACCATTATCAACATAGCCAACCCCAATGGTAAGCTTGTGGAACTCTTTCGTGTAAAATTTTACACTCGTCTCCTTTTGCCTTGAATTTTCCAACTTCTTGAACAAATTAGGCTAATAATTTGAGGGCAAGAACATAATCTTTAACTTTAAACCATCACAACCCAAGATTTGATTCTTTATTTATTTATTTCACTTTTTCCATCTCGCACATGATCCCACCACAAGGATGCATGCCCCTTTGTGCAAACAAATATCGCTCTCTTAGGTTCCTCAACTTGTTAATATTAATTCTCCTGTTGTGTTTTATTTTTAAATATTAAAAGAGGGAGTTAATATTCTTTTTTGGAGTTTTGACTTTTCAAAAAAAAAGACCTATATTAAAAAGTGACCCTTCTACATGAGAAAATGCGCCAAAGGAGGGAAACTTGGAGATTTGAATTGTTAAAGCTATTTAAGAAGAAATGGTGACCCCTTGGGGGCATGTTGAGAATTTTATCAAAAATATCTTCATGCTTGAAGAGGGATGTATGCCCATGTGATCACATTATAAAGGTGTTCTTCAACACCACCATTATTGTGGAGAGTGTGAGACCTTCTAAGCTTTCATTGAGTGAATGTTGCTTGATATATTCATTCCATGATTGGCGCATTTATTTGAGAAGGAAATCTGCATGTTTTTGATGATCTTTGGAGAGTTTAAGAGTGCTTTATGATCTGTTGTTAATGTTGCATTTATTCCAGCCATAGCGACTTGCATGGGTGATTGTTTTGGCATGTTTGGGTGTCTTTTGAAGTAGTTATTCAATCTGATCTGTATTGGCATATTGTGGCTCCATTTTAAGTGATATTGGAAGGGTTTAATAGTGTTTATGAGTTGCTGGTTATTGTTGCATTTATTCCAGATATGGCGACTTGATTGGGGCCATATTTTGGCATGTTTTAAGAGTAAATAAGCTATATTTACAATCTGATCTATGTTGGCTTATTTTTCTGAGTTTGGGCAGCTATTTTGGGTGTATTGGAGGGTTATAAAGTGCTGGAAATTATTTATGCAATTTATCCTAACCCTAACAACTGGTTTTCAGATTTTGGGGCTATTTTGAAGTGGTTTCAGTGATCTAAAAATTCAGATTCATAGTTCATTGGAAAGGCCTTGGTTTCTAGATAATTGTGCATTTTATTTGGTGGTAAAATATGGAATATTGAGTGAGATATTAATTTTTGAAGTTTCAGTTGTTCTGGTGCATTTTAAATTAATTAACTGCTGCAATAAATTTCAGATCTGGAAAAGATTAATTTCCTAACTAGTTTCTCCCATCTAACCCACTACCTTAGCCTACTCCAACCCCATATGGGTTGTATTAGTGCTAACATTGGGTTATTTGAGGTCGAGCTAAGAGGATTTAATCCTTCTAGAATCGATTTGGTTAATTAATTTGCAAATTTAAATAATATCCCAAAAGGGGATATTACACTCTACATAATAGTTCATTTGCATGTTTCATTTGCTCAACACAATCCTTCAATGAAATAGTTTTCAAATTGGGAAAGGTTCTTTTGTATTTCTATAGCGTGCTCCATGATAGGACTAAGGTTGCTTTTTTGCAACCATTGTTTCTCATCTCTTAGCTATTAATGTTCCTCATCTCTTAGCTCTTGATTTTTTACATTACTCAATACCGGCACAAACAGAAGATTTTTCTTTTTACATTGCAATACTAATTGCATTTCAAAAACAATATGAGTCCAACAAGCAAACAAGTTCGATAAAACCAATAAGTATAATCACCATAACCATCACAAATAAAAAACTCACAAGTGAGCACCCAAAATGGAAGTAACTAGCTAGGAAAAACGAAAATGAAACAAGCCAAAGAGCACAATCTTATAAGTAAATTATCAAATATGAAAATTTAGGCCTCTTGGTCATCTCCCAAATGGCTACAAATTCAATAACAATAGCATCAAGCACATCAAGTCCCTTACTTTCCTCGACAAATCCCTTTTTATCCCAATCCTAGCACTTTGGTTATCAGAAGCACCATACCTGTCCAACATAATATGCACCTTCCTAATGGTCTTATTAATCGTAACCTCAATGAGATCCTCAACCCATCTTGGAGAAAGAATATTTTCCTCTTGGTGTTGATCCAAAAGTAAATGGTCCGCATTGATCAAAGTAAAAAGCATCATCCACGATATTTGAGCCGATCACGCAAAGTGTGATAAAAAAATGGGACCCATTTGATGGACATCATATCATTCACACCTTAAAGGTTTACCAAACAAAATGTCACACTTCTAGGGGTAACATGCCATAGAGCACTTCATCCAATAAATGACTTGATTGCATTTAAGAGGCGGTAGTATCATCTCACACATATACATCTAATCTAATTTACCCAACCGATAGTGTGTCATTGAGGGTGCGGCATCGATCGTAGGCGATTTAGTCTCCTCACGGCATCTTACGAAATCAAGTTGTTTTGATTGCCACTATCCACAATAAAGTGTAGAGATGTTTCCTTCATCCATAGTTTTGAGAAGAAGAGCTACTATATCACCTTTATCTGGGAACTCACATTGCGGTGACAATGGAGTGGTTATCAACCTCTATGATTTGCTTCCCCTTGTCCAACAACGACAATGATGTCAATGTTGGAGCGAGGGCTTCTTTTTGGGGCTACTTTCAAAGTTAATGTCAAGCCTAAACCAATGGTGTTCGCAGTACGACATTCTTTGTTCAAGTGCTTCTTGCTCTTGTGGACATGGCACCACTTTCTCACTTCCTTTGCGAGTCTTATCCAATGAAGCCTACTTTGATGGAGACTTTGACCAAAGGTGTTGGACTTGCTTACTACCAAATGTGGTGCCTCTATTGCCATAAATAATCTTTCCAAAATTTACATTTAAACTTTTCTTCAATTTTGACAATTGGCGGTGTGCCTCTCCCATGTCTTGGCCTCGAGAATTCTTTTTCTTCTTGGATGTATAATTATAGGCCGCTACGAAAACTCAAATACATTGTTTCTCTAATTGTCACATATACCAACTTAAGTGAATGTGACCTTCACAAGGTGACCATCTTGAAGGTAAAGTCCCATCTTGAGAGGAGGTGCTCCGAGCTACCACCCAAATTATCATTTTTGTGAAATAATTGAATTAATATTAAATACACACCCCAATGTCATTTATTTAACATGCAAGTATAGTTCAAGCCTTGGCGGACTAGCGAGCTTGATATATCAAGCACTTTGTTAAAAGGTCAAAGCCCAAAGAAATATTAATTGGAACTACACGCACGCACATATATTGATCCGAGCGCAATTGCACCAATTTGCACTCTTCTCCCAAGGGTCTTGCACGTGCCCACCTTGGAAACTAAAACAATCTCACAGCAGTCTTGCATACTTGTGCAGCATTGAGTCGCATGTCGGACATTTCTTAGTCAGCACACAAGACCTTAAGAACTCAATGACCACATGGCAACACCACGTTGCTTCACACTGTCCCAATGAATGTAAGAGCATCTGTCATCATACCACACCACCTAAAACTCCAACTGTCACACCTACAAGAAAGCAAACCATCACCCATTATGGAAAAAGAACCATTTCAATTTTTTGTAATGATATATATATGTGTGTGTATTGTAAGCCACTAGACACTAATCGAATATCACTCGTGAAAGTTAGCATGCCTTGCGTATCTAGTATCGAGAGGTCATCTATATTTGCATGTCAGTCTTGAAAAATCAGTTGGGATGTGTGTTCTCCCCTTCTAGTCACAAGAATCTCGTCCTCAACCTTGTTGAACATTATACGCCTATGTAACATACTCTCTTTTTCTCATTGAATAGAAGTTGCATTATCCTGCAAGTATTTTGCATTTGAATGTGTTTTCGTTTACTACTATTAAGTTTTCAATTGCATGTTCAATAACCTGTAATTTGCAATCAAATTACATAGTTGTCCTTCGCTTTGTCGTCCTTGGCCCCATGGTGCATACTATTGATATCTCAATAAGAGCTTTCATATTCCTATAAACATACAAGCACAACAGAAAAAATAAGGACACCTATAGAGTTCTACTTAAGAGTATTAGAAATAACATTGTAAAGCAAGAGCAAAATGATTGACCCCTAAAAGCAATTCTCTCGAGGCATCCACAAACATCCAAAAATTTAATCAGGCCCCCTCAAGAAGCAATGCACTGAAGTCTTTGGCCAATTCCGCAAGCTCATGATGCAACTTGGTCCATCAAAATCTCATTCTTTTGCGCATCCTATCAACCCACAGTTCAACAACAAAACCTTTTGAAGTTCAATTCAATCTTGACATTGTAGAGTTCCTAGGTAAAATCTGATGTCACAACATTGGATAATTGGATTTGACAACTAGAAAACTACTTCTCAATCAACCGCTTCAGTATCACAAAAAAGATCGCCTTCACAATGTTGAAGATGTCCAAGGCTAGAGGAACCAGGGTGACAAATGATGCCACCGACACCGCACAAGCTCACACAATGATTTGAATGTCACATACAACAATCTTTGATTGTCCAATCTACATCAAGTTTTGCGAATGATGCATGGGCATTGCGGGAGAATTAGGAATTTGCATACATTTTCAAATTTTAGTTAAGTATCGAAGTGCGTGCAAGAAATGGTAGAGATCAGTCTCAAGCAAGGAAACCACGAGGTATTGTGTGGCAATGCGCGAAAGTTTTAGTGCAAAGAAGAGGATTGTGTGGAGTGCAAAGAACAGAGCGCAAGGATCGCACAATATGGTCGAAATGTTCAGCGAACGTGGGAACTCAAATAAGTGATAAAGCCAAATCATGGGCGCATGGATCTTTTATAACTAGCACGTGTAGAAATGAACGCAGAATAGAAAACGATGAGTGACAAGTAAAAATAGGAACTGCCACTCAAAGAAAGACGTGGACTACCAATGAGACTTCTCTCAACTATCAAGATGAAGTAGTTGGACGCCATTAATGCACAAGAATTCAAATTCAAGAATGGGCGGATCGGGGAAAATTCTAGAAGAAATTTCATAACCAAAATGGGCATGAACGGAAATCTATAAAAAGCCCATCCAAAGGCCTTAATTGAAGGACTTTTGAGACTTTAGGCCAGTATTTAGAGAGGAAAACCCATCATCCCTATAGTTCTTCGAGTTTGTTATTAAAATTTTGTAACTATCCCACCAAAGGAAATCAATTGTAGATGTCATGAAGATTGTTGAGATAATGAAATCCATTTTCTATTAAAGTGATTTCGTTGTGTTTACTTCTGCAAATGATCCGCGGTTGTTTCAATCCTTTGTCGCCAAGTGGTATCAAAGCAGCTTTCGTACCTTGAGATAGGTGAGGAGGTGGAGAGACCGGTAGAACGCCGACCATGAAGCAACTACTCAAAGGAACAGAGATGACCATGAAGCAACTACTCAAAGGAATAGAGATGCCGCCAAGAAGAGTTGTCAATATGGGAGCAGCCAATGCAAATATTATGGGAGCGCTGGAACAAGTGATGACCGAACTAAGGGGTGTGAGGACAAGGCTTGAGGTCATTGAAGAGAGATCAACAAAGGGGAATAGTGGCGTCGATGCACAAAGTGATGATGGTGTAGCAGCAACAAGAGGCACACGAAACGAAGGAGTTGCATGGGAGATGAAGGACAAAATGAGCGAAGCCATAGGCGCACAAGAAGCACAATTGTTACAGCCATTTCGAGGATGGGCGAAGGACCAGATGGATGTCCCATCATTTTCTAGAAGATTGGATCCAAAATAATTTGTAGATCGGCTCACGAGCGTGGAAGAATACTTCGAGTTTGAAGAGATAGTCGACCCATGCAACGCTTTGAGAGTAAAGCGCAAAACCAAGTTGAAAGAACATACGGCGTTGTGGTGCAAAGATGTGCAAAATGAACGGCAAAGGAGAGGCAAGGATAAAATAGTGCGCTAGGAATGCATGGTCACCAAACCGAGGAGTAAGTGTTTGTCACCCAACTACCAAATGAGTTTACTCAAGAAATTGCAAAATTTGAGACAAAAGGAGATGTCGATAAAGGATTGCACAAAGGAGTTCCATCGGATCATGATAAGATCTGGACATATGGAAGTTGACCAGGAGAATGTCACGCGATATATCAATGGCTTGACGGTTGGTATTCGGAAGAACTCGGCCTATTGCGCATTCAAACAGTGGAGGAAGCTTATCAACTAGCCTTGAAGGTAGAAGAAAATTTAGCGTGCAAAGAGTCGAGCGCAACCAAAAGAGGAGTCCGCATGTGTGTGGCAGAGGAGGAAGCGGTCGAGGATATAGTAAACCGCACAAAGATGAGCACAATAGTGAACAGCGCGCATACTCGAAAAGTGCACGGATGGAGTGTCACACTCAAGAGGACAAGGAAAATTTGGCAGAGGAAGGGGAAGAGGATTCTCTAAAACATGTTTCAAATGTAGAACCATGGGACACCGCGCATTTGAATGTTTGAATGCACAAAATGAAGTTCTGTAAGTAGGCACACTCAAGTAGGAGCACATGTGATGCATGGTGATACGGAATCAATAGGATCCATGGGACATTCAAAAGGACCAAAGCACGAAGAAGCTCGATGATAAGGTAGGTATTGTTGAAGGCATCGTAGGAAGAGAATGAACCCGCACAAAGAAAGAACTTGTTTATAACCATTTGCAAATCAGGAGGAAAATGTTGTAAGGTGATTGTCAGCAAGTGTGGAAGCACGAATAATGGTTTCTATAAAATGGTGGAGAAGCTGGAGATGAAGAAGATTACACATCCCAATCCTTACAAAGAGTTGTGGCTACAGAAGGGGCACCAAGTCCTGTGAATGAACAAAGCTTGTTAAATTCTAGATAGGGATCTATTGCGATGAGGTGTTATGCGATGTACTGCCAATGGATGTTTGCCATCTCTTGTTAGGAAGACCTTGATAAGACGATAGGAAGGTTGTCCATGATGGACACGCAAACATCATCCGCATCAAAAAGGACGGGCACAGTTTAACTTATCACCATTAAGGGACAAGGAGAAAGGAGAAGTGTGTAGTGGGGTTTGCACAAGAGTTTTACTTGTGTCGGGAAAAGAATTTTTGCGCAAAAGTGAACAAGAAAGGGGATGTTATGCGCTAGTACCAAGGAGAGGTACGCGAAGATTGTGCGAAAGGGAAGAAATCCCGCCCAAGTGCACAAAATATTTGGAGAATTCACGAGACATTGTGTAAGAATTACCACAAGGAATGCCACCAATACGCAATATCACCATCGAGTTGACTTGATACCTGGATCTAGTTTCCCAAACAAGGCTCCTTCTAGAATGACCCCAAATAAAATGAGGAAGTGCGCAAACAAGTGCAAGAATTGTTGGATAGAGGATTGGTGCGTGAAAGTTTGAGTCCATGTGCAATTAGTCGTACTAGCACCAAAGAAGGGAGGAGAATGGTGCATGTGTGTTGATTCTAGAGTCATCAACAAGATCACGATCAAGTACAAGTTTCCATTACCTAGGATGGATGATCTAATGGATTGCCTTAGCGACACACGGTATTTTTCAAAGATTGACCTAAAGAGTGGCTATCACCAAATCCGCATCAAGGAAGGAGATGAGTGGAAAACAACGTTCAAGACGAAGGAAGGCTTGTATGAATGGTTAGTTATGCCTTTCGGGTTACCAACACCCCAAGTACATTCATGAGGTTGATGAATGAAGTATTGAAGCCATTCTTGGAAAGTTTGTGATTGTATATCTAGATGATATACTGGTGTTTAGCAAGACAAAGGAGCATCTCAAACACCTGCACAAGGTGATGAAGCGCTTATAAGAGGAGAAACTATTTGTAAACATAAAGAAGTGTAATTTCATGTGAAAGGAGTTAGTTTACTTGGGCTTCGTGATATCCCAAAAAGGATTGTGAATGGACACGAAAAGGTGCACGCAATTTTAGAGTGGTCGTCACCAAGAAGTGTAACTAAGGCGCAAAGCTTTCATGGCTTAACAAGTTTTTATAGGAAGTTTATAAGAAACTTCAAATGGCATATGCGCAAAGCAATCACGAGAGACAATGAAGGGATATCATGTAATGTCCTCTTTTCGGGACATTATTAATGTTTATTTTTCATTTGTATTGTAACCCCTTGGGAGTCTCTTTAGTTAGTTTAATGTGCACATAGGTTAGTTACTTTTATTTATTTAATTAAAAAATAAATAAAGTGCACATAGTCTAGTATTAAATATTTTAATGAGAGTTTATGTTTTTCCTCCAAAAGGGAAAGGTCGGTCTTTATTTGATATTGCACCCCTTAGTTCTATAAAAGGGAAGTCGCATTTCCTTATAGGGCACATTTTTTTATGATCATTTGATTTCACTCCATGCTTGGAGTATTGGGATGTATGCCCTAGTTCTTGCAATTTGCTCTCTCTCATTCGGAAGCCATTGTTGAAGATATTGAAAATCTTATTGTTCTATCCATTGGGATCTCTTGTGTTGGTGTGGCGCATTTGTTTGGATGAAAAATTTGCATGTTATTAATATTGTGTAGGGTTTTGTGGTGCTTTTATTTTTGTTGTTATTGCTGAAATTATTTTTGCCATAGCGACTTGGGTTGGTGATGATTTGTCCATATTTTGATGCCATAAATGCTAGATCTGCAAATCTGTTGTGTTATTAATTATTTCAAAGCAAAGGGCAATTTTTTGGTGTATTTGGAGGCTAGGAAAGAGCTGGAAATTATTTAACTGATTTCCTCTAACCCTAGCGACTTGAAATCAGTTTTCTAGGGCTGTTTTGGCTAGGTTTTAATGCTCAGAAAATTCAGATCTTTGATGAAGTAGAAAGCCCTAAATTTCTCGTTTAAGTATTGAAGGAGTTATGAATTTTCCAAGTTTCAGGTTGTCCAGGTGCATGGTTATCGATTAACTGTTGTTATAGAATTCAGATCTGCAGTTTGGGGTCAATTTAATATTAAATGTGATTGTAGAAATAGGAGGAATAAGGAGAAGGTGATTTCATTATTTTTGGAGTAGATTTAGTGCCCTAAATGTGTTGGGCGACCTACTTTTTAGGTCAAAATTAGGGTTCTGTGTTGGCTGGGCAAAAACTGGTTTTGGGACATTGTTCTTTATATTTTTGTGGCCCAAGATCCAAAGTTCGAAGATTTTTATTTTTTCGTTAAGCGGGAATTAATTTTTGAAAATTACAGCAGTTCAGGGTTTGAATATTAATTGTTTTCAGCTATGTATGATCAGATTTGTGTTAATTCCTAATTTGTCCTAGAAGGGGACATTACAAATCATAAGGAGTTCGTATGGACAAAAGAGGCAGAGCGCAGCTTCGAGGAATTGAAACAAAGGATTACAACGCACCAGCGCGTAGCGTTGCCAAGTTTTGAGCTGTTTCGTGGATTGTGATGCGAGTGGAACTGCGATTGCGCAACACGAAGTCAAGAAGGAAGATCCATTGCCTATTTCAGCAAGAAGTTGAATGATGCAAAGAAAAGATATTCAACCTATGATCAAGAGTTCTCTACGAAATGCACAAGCGCTGAAAAAGTGGAGGCATTACTTCTTGCCGAATGAGTTTGTACATTGATCATCAGGCGTTATAGTTTATCAATAGCCAAGTGAAGTTGAGTCAAAGGCACATGAAGTGGGTAGAGTTCTTGCAGAGCTACTCATTTGTATTGAAGTATAGAAGCGGGAAGTCCAATAGGGTTGTTGATGCATTCCGTAGGAGAGTGTTGGTACTAACAGAAATGTTCGGTGAAGTCATGGGTTTGAGGCCATGAAAGGAGTTATAAGTGCACAACAAATATTTCAAGGAAACATGGGAGGCATGTAAGGAGCCTACGTGCGTGGATAGGACACCACGGTTAGGTTATTTCATCTAGGGAGGAATGTTGTTCAAGGGTCACGGTTGTGTATACCACAAGGGTCAATGAACGAAAACTCAATCAGAAAGAACATAGTGGAGGCTTAGGAGGTCACTTTGGAGGTGACGAAACTTTAGCGCAATTAGAAGAATGGTATTATTGACCAAAGATGGCGTAGAGATGCGCGCAAGTACGTCTGAAGGTCGAATTTGCCAATTAGCTAAGCGGCACAAACAAAACATGGGATTATATCAGCCTTTACCCATACCAAAGAGACCATGGGAAGACATTAGAATGGATTTCATGTCGGGATTGCCGAGGATGCAAAGAGGAAAAGATGCGGGAGTATCAAGCTTGTAAATAACCATTTTCTGTTTTCAAGACAATTTTGGAGAGTGGTAGGTTTTAGGGGCATGTTCATAGTGAGTTTGAGTGTTTCCCAACTCAGTTGGGCGTTTCATGTTTGTAATAAGGCCCATTGGGGTTTTCCCTCCAAAATGGGCCATTCAAATATTTGAATTTCCAAGTTGTGTTTAGAGGTCTAGGTGATAAGTTAGGAATTAGGAAATGATGCATATGGTTCTCAAGAGCTTAAAATGGAGTAACTCATATGTGTACACCCTTCTTGTAAAGTTTCACAAACTATGGTCACTTCTCACCATGGTTTAGATTAACTAAACTAGTGTGAAACTACCTCTTTTAGGGCATTTAAAATGAGGTATTCGAATGGTGAAGAGTTTTCGTTTTGGCAAGAAGAGAAAACAAGTGGAGGAAGGTGTTAGAGAGCCATCATGGCTCAAAGAGGTCTGTATATGCCCATGAGAATCTGATATGACAGGTCTTGTAATGAATAAAGGTTTGAGTTTCTTGTAATATGAGTTGAATATATGGATGATATATGATAGAGAACAAAGGTGTTTATGTTCCTCTCCATGTATGTACTTTGGCATTGCTAAGCTAGGGATATTTTGAGAATGATGGTATGATTAGTAAATCAGGATTGGTTTTTGTTTGTTGCAACTAGTGATGAATAACTCATATTATCGTGATTATAAGTGAAAACTTTATATTTTGGGATAAATGATGAGTGTGCAGGTTGTTAGAGGAGTGTGCAAGGGCATTCTTCAAGCCTATGGAGAAGTGATCTAGTGTCTTTGGAAGAGGTAAGCCAACTATTTGTAGTATTTCCTTGTTGATTTGGAGAGGAAGGGACCGTTTCAAGAGACTGTGGTGACTAAGAATCACACAAGAATGTATA
Organism: Taxus wallichiana var. yunnanensis; assembly: GCA_018340775.1. Taxonomy (NCBI): domain Eukaryota; kingdom Viridiplantae; phylum Streptophyta; class Pinopsida; order Cupressales; family Taxaceae; genus Taxus; species Taxus wallichiana. The sequence continues at coordinate 804,964,540 of CM031235.1, forward strand.
TGTGTTGCCTAAGAGAATGTAGATAAGATTAGATAAGATAATTATATTAATGTCCAACAAATGACCACAAAAGTAGGTCAATGGGACTGCACAGTACAATGCCAAAAGAACCAATAGGGAGACCCGAAAGGGTCATCCGAACAACAAGAGAGGAGAGAAGAGAGAGGAAAGAAGGAGAAGCAAGGGCCACAATGGCCACAAGAGTGCAAAAGGATGGAGCCGAAGAAGAAGCCCCATCTCCGATACAATCACCTAGCATCCGAGGCCAACTGGAAGTAGCTGGCGATATGCCTTTGTCCTATAGCTAAAACCGTGGAGAGTCTAGAATGTCATATGCAGGGAGAAGGACGAGCAAGACGAGGCAGCGACAAGCCCTCTATTTCCTCCCGGCCTGACCGCGATCCACGGGGAGGGCCCCTAACCGAGTGTGATCATGAAAGCCTCTGGACTGGGAGGTGGCATCTCGGGTCCTGACGATCTGGTCTGGGAATCCATGTTGGTGTCAAGATGTCGCTTGGTGCCCCTCTCCGGTGGGAGCACCGTAAAGAAAGATGTGATCTGTCGAGTAGCAGCCTATCTGGGAAGAGACTGAAGGGTCTCATTTTAAAGCCTAAGAGCCTCCTATAGGTAGAGAGCAAGACACCGCTGATCACAATACCTGAAGAAGGCCGCAAATGACGAGATGCTCTGGAATAGGCAATGGAATCTCCCTCTGATCTCATAGTAGATGGGGCACCTGAAAATGAAGTGTTCCTCCATTTCGACCTCCTGGAGGGAACAAAGCTGGCAAATCCTCTCCGAGCGGTCCAACTGGTGGTCCTCCACACGAAGTCTATGAGAGAGACAAAACTAGTAAACATTGTTAACACGGTCCCCTTAAGACCGGTAAATCATGATTTTCGAGGTCATAAAAGTGTTATAGTGGACAAAGAAACCTTGGAGGACATTGGGGAGGGTAGTAAAGGTCTCATGGAAGAATATTGAACCTTGACAGGTTTGAAAAGGATAGAAAAAAAAACCTAAATTTGTGCTCTCAGACTATATACCTTGTCTAGGGTTTGAAGAAGTGGAAAAACCAACATATATTACATTATATCCATTGGCAAAAGATAAAATTGACTAGAAGGTGGAGATGGACATTTAGAGGTCTCAAGAAGTTTCAAAGTCTAATAATGAGTTTTGATGAGTGAAACCCTAAGAACTCAGTCACCGTGCATATAACCCATTTGAGGGTTTAGAGGAAGACTCTTGATCATATACTTAAGTCTTCTTGTTTATACTTGTTGGGACTTGTTAGTATGGTGAATCGACACCTAATGATGGTGTGGACAAGGTTAGAAGAAGGAGGATCTGAAAGGAAACCTCGAGTAAAAAACTTGAATCTCGGTCAAGAACCTTGTTTTGTAACAATCAAGAGTATGGTTGGTGAAGAAGAAAACTCAAGGGGTGTCTTATACTTGTTGATTAAGCTTGAATGTCGGAAAACAGAGGTGTGTAAGGGATTAAGGAAGGTGATGACATGTTTATAAGGAAGGAACCACAAGTTTTGGAACCAAGAAGCAAGAGAACACAATTTAAGTCTTGCTAAAACAAGGCACAAAGAAGCTAGAAAGACAGGGGATATGGTGATTAGAGGAAAGTAAGGAGTAAGAGCAAACACAAGGACTTGTATGAAATTAATATAAGCGACTTCAGGAGGTTAGGAAGTCTTTGGTTCAGTGAAAACAATAAAACCTTAAAAACTCAATCTAAGACATAAGGAAGACCTAAAAGAAACCTAACTCAAACGGTAGCATGACAGGTTGGAGCATTTATCTTAGGAGTTAAAACTTGAAACTTTGTGAGAAGTATAAACTCAACAAAGGTATCCAAACATGTGATCAGTTTTTCATGAGTTATGTCAATTGTCTAAAACAATAAGGTTTTCATGTAAACAAAGCTAGAAGAATAGGCCTAGTTTGTAACATCTAAAGAGATTTGAAGAAGATTGGTGAACGTCAGAGTCCGGAAGTTTGTGAGGAGTTATGAGGGCTTAAAGGGTGTTCAAAAATGTTTTAAGTCGTGTGCATTGATCTAGACAATAAGATTTGCCTGTTTTGAGGGCTAGTCGAGCCTATTCTCGGAGATTAAGGGTGAAATTGAACAAATGGAATCTTATTGCACTTATGAATGTTCTAGCGAGGAAATGGAGTGTGAAGGAAGTGTGAACAAGTGGCCATAGCCCGTGAATTAGTATTTTCATGATTTCGGCTAATTGGCATAGGAATTGCATAGTGAAGCTAAAGAAGAATTGCATTGTTTCTTGATCATGAAACTAATTGAGGGTATGTTGGCTTGATTTTGTTCATCCTCTGCATAGTGAAGCTAAAGAAGAATTGCATTGTTTCTTGATCATGAAACTAATTGAGGGTATGTTGGCTTGATTTTGTTCATCCTCTGCATTAGGTAACGACTCCATCTTCGTGGTAATCAATAGATTTTCAAAAATGGCACATTTTATTGCATGCAAAAAAACAAGTGATGCGATAAGCATCGCACATCTATTTTTAGGGAAGTGATGCGATTACATGGGTTACCAATGAGTATAGTGTCTGACAAGGATACAAAGTTCCTAGGTCACTTTTAGAGGAGCTTGTGGAGAAAGATGGGAACAAGACTGACTTATAGCTCAACATACCATCTCGCAAACCGATGGACGGACGAAAGTGTTGAATGTGGCTTGGGAAATTTATCGTGCACTTGGAAGGGACAAGCCGGAGACAATGGGATATGATATTGGCACAAGCAGAATCGCCTATAACAATTCAGTTAATAGAGCACGGGAGGACTCCATTTCAAATTGTTTATGGAACAAGTTTGAGAGGAGTCACGAGTTGAGCAAGGTAATAGACAACCGAAACGCAGGTTTAGCCGGAATATGTAGAAATATATGTGCTAGCTTCACCAAGAGGTGTGCGAGAAGTTGGAGAAAAGTAACCAGGATACAAGGAAAGCACGGATGAAAGGCGCAAAGCCAAGGAATTTGAAGAAGGAGACCAAACAATGATACATTTACGCAGGAAATATTTCCTAAGGGAACTTATAATAAGTTAAAGTTGAAGAAAATTGAGTCCTGTAAGGTATTACAAAAATAGGGCCAAATGCATACAAGATAGAGTTAGTAGAAGGGTTGGATATTTTGTCAATATTCAATGTTTCAGACTTGTATGAGTTTCATGACAATGAAATTAGTATACTAGATGTCGACGATCGATGCGTGGGAGAATCGAGATAAGAACACGTAGGAGAAGGGAGAAGCTTTAGACCAAAGAAAACAAGTACCGAAAAGAAGACCAAGAAGATTGAAGTAGTCTTAGATTCAAAGGTGGTAAAAACGGTGTGCGGAAGGGAATATAAGGAGTACTTGGTAAAATGGAAAGATCGCGCGGAGGAAGATGCGACTTGGGTAAGTGCGAAGGAGCTTAGTTAGCTTGACCATACTCTAGAGCCTATCTCGTGAGACGAGCTCACTTTTGTTTTGCTTCGGGGGTGTTTGATGCGGGGCATCGTGGGAGAATTAAGAATCTACATACATTTTGGAATTTTGGTTAAGTATTGAAGTGCGTGCAAGAAATGGTTGAGGTCAGTCCCGAGCAAGGAAGCGACAAGGTATTGTGTGGCAATGCACAAAATTTTTAGTACTAGCAATTGTGCCATACGTGTGCAATGGAAATGCGAATAGCATGACGAGGGATGTGTGTTCAATAAATGAGTCATTGTAGATGTATAGGAGAACCACTTATCATATGATTAAGAGAAAATTCCATGAGATATTTTGACCAGATTACCACACAAATAATAACCATTTATAAATATTAGTCTATTTAATATTTAATTTATTAAATATCATATATATATATGATGGTCAAATTTTGAATATACATGTCAATTTGACATTTAAATTTTATATTTACTTGTCAATCATGACGATCATATTTTTAAAGTGGCTGTATTTTGACATCTAAAATGACTAAATAGTAAAAATGTCTAAACACCTTGAAAAATCCAACACTGAATTCCAAAGTTAAGATGTGAGGTTTAGTTTCTTCAACATCATCATTAAATTATTGTTATAAAAGGTTTCCTTATCTATAAGTATGTTGAGTCTTATTGTACAAAGGAATTATTGATAAAGGAAAATTGTCATTGTTGAACCTCATTGAACCAAAGGAGATTGGATGTCTTTGAAAATGGGAGGTGGCTCACTTCCGAGTTTGGGCCGTTATGATTGTCAATTGCAATCAGATAACAATTTCAGTGTTTTTATCGCCACAAAAGCAGCTTTTATTCTGAACTCTGAAATATAGTATTTCAGATATTTAGGTATTTTTTTAACCCAAAATTGAGTTGCAGAATTTCATTATTTAGTTTGGCTCATGTCGGTGGTGCCTTTATTCTGCCACAAAACAGCTTTTAATCTGAACTCTGAAATATGGTATTTCAGATTCCTAGGAAAATTGTTTTACCCAAATAGCAAGTTACAGAATTTCATTATTTAGTTTGGCTCGTTTCAGGTGGTATCTGAGCTGCAAATATCATTTTTGCTTTTCATAAAGATTTTCACTACTGATTTCAAATTTTCATATTTTATGTGCAGAATTTGTTCAGGCACACAGTAAGTGCTTGTTAAGAACATTAAAAAATAATATTTCAGATTTTAGGGGAAAATTCATATCCAATATTGTGAGTTTCAAAATATAGTTCAGCTCATCACAGTAGTATTAGAGCTGTAAATTTCACATTTTTAGGTATTGATAAAGATTTTAGGTGCAGATTCCATACTTTTAGGTGCAGCATTTAGCAGCTACAACAGTAAACACTGGTTAGAAATATTTCAGAATTAAATCTGCTTTTATGACAGAATACAGAAATGAAAATTTGATATGATTACAACCAACCATTATCAGAACAGCCCAGGTTCTGCATACCTGCAATCATGGCTCTCACCTTGGAGTAGCTCTACCTGTTGGGCGTGGGAGTTATCAGAATGGAAATTATATACCCTTAGAAATAAATAATAAATTATTTATATTGTTGTATTCAAACGTGACATGGAGATCAACGGATGCAAATAATTGTATGGTCTTGCACGTGTATGGCTGTATTACTGGTCGTTGATTTGCACAGTCCAGGTGACCTCCGACTATAAGTAATGCCTATCGGCATTAACAAGGAAGAGGACTATGAGGAGTGCAGAGAATAGCGCGCAAGGATGTGCAAATATGCTTGAGATGTTCGGCGAACGTGAGCACTCAAATAAGCGATAAAGCCAAATCATCGGTGCGTGGATCTTTTATAACCAATGCATGTAGAAATGGAGGCGGAAACAAAAACGACAAGTGATGGGTGAGAATAGGAACCGCCAGCTCGACAAAGACATGGACTACCAGCTAGACTTCTCTCAGCTACCAGGCCAAAGCAGATGGATGCCATTAATGCACAGGAATTCAAATTCAACATTGAGTGGGATCAGAAGAGAATTCTAGAAGAAATTTCAAAACCAAAATGGGCGGGAATGGAAATCTATAAAAAGCCTGTCCAGTGCCATAATTGAAGGATTTTTGAGACTTTGGGCCAGCATTTAGAGTGGAGAAGCCATCGCCCTGTAGTTCTTCGAGTCTGTTATTAAAATTTTGTGACTATCGCACCGAAGGAAATCAATTTTAGATGTCATGAAGGTTGTTGAGATAGTGAAATCCATTTTTTGTTAAAGTGATTTCATTGTGTTTACTCTACAAATGATCCAGGGTCGTTTCGATCTGACTGGATTGTCATAACGCAAGTAAAGAACACTGATCTAGAAGCAACTTGTCTAAGCACCAACACTACTACCATAGAAACCTCAAAGGAACGAGAATCGTTTTCCACATCAAGTGCTTGGTTAACTATCAAAGGCTACACGTAGTCATCTACAATGGTAGCCAAAGAGCATCATTGTGCAAGATGCAATCTAGAACCCACATCCTACCATTGAAGTATGTCCTCAACCATATTCTCTAAGATAGCTAAAGGAAGGGAAAGATATTCAAGCTCAACGACCATGCACTTTCAAGTATGCAATCAAACTGTGGAGGACATAGTCACTCGTAACATTATGCCACTAAAAGTATATGACATTCTACTTAGAAGATTGTATGTGTATGACCATGATGGTACATATCAACCTAAGGCATGGCAGTGAACCATCCATGTCAAAGACCACATCTTCAACAATTTGGAGTCACCTCCAGACCAAACTTGCTTCAATCCTTGCTAGATAATGTCCGAAGATCATTTCACACATAGATAAGTTTGTACTACTTGTGTTCATCCAAAAGCACATATATAGCCAAGCAAACGAGCATTGGAAGTGTGCCATGTCACACTCATTACAGAAACAACTCAACGAGTTACTGCAACAATATAGAGACATATTCAACGAACCATAATGTCTTCCAACACATTGTGCAATAACAGATTGCTTGGGTTCTTGGATCCCCTCTTCCAAAGAGCCCATTGTACCATGTGTCCATTTAGGAGAATAATGAAGACTAATGCCAAATCCAAGAGCTTCTTGATCAAGGCAAGATTAAGTCAAGCTCTTCTCTTCATGGTAGCCCACTAGTCCTCACGCCAAAGAAAGATGCACATGGCACTTGCGCATCGACTATCGTGCACTCAACAAGACAATGGTGAAGAATTAGTATCCATTGTTGCACATTGACAACCTCTTGGACCAACTCTAAGATGCACAGTACTTCACCAAGATCAACCTAAAGTCGGGTTGCCATCAAGCCAATCCACCCTGAAGACATTTGGGAGGCAACCTTCAAAGCACGAGGAATTGTATGAATGGTTGGCCATGCCTTTTAGATTGACCAATGCGTCAACAACATTCATGTTCCATGGGACATCTCTGCAACAACATGCATTTGAGGAGCTCTAGCAACACCTTTGTTTTGTGCTAGTTTTGATAATGTCTAACATTGTGCACCCCTTTGCCATCTAGACTGATGCATCTCACCATGCACTCAGGAGTCAGTGTAGTACTCATGCATCATGGACATTTGGTTGCATATCACTCAAAGAAATTCAACAACATTGTTCATCTCTACTCCACCTATGAAATCAGTTGTGTACCATCATTCAAATAGTCAAGCAATGGTGACACTACATCTTGGGTAAGGAGACAATCAATCACTCATTTTATAAGTTAAGTACTTACATACACAAAATAAGCTGGAAAATGTGCACCACATGAAGCAGACGACTTATTTGCAACACTTCCATCTTATGATAAAGCCAAGAAGGGTAAAGACAACAAGGAAGCAAATTGGCTCAACCACCCTCCAGTTCAAGCACTCATCACGATGCTTGACACACATCGCCACAACTTCTCTAACTGGGTATGCTTTCTACTTGACAAACTGCGACTGCGTGCAGGCATATACCAACCGTGTGCAAGGTGAACAAGTTTGTAATTTCCACATCCGACAATTTTTCTACAAGCTGAGACATCTTTGTGTTCCTAATGGCAAACCTTGCCAAAGGCTCATCTGGGAGGCATGCTACCCCAAGACAATAAGAAACCTCAGCTTTACCTAGAATTTGGAAACACTACAACAGCACTTTTATTAGCCTCATATGCGCACAAACATTGAGTGCCATGTCACCTATTGTTGCATTGCCAACCCCACAAACATTAAGTTGGGACTTCACACAACTTTATTGGTTCCATCCAGGCCTTGGGAATCTATTAGCATGGATTTCATGACTAGACTACCTATGACAAAACACCAAAATGACTTTGTGTTCATTATAGTGGATAGCTTTTCAAAGATAGCTATCATGATTGCTTGCAAGAAGAGCATCAACGCACAAGAAACTACAAGCTCATTCTTCAATCATTATCTAGAGCTCTTTCAAGAATTAAATTTTCTAGAGCTCTTTCAAGAATTACATTATGCGATTCTGATTTGCAATTAAATTCAAGCAGATCATAAAATTGTACCCCAAATAAAAGACAAGAAATGCAACCTTTAATTTACGGCATCATGAACCTAGGTCATCAGGATACATGACCATAAAAATTAATAAACTTTAAAAGCGAAATTTTCCAAATTAATATTAATAAAAGGAAACAAACCGTAATGTGGGTGCGCAGACGAGATTTGCAGAAAACTTCGTCGTCGGCGATCAAATTCATTTAAATAAATGGCATTGCCGAGGCAAAATATTCTTTGCGCACTCGATTTTAATTTGCAAAATGCAAATTTTTCAGCAAGAAGAGTGCGTATGAAGTATATAAAAGGAGCAATGTGGATTTGGTCCGCTGACTGTTTGGTGAGAAATGTGAAAGCTAGCACGCTATTTTATTCTTCCATATTTCGTTAGTGATGGACTTCAAAAATGTATTGATAAGAGCATGGTCCCATGGAGGGGTTTGGGCTCCTATTTTCTTGCACGAGAAGGTCCTATGCTTATTTTGAAAGCCATCTACTGAAAATAATAGAATCTAGGCCTAAAAACAAGAGCTCCACTTTTTAGCCCTCTAAACTTAAGAGGTGGCTGGAGAAATAACCATAAAAATCCAATGGGATCCTATAATATCTCGGTGGGTATTGTCGAGGAAACTAATAAAAATCATGGGCCCTTAAAATCGCTAAAATGCTCCTAAATTTTCTCAAGAAGACCCGCTAGATATTTATGGAGCCCCCATCCATAGGACCATGCTCTTATGGTTGTTTGCATTACTTTCTTAGTAATTTATTTTATGTCTTCTATTTATTTAGTTGCTTGAGTGTGCATTTTTTAAAAAGAGTTGTTAATAGCCAATCAAAGTATGTTATTTATAATTTAATGATTTTTTACTAAAGTTTGAGTTGTTTTTATGTTTTTACAGACTTTTTTATTTAATTCCATTGGCTAGAACTTTATTTATCGTGGAGAACAATTATTTTTCATTGATTAAAAACTTTCTTATTTTACCTCAACCAATCAAAACATTAGTATAATACTTTTTCCCTTTGGTTTTCTTACGCCCTTGGAATTTTTTGAATTTTTGCGCGGACTTCTCATGGCTATATCGGATCTTCCTCATCCGGATCCCGCCCTGTTGATGGGTCTAGGATGCCTCATCACAGTCCCTCCTCGCTCGTGGAAAGATGATGTCACTTGGGTCCACTTGGGTGACACTATCTCGTGAAACCGCAGTTATGTTGCAGGATGGGACTTTATCTCTGTTGATACCTTCTCAGATCACGGATGTGACTATGGCATCGAGGGATCTATCTCTGATCGGTAAACTAATGGGCCCAAGACCCCCTTTGGAAGATATTAAAAAATGGGCTCGTATTAAGTGGGCCCTTGTGGACCCTTTGAGGTTGCAACTATGTTGAATGGCTTTATCCTTTTTACCTTTGGCCACGAGGAATTTGTCAAAGTTCTTCTTGGGGACCCTGGTTCTTTGGACGGCGTGGTTTATATCTTCAAAAATGGTCTCCTAGTTTTAATCCTCGCACTGAAGCAATGATGCATGCTCTGATTTAGGTTTGACTGCCAAGACTACCGCTCAAGTTTTGGGACGTATTGGTTGTTAAAGGTATTGCGCTTTCCTTAGGTTCCCTTATTATAGTTGATCAAGCTACTAAAGCGCGATCGAGACTCATTCATGCTCGATTTTGTGTAAATGTTGATGTTAGTAATCCTCTACCTAAGTCTATTGATCTCCTCTTAGATTTTGGTACTTGGACCCAACCCATTGAATATGAATATGTGCCACAAGCTTGCTCCATTTGTAAAATCATTGGCCACAGAGCCCTTGCTTGTCCCTCTAAACCTACTCCAAAACAAAAAGCCCCTATGCTTTCTCCTAAGTAGAAGGGGAAATTTATCCCCAAAGTTTCTCTAGAGGTGGGTACTTCTAATCCTTTTGAAGCTCTGGTGGAAGATGGCGAGATATTGCCCTCATAGGACTCCCCAACCAACCTGAATCTATGGTTCGATGGAGCTCCCTAACTCTACTCCCTCTTCCCCCTCACTTCAAGATCTCCCTGACCCTCCCCTAATTGTTGATCCTCCTCTTAGATACTTTTCCCCACCCTCTGAGGATGGTGTCTCTACAAATCCAGCTTCCCCTACTCCCATTTCCCATTTGGAAGAAAATACCTCTTTGCACTCTCCTTCCTCTTTGGTGATTGAAGATTTCAACCCGCCTAGAATAACTAGAAGCAACTATAAAAATAATTGGGATCTAGGAATCAACAAAAAGAATGGAAGACCCTCCAAAATAGTTAAGCTTCAGCTTGAAACTACTCAAAATATTGCTTAAGGAACTCAAGGTACTCTCTCCATTGAGGGTGGGGGAAGTACAAACCTAAGAAATGAAGATTCTTTATTGGAACATTAAGGGAGTCAATGCCCCTAAAAAAAAGAGTTATAAAAGAAATCAAACTAAAACACTCTCTTGATATCATCATGTTACAAGAGACAAAGCTCAAAGAGGATAATATCATTCCTAGGATTTGGCCCAAAGCCTCCTTTGCCTCCCATGTTTCGTTGGTAATTCTAGAGGGATTTGTACCTTTTGGAATCCTTTTATCCTTTATGGTGAATGCATCATTAATACACCCCATTTCTTGGGTGTGTTCTTTCAAGAAATTGGTTCAAATTTGGGTTGGATTGCAGTCAATGTTTATGCTCCTAATTTGGAATCACAAAGGGATAACATCTGGGAAGCTCTATTGATTTCAAAAATAGTTGCAAGCATCTGCCTTGGCTCATTGTTGGGGATTTTAATACCCCTCTTTTTCCTTCAAAAAAACATGGTGGTGCTTTAGCTATTTGTAACAGTATGGAATATTTTTCATACTTCATTAGACGAGGTGAGTTTATTGATTTTGACCTACATGGAGCTTCTTTTACCTAGTCAAATAGAAGATTAGGGATCAATCATATCCAAATTCGGTTGGATAGGGTCTCAAATCCATTGTTGTCACATTTCAGCAATTTCCATCTAGTGGCCCTCCCCAAAGTTGTTTCTGATCACAACCCCTTGCTTTTGGATGCAGTGAAGTTTCTAAACACTAAGAATCCCCCCTTCATATTTGAGTTGGCTTGGCTACAGTAACCACAACCTGGAAAACCTCATTGAGGATTGGTGGAGGGTGGAAATTCAAGGATCAACTATGTTCATATTTGTGAGGAAGCTTAGCTTCATTAAGAAACAACTTAAACTTTGGAAATCCAAAACTTTTGGGAGCATTAGAGAAAGGAAACAACAACTCTCCTTGAAGATAGTTGAGGTCTCTTCACATATTGAATTAACTGGTAGAACCCCTTCCCTTCATCAACAAGAGCTAAAGTTGTTGAGTGAATTCCATAATACTCTTGTTGAAGAAGAAATCTATTGGAGGCAAATATCTAGGGCTCTTTGGCTACAAAATGGAGATCGCAACACAAAAATTTCATGCTACAACCAATAAACATAAGAGCAGAGATAAGATTAAGGAACTCTTAACTATGGAGGGAACCACTTGACTTCTGAGACTAATATATCGATGGAGCTGGTTAATTTCTATACTAATCTTCTCAAGGAGGAAGGTCCCATAAATGATGTGGATGCTACGGAAATGTTGCAACACATCCCGAGGTTGATTACTAATGAAATTAATGAGAATATTACTAAGCCTTTCTCCTCGACAAAGTTCATAAAGTGGTTTTTTCCATGAAAGGGGATAAATCACCAAGTCCTGATGGCTTTCCGACAGCTTTCTACCAGTCCTTTTATAACATTATCAAATTATACCTACTGGAGGTGGTCAATGAGTTCCAAGGAAATGACTCTCTTCTAAAAGAATGGAACAATACTTTTTAACTTTGGCCCCTAAATCTCTTGGGTCTAAGTCTGTGTCTAATTTTGGCCTATTATTCTTTGTAATACCTCCTACAAAATCATTACTAAGATGTTGGCTACTAGGTTGAAGCCTTATATGGACCACCTGATTTCTGATCAGCAAAATGGGTTTATTGGGGGTCGCCTCATTCAAGGTGGAGTGATCATTGTTCATGAAGCTATTCACTCGGCCCAACATTCTAACTCTATAAGGATGATACTTAAACTGGATATGCAAAAAGATTTTGATAGAGTCATTTGGTCCTTCCTCCACAGAGTTCTTGAAAAAATGGCTTCTATGAGAAATGGTGCAGTTGGATTCAAGGATGTATCTCCTCTCCTCACTTCTTTATTTTGGTGAATGGTATTTTGGTTGGTTACTTCACTAACAACAGAGGTATTAGGCAAGGTGACCTCTCTCACCCTTTCTCTTCATTTTGATGGTTGATTCGTTAAGTAGGGACCTTGGGGGCTTACCAAAAATGTCAGGCCATCTCGGTTTGAAAATCACCTCCAGAGTTCGAGACGACAACTCATAGTCATTTTGGGGTGATACTCTCCTCTTGGGTGTGGCCTCTATTGTTGTTGAAGCTAGAATAACTAAGAAAATTATCAAATGTTACTCAATCAACTTCGCAGCAACTTATTAACTTCGCTAAAAGTAGTTTTTCCTTTATAAACATGCCTCCTAGTCGGCAAAGAAATATTGCTGCTATTTTTGGTTATAGAATCTATGCTCTCACGTCCTTCTATTTGGGTCTCCCTCTTTTCAAAGGTAGACAACTTCAAAGAATCTCTAGACTCTGGTGATTGAAATGATTCTAGAAGAAGTTAGCGGGGTGGAAGGGCTCACTTCTTAAGCCAAGCTGGTAAACTATAACTTGTTAAAACAACCCTTCAAATCCTCCCAATATTTTTTATGTCGCTTCTCAAGATGCCTTCGGCGGTTGCTTCCCATATCGAAAAAATTCAAAAACATTTCCTTCTAGCTCTGAAGAACGTAAAAGAATACATCTTGTGTCTTGGAATGTTGCTTGCAAACCTCTAGCATGGGGGGCTTGGTTTGAGAAAGTTTCGAGATGAATGAGGCCATGTTGGCTAAGTTGGGTTGGCGCTTGCCATTAAGGAAAGAACCCCTTAGGTGTAGCTTTTTTTTACATATATATCTCCCCCCTTCTGGAGATTTTTATCTTCTGATATCTCATGAGGTTTTGCCATCTGGAATTCCATTGCAGTGTACCGAAACTCCTTGAAGACTGGAACTAAATGGTGTTTGGGTAACGGGTTGGCCATCAATTTTTTGAATGATTGGTGGATTGGTGACAAGCCTTTGTCAGATGGTGATTCTTCCTGGGACTCGATTTGCCCCCTCTCGGCTATATGGGTAGGACTATCAATAACTACATTACAAGAAGTGATGGTAAGCCTTGTTGGTTCATCCCCTCCTAGGATGGATGTAGCTTGATCCAGTTGTAGCACATTGATAGTCTTAAAGTTTTGTTATCCTCTCAATATATCCAATTTTCTCCATCTTTAGATGTGCGTGTCAGTCTGCCGACACCCCCTCTGGTTACTTCTCTATAAAAGTCTATCTCTCATCCCTCACACCTCTTGTGGCCTACCTCTCCATCAAATTTGGATCCCTCAAGTCCTCCCAAAAATTGGCTTCTTCTCTTGGCTTGCCTCTAGGGATGTTATCCTCTCAGGGGAAAATCTCAAGCGAAGGGGCTTCTCCCTCCCTAGTCGGTGCCCTCTCTGTCTTAATGCCTTGGAAGACTCTACTCACCTTTTCCTCCATTGCCCTTTCTCTCATTCACTTTGGTGTCTCTTTTTGGAAAGATTTGGGATTGCATGGGTTCTTCCTTCCTCCCTCTCGGAGGCATTTTCCCAATGGAAGTCCCCTTTGTTCATCAATTTATAATCCTTGCACGAATTTGCTTCTTCCCCATGTACTATGGGGCATATGGAAAGAACGAAATAGGTGCATATTCAAGGAACAATCTCAAGGTATGTGAAAGTATTCAACATGGTGGTTTTTGGTTTGCAGGAAAATTTGAATTGTTGCATCTAGGGAGAAGCATAAACAGAAAGTGGTCTTAAGTCTTTCGGAACCTTGGCCTAAGCAATTCCTTATCCCCATTGTCCCTCCTCCCACAGTTTTGGCTCGCGTTAATACTTCTGGTCACCCCCTCCTTTGGGTTGGGTGAAGCTTAACACGGATGGTGTGGCCAAGGGTAACTTGGTGCCTCTAGTGGAGGTGTCATTCTTAGAGATGACTTTGGTAACCCCCTAGTTACCTTAGCCATTTGTTTTGGGTTTGGAACTAATCATAGGGATGAAGCCCTAGCCATACTTAAAGGTATAGAATTGGCGCTCACTATTGGCTCTCGGTCACCTAATTGTTGAAAGTGATTCTCTAAACATGGTAAGAATTCTCACCTCGAATGAGCACCCTCAGTGGACCATCTACAACATCATTAAAGATATAAGATCCCTTCAATCTCATTTTCAGATGATTAAGTTTTAGAATATCTATCGGGAGGGCAACAAGGTTGTTGATTTCTTGGCTAACATTGGTGTTTTCTCGATATGCAAAAAAATTGGATGGGAGATTTCCGGAGGATCTTCTTACCCTTGTTGCTAATGATCGTCACCCAAAAACATAGTTCTTCTTGGTTGTTGATTTTTATCTTCAACCTTTTTGTTGTGGCTTCATTTAGATACAACATCACTAAGATGGGTACCACCTTTTTAGTGGCAGTAATAACAAAGATATGACATGTGTGGCTTTTATTGACATTTATAACGGAGATAGATTCCGTTTGTGTGATGGACCGGTTAGATTAATGATTATACACACGCGCAGTATATTTTTGATAAGGGCATCTTTCATAACGAAAATCCTAGAGACACGTGTGGAAGATTTGATTGATGGTGCCCGTCATTGCTATTTAATCAACTTCTACCTTAGGCTTTGGCAATCTTTGTCAAAATTTTACAATTTGCAAATGGGTGGGTGTATCAAAAGAATTGACCAACTTCTTGCGAAGAGTTAAGGACTTATTCTAGAATATTTTGAAGGTGGTGTGTTATGATTTTCATGAAGACTGATTGATTGGTCACTTTGTCCGAGTGACGAGCAATGTGTTGGCCTCTGGGAAGAAAGGAAAAGATAAAGTGGGAAGGATGAAATTTGTTATTTCACTTGACTCCATTGTGGTTGCGATTAGGCTCCTTACGAAAGGAGACATTTATTTCAAGCACTTGCTTGGTCAAGGTGGATGATTTCTTGTGTCATGGCGAAAAATGTGGAAGTACCAATCATGACTTTGAGAGGGACTCGCTTCGCAACCGCCTGCGCCAGGGATAGGGTTCTTTGAGCAATCGATGCAATATTTTACACTTGAGGGACAGGATACAAACTTATTTATGGCCCACAGTTGTTTCTTCTAGCTCACCTCAGACATGATAGGAAGGTAAACTTCTCTGTTTTTCTGTTTCAATCACTCGAGTAGTCTCTTAGATTAGCTAGAGAGGAGGAAGGGCCTTTCCTTCACCAAGGCCTTTTGTATCTGTTATTCAAAATGGCGGCCTCCCAAAAGGATATCTTGAGGTTTCCCCCTAAGTTTGGGAAACAACGATACTTCACCTCACTTCTTCTCAACATGTGTCCTTTATTCCCTCCTCTTTTCTTTGTCACTCCCATTGTCGCCGCCTTCGACATCTTCGTCTTCCTTGCGACTCTGAATCGGATATCATGATCATTAGCCCGCGTGACTGAGGCAATATCCCCCACTTCTACCCATGCTTCTCCCACTTCCTCTCGGGTGATTTTTAACTATGTAGATCCCTCGAATACTCTCCCATTGTTTCTAAATTGCAGTCTTTTCTGACCTCTCCTTTATCTCTCCTTGCCCTTGTCGTCACTTCTCGACTTCACCTCATATCTCCCGAACATTATCATGGTTGTTTCCGACTCTTCTCCTTTGGACACGTATGTGCCCTATTATTCCCCCTTTAGATTCCATGGATGTTTTCATTAACTCATATATTCCTAATGTTTTGTTAGGCCTTTCCACATTATACACATATTCCCTTTTGTTTGAGAATTTGGGCTCCCCAATATCCACCGCTTGGATGTTGATTTCACTAAACCTACAACTCCCGAGCATCAAGAGCCCTTAGAGAATATCACTCTCGCCCAACATGAGCCTAATGATGAAGATATCATCCTCAATATTCTCGAAAAACTAAACAGGGCCTTCACTACTATCAAAGAATGGAAAATCCACACGAACATGACCTGGAAGACCATCAACGAAGACTGCTTGGATCTCATTAAATTGGTGGATGTGTTGGTTAATAGAAGCTCTATTACTGACAATGGAAGCAACAACTATCCTTCAAAATATTCACAAAATGTAATTGGTTATGCTCGGTTCGTGCCTTAGTGTCCTTTTCTTTTTTTCGCTTTGCCTACGGGCTTTCTCTCTTCTTGCTTCATTGACATATTCTGCCTTATGGGATTTTTTTTACAAGGATGAGGGTCCTTTCAAAACCCCCACTTTTACCCTTTTTTTCCAAAAAATCAAGACATTAGTATTTAAATATTGAAATATGAACCTTATAAATAAAATGCCAAAACAAACTTTACTTTTTAAAAACTAGAGATAAATCACAAGCTTTTTTGTTTTTTATTTTTGCGTTTTACTTTATTGTTCTATCTCTTTGTAGTGTCTTTTTTATATTTTATATTGATCCTCTATTTTATGATAATATAGTGATTTGTTATAATTTTATAAATATATTATACAAAACATTTTTATAGAAGTTGACTAAATAAGTGTAAAAAAATTAATTTATAAATACTAAAAACGTTTATACTTGCTCTTTTTAATTTATGTCATTTTTATATGTAGAATGTTTATTAGTTTTCTATGATATTTGTTTTTAAAAATTTAAGGAAACATGATAAAAATAAAAGTTATTTTCTATAATATAAAGACTATTGTTTTAACCTGTATATTAAAAAACTATTTATTATATGTATTTTTCTCATTTGTTAAAATTTCTTAACTTGGGGAGGATTTTTCATAGCATGGCCTTGTTGAAATAGATTTTAAATATTAAATAAAGATTTTATAGTTTATATGTTATTTTAATTAGTGGTTTAGATATCAATAATCGGAGTTGCGAAGCTCTAATATATGGCGAGCAGCAATACACACAATTTTTGGAGTGACATATAAATGCCCCACTCCACACACCATATAAAACTTAAGAATTGAACCCATGACCTATCGATCATCAATGCAACAACTTACCCTTGAATATAAAAATAGCAATAATTGTGGAAATTTAAAATACAGTCATTCATTTTGAAGGTTTTTTACTCGCTTACATTTAAGTCGTCTTAAGATGGCCACTTTGAGCAATCTACCAACACAATGACATTATTAGAAGGGAGGAATGAAGAATATAATCCACAAATTTTTATTTTTGTTTGTTTGAGTCGTCTCGTGATCATCACCGTGAGTAGTCACTAACATATAGACATTGTTGGTATTGGGAGGAACAATGGATATAATCCACCGATTTGTGCTTCTTTCTCGTCCTTTAGCCTCTTTTTTCCTTAATAAAGCTTTCGTGAGTGTACTTGCCTTATATATCACACATTATTTCACAATTATTACCAAAGTGAGCTAAACCCAACTTGTCGATGTTTTTAGCGTGTTATAACTAATGTGGGATTAACCCAATTACAACCCGGTCATTTTTTATTAAATTATTAATATTTGTGGGATTTTAACTCATTTCTATTACAAAGGTTTTGGTGAGTATAGTGTCTTATATATCACCTTTGTCTCCACAATGATTACCAATTTGGTATTAACACAGTTCAACCCAATCATGTATTTATGCTAAGTTAAAGGCTTTTATAAGCAATTTCTCCTCGTGCATTTTTGTAATAATCATAAGGCAAGGTGATGTACGAGAATCGAGTTCTCTTACAATCCTAATCAACCAAAAATACACTAGATTAAGAAAATAAGCTAATTCTAACAATGCATAAATTTATGATTGTGTTTAGTATTTTTGTAAGTTTGTGTTATGCAAGTATTAATTTATCCCGGTGTGTTATTTAGTTTTGCACCTACTTTTGTAGCACACCTATGTGTTGTAGTGTTTTGTGTAATTTGTTGACGTGAAAATTGTTATTTGGTTCATAATTGTTTATGTGTTGTGGCATATCAAAAGGATTTCATCAAAATTCACGTATCTTCTAGAATCCAAACATCTTTCTAAATACGAAACAAACAAATATCTCACTAAAGACAACACAAAAATTGGTTGTCAATAAAAAGCGACAAGCACAAGAAATAGAAGGTTATAATGCATTGCGTAGATTAACATTATGCATACTTTTCAAATGGATTGTGAATGCTTCAAAGTGAATAGCATAATGATTGATCATTTTGTACAAATAGGGTGAGAATTTAAGTATGCATGTAAAGAATCACTTCTTTCATGTGTGGTATCACATTTTTCATGGGCTCACATTACCAAGTAGAGGGAGGCTATAGATATAATTAACATCAAGGTTTCGTGATAGAAAATACATTAAAGACTAAATTTCCATCAAACACTTTGCTTTCAAATCCTACTATGTAGAGGAAACAATCATTTCTTTTACACCTATCTGCGTTCCCATCACACCAATTTTGTGTGATTACTAGTAGTCTATTGCTTCAAGGATGATTGAACGTTATTGGTCTAAAAGAATCTATTAAAACCATATTGCTTCCCATATGATAATTGAGGCACTTAATTTTGTACATGTAGTATTTATTTTTATAGAAATCCCCTTATTGTCACCTAGGTGGTAGTAGAAGGTCCATGGTTTTAATTTTCTTGTTTTTATGAAACGATTGGGACATTCATCAAATCGAAAGATATATTTCTTGCATTGATTTTCATGTCATTAGCATAAACTTAACGATTTCTCATCCACTACTTTACCCTAATGAGCTATAAATAGCGATCAAGCAAATCTAATTATTGAGGTCGAAGTATCGTATTGACTTATGTACCTCAATTTCTAAAAATATGAAAAAATTCAGCATCTGTTTGCACTTTGTTTCCAAGTTCTATTTTTTCCTTAATGTTTTCCCACAAATTGCCGCACTTTCTTACCAAAAGATTGTCGAAGGCAAAAATTCATACTATAGGCTTCACATTTGTTTAACTAGTTGTTATTATTTGTACTTTTTAACCAATTGAAATTGTTATTATTTTCATAAACAAATATACAATTCTCACATTAATAAATATTAGTAAACCTACACTTTTTTAACAAAATAATTGTAAAGGAACATTTGTTTTCAATTTCTTCGGTCTATAAATTTAGATGTTATTCTAGCCTTCAACACTTTCGAGGAAATCACGATGTCATAACCTTTATTATAATTTATTTACACTTTATTTGTTTTAGTGTTCAATGGCACAAATTAGAGAATTTATGATTTATTAACTCCCTCATGACAACACACCACATCGCTTGTGATTTGTATTAACTATGAAATTTTCCACCAAACGGAAGTTAAACCGAGAAACTCTCATTGTTTTGATCGCAAATTTCTACTCGCTTTATGTTGCTAAGCTAATTTAACCACTGTTCCTAAAAATCTTTTTTTTATATTATCGATTTTCTCGCAAATTTCAACCTTCCTAAATTGAAATTCAACCCACACATGCATAAAATTTGTAACACCCATCTTATTATTCATCCATATTAAGGGAATAAAATTTAAAATAAACCCATTAATTACATTTAATGCCTTCAATGATTTTCAACTTGCAACAGTTAAATCCAACATAATTAAATATTTACAATCCATCTAATAACAAATGATAACCATGTGTAGTTGTAAGGGTCAACTAGATCTTCCCGATCCCCCTTAATTCACTCTAACCAAGTGTGTATAACTTGTATACTTTTGGTTAAACCTTTTTAATGAGTCTTGAGAACTATGTGCAAATCTTAAGTGTCAACTTGGAAATCAAACAAGTTGTATTCAACTGCATCCCAACATAACAAGTTAGGGGTATGGTGAACAGACAATGTAATCAGCTAGTTACACTACTTTGGCCAAATATTCAAGCATGTAATGCAAGCTTAGTTTCATGATTGCACACTAGTCAACAAAACTTGTCTTCATCACCGCACAACCATCTCTACACAGTTATCTAGATCTCATTTCATTGTTTAAGAAATTAAGTTTCTGTTTTGAAGAAGTAGGAACCATGACTCATCCTTCTAATCGAAAGGATCCTATTAGTCTTATCTTATGATCCCTATGGGAAAGATAGTGACCATGTAATTAATTTGGTCACTACGTACTCATTATCCTTCTCGTAACCATCCATAGCTAGCATGCTTAGGATTCTATCAAAAGGAATGATGATTCGAAGTCTACACTTCGTTCACAATTTTAGTTATCCATTTTAGATAACTAAAATAAGTTCATCTTTACAACATATTATTGAGTATAATAACACATTATTCGTTTCTCGATAGAGGGTTATAATAACTCAATGAGCTACTATCCTTTATGGGTACCTCTTATCGATTTATCGCAACATAGTGTTGGTCGTCAAATATAGGTTTAATTAACCATGTAATAGATACATCCAATCCATTCAATATTTGTTAAAACAATCCTTAATATCATATATCATCATTTAATATGAATAGTTCACTTTATTTAATAAGGTACAATAATAATATAATGTTGTTTTCGTTGTATTGTTTTCCATATCATACTATGTTTGCCAATGATATATTTATTTATCCACATCGCTTTGATTGCATAACATAATATTGATAGGTTTTATTCATACTGTTCTAAAACAACATTTAAACACTTTCATATCTCACAAAATGTGATACAAAACAACAAGTATTTTTATTTAAACTTAATAAGGATAAGCTCTTATTTGCAAAAATAATGATATACATCTAATCATGACAAAGACAATAGGAAAAATGCCTCAAATCATCTCGTGAAGATAGTACTTTTGCTTTTACAATTAAATACAATAATCATTATCGGATTTTAAACAATAATACATGACGTAATCATGCGTAAATAATCCAATCAATCACTTCATACATCTCTTTCCTTCATGCAAATTGTAGAAGAGATAAAATGTATACATGGATGACTTCAAAGAGCCGACACGAGTTATCTAACTCGTATTCTTGTTGTATTTAATTGAGATAAAAATATAAGTTAAGGTTAACATAATCGATAACTATTAAACATCATAGTCCATTACATAAGCATATATATCACTATCCAAATGAAATGATACTTCTTATTATAAGTTATGTTTACACTCATATCATTAATGTAAGTGATTAACATAACTTTTGTAAGTTTAAGAAACATGCAATGATAATCAATTATGTCAACCATTTAGAATAGATATTATAACAGTATACTTTAATTCACAAGGAATAACATCTCCATGAAAACTTTATCATTGCATATCAATTATATTTGACTAAATGAACATAAATAACTTATTACTCATTCCCAAAATTGACTAAGTAATCAATCTTAATAGTAAAAACTCAATCGGTTTATGGTATACAATTATTTCCAAAATAATTACCATTTACATAATTAATACAAAAGAGATAGAACAACATCCATCTTTACAAGTAAATCAAACAGATCTAGACACCTTTTCAACTTCCATCCTTTTAAGTAAATAGTCAATAGCTATAAGTATTTAGATATACAAATAACATAAAGTTTCAAGTGAAGTCAATATCTACATATAATCACCTCGTGATGAATATACATAAAAGTTCCAACAACTTCGAGAAGAATTAAATTTACATTAATTTCTAATTTTTCATGTAATATCAAAAACAATCAATATCCACAAGGTTCACCAAACAATCAATGTCATATAAAAACTACAAGCACGTCGTGCTTGCAAGTCTAAGGAGGACTTAAAATCAAACAAGTTAAAACAACCTAGCTCCAAGTGAGCTCTCAATATAAAATATTTTTTTAAACCAACAATGGTGAGCTCAAATGAGCTGAAAATAAACTTAAAAGAACTAAGCTTGTAACGGGTTGAATTTTATCATTCATAATCACCAAATTTCAGACAAAAATAGATGAAACTCAAGTCGATGGTAATTGTTTATAAGTATCTATAATAATAATCATAGTCGTGCAAGGATGATTGACCCAAACATTGAACTTCCCCATCATCATTTAAATCCACAAAACCCAATTCGAAATCTCGTAATTTTTAATAGCTGCACTTAATGCCTAAAATGACAAAACTATAGATCTATTCACTTTCCAACAAACCCACATCGTTTACATTCCTTTCACTATTTTTCTCTAAAATTTCCTTATTGAAAATGAAGAGAAACCCCAAATTTTTAAAAAAAAACTCAAACGAATATTTTAGTGTCAAATCGATCACCAAAGAAGTTCAAATCAAGGTAATAAAAAAATCAATGCATATTTTTTAAAGTAAGAATATAGACCCATATTTCCATTAAAATTTCATGCCCAAATTTCTAATCAAACCCAACAAACATGCCCATTATTTCCTATTTTTAAATTGATTGAAAACCAAAAATGTATTCCCATATTTCAAATTAAAAACAACAAAAACTTGAGTAGAAATAACCCATGCCTAATTTGTGTTTGCCTTTTGTTTTCCTTTTATGAATCTCTCTTTGAAACCCGCAACTCGTATGCCAAACAAAACTCCCAAAGATTTCCAAAACAACCATAATAAAAACAAATTTGTTTTTAAAATAAAGCTTCATATTTGCATGTAGTCGTTCCGAAACAACATTCCATTATTTTCTCCCCAAAATCCTCATGCAGAGCAAAACCAACAACCAAAACTCAAAAATTTGTATTGAGAGAGAGAGAGTATGTTTGCATGCTTTGGCTTACTAATGCAAGTTTTCGGTTCCTAAGGGGTCATGCTTGTTTTATTTAATGCTTTAAATGAATGATAGTGCCACATAGTGGCTTCCTCAAAACCCGCAATATTCTTCCCTCCAATTTTCCAATTAAATTTGCATGCAACTTGAATGGTACTAAAAACAATGCAATATGGTCTAAGACCCATGTCCATGCAATAACATCAAAAATTAAATATCATCTTATCAAATGCCTTGTGGTTTATGGCCCACTTGATACATATTTTAATATAATAACATTAAACAATAACCCCCTTTCCTTGTTATTTGTCTTGTGGTCGATGACCATTTAAAACATCACAAATAATCAATAAACATTAAAATTAATATTTGTCAAGTGGTATATGACCAAACCTTAATAAAACTTAAACATTAAAAATACCTTGTCAAATGGTCTATGACCCATGTTCACCATGTTAAGGAGGGACGTCGAATCCACAATTAGTACATATGTTGATAAGCCAAGCAATATGGTCCATGACCAATTCACAATAACATTCAACTTTAAACCATTTTTCGAGCAATGTGGTCAACTTCAACAATGCAATGGTTGAAGACCGATTCACTCAATGCCTTAACCACCGCAATATAACATAAACAATGCAAAGTAACCTTACCAATCACAAACAATAGTGAAGTTCATTCAAATCATTATCATGTAATGATGCAAACTAGTAGGTAGTCATCCAACAAATCATACAAACGTAATAGTTATATATATTATGGTTATGTATACATCCATATATGTATGTGTATATATTTTCACATATACATATATGTATATATAATTATATGTGCATAATTATTAAATCAACTTTTGTAATTAATTAAATCATCATCCATAAAACACAACGACGAAAAAAATATGAATTTTGGGGTGTGACAAAATTTCGGCGTAGGTGCAAGCTTTTACAAATGAAGATTGCTTCTTGTTTATATCTCATGCTTGGTGAAATAAGAAACACAAAGAATATGAACGCTTGATCTATATAAACATTCAAAAAAATTACAAATGGGTGGATGGAAACAAAATTCTAAATAAATAAAAACTAGAGAAATCGAACACGAGTTCTTGAATATTTTTGGAAACGAAATTTGAGGGATGGGCTTTACCTTGAATGAATTTTCTTTGAACAATTTTATTTTGAATGAAAAAAATTGGTGGAAAAATGACTCTAATTTTGAAAGGAAAATAAAATGAAACCACCGATAACCAAAATGAAAGCCAACCAAAACCACCGATAATCGAAGACTCCCTCATGACAACGCACTTACATTGTTGGTGATTTGTATTAAACTCAGTAACTTTAGAGGCTATTTCCAAAGTTGGAGTAGGGATTCCATTTTATTTATGAGGCCCACAAGGATAAGTGGCAAGATTCCTCCAAATTTGGGCATATGTTATGGTTTGTTAGTTTTAAATTTGGCCGAGAAGGATTTTCAAGGCGGTATCCCGAGCAATTGGGAAATCTGATCACATGAGCAAACTAAATCTTGATAAAGAACAATTTGTAAGGTACCATTCCTTCATCCATTAGAAATTGTTCAAATCTAGAGGTATTTAATATTGGATATAACAATATTTGGGGGAGCATCCCAATTTGGATTAGAGAATTAACAAAACTCCAACTTCTAAGCTTGACGTCAAATAAAGTTGAAGGAAGTTTTCTGAGATGGCTAATTAAGACGCAGCTTTCTACTGATTTTAGATATTTACCATACTGCTTTCTCAAGACATATTCCTACAAATCTAGGAAATTTAAAGGCTATGGTCAATCACTCACAAAGATACCTATCATATTTTACTTAGGGATCTAGATTTTTGACAACTTCCTCTCCTAAAACTTCATATTCCGTGATCAAGTCACGCTTTCGGTTAAAGGATGTGCAACCCTATATGAGAAGATATTTTGAACATTTATATTTATAGACCTATCTCAAAACAACTTATTAGGTAAGATTCCTCATGAATTAGGTTTCTTTAAAAGTCTAATTTCTCTCGAACATTTCACAAAATAATTTGAGTGGTTTAATTCCCACATCCCTAAGAAACCTATTGTTTCCCGAACGTTTCACAAAACAATTCGAGTGGTTTGATTCCCGTGTCCTCGTAGTAGCTGCTTTGGAACTTGAGTCTTTATATCTCTCATCAAACAAATTATCCGGAAAGATTCCCTCGGATCCTCCGACTCTCACATTCCTTGTTGTTTTGAATCTTTCTAAAGAACATGCATTTTGGATCAATACCCAAGGGCAACTAGTTTTCAACTTTTTAGGCTTCTTTTTCACAAGAAATCAACATTTGTATGGCTCTCCTAATTAAGCTAAAATGTAAATACATAAGCCTAATATGATGCTATAGTAGCAGTAAATGAATGCAATAATGAAATACAAAAATATACCAAAGCAAACTAAGTAATAAATTATAAAACCCTAAGTGCAAGGAGGAGAAAAAGGTACTTAGTTAATTAACAATTAAATATGGAATGTATCGAAGTGCTGACCAGGTGAACGAAATGGTATGAGCATCGCACAAAGACCCAAAAAAATGTAGATATGGAGGAATGGGCTAGACATGGGTGTCTGGAGAGGGAAAGGGCACCCGTGGGGCCCAGGCACCGATTATGGGCGCTTGGGTCTGCAAAAATGCTCAAAAATCTGAATTCTTAGGGTCCCAAGATGTTCACTGATGATCACCTTTTTTCATTACAGATTCACACAATGATCACTGGAGTGACCAGAAACTTGTAATGAAGAATGAACCTGTAAAACCCTCAAATAGACATCAAATCCCAAAAAAAAAAATTATAGAATGAGGTGTCGATCTGTCCTCAACCACCACAACGATGAACTTATAACTGAGTGTTGCACTACTATCTCTCGGACCTAATGTAGTTATGTCTATGTGTGTGCGAATTATGCCCTAGGATGCTCTTGTGTCACTGCTTAGGATAACGAACACATAGCTATATGTAGAATGTAATAAATGTGTGCATGGAATAGAATAAACTTCCTCCTATGAAGTGTGCTGCGAAAAACCAACCCTTTTGTCCCTTGATGGAGCTAAATAAATGTAATGGAGCTCTTAGATGCCTTGATGGATACAACCTTAGGTGGCGATAGTTAATGCTTAGTGTTTGGTCCCTTATTATGATCATATAATTTTATATTTATATGATTCCCTTACTTGAATTTTGTAGTTAACCCCAAAAAGGCCAATTGTCAAAAAGATAAAATTCTCAAACAATGGCTAGAAAGGACCCAAAAAGTGTGAGTAAAGTACAAAGAGGAGAGGGGCACCCAGATTGGACGAGGGCACCTAGTGCTTACGTCCTAGTCAAGCGCCGTGTCCTGGATGACAAAAAGTCGAAGAATAAAAGACAGATTGAGCAAGTAAAAGTGTAAGACCAAGAGAAGTAACAAAAAGGTGGCCAAAGACATGGGTTAATTAGTATCGTTCTTACTTAGGAATCATATGAAAAGTAATATGTAATCAGGACTAGATAATTACCCAAATTGCGTGATTTTGTGTTTACATTTTCCCCACTTTATGTTGGTGAGTGGAAAGCTCGGTAACATAAAGTAGATAGAGATGTGTACCTGATAACCATGTAAATTGATTATACAAGTATGTCGAGGGACTAGACAAAGCAGACAAAGCATGGAGTGATAAAAATGTGAAGCGTGGATGTTAAGGAAGAGAAAGTGTAAAAATGATGAAAATGAACCTAGGGTGAAAATAAGTGTGTAGATGTCATGATGTACCTGTTGTTGATGTCAATGTGTGTGATGTTGACTACTACTTCCCATACAAATGAACCTTCAAAAGAGAAGCCGATAAGTAGTCAAATACGCATGTATATGTGTAAAAAGCATGTAAAGGAGTATGTAAAATGAAAAAGTGTGAAAAAGAAACATGTGCACCTGATCCGTGATGAGGAAAGAGTGTAGAAAGGATCCTGTAAATGATGTCGACGCCTAAGTTTTTCAGCGATCTCACGCCAGTGTAATGGAAGAAGTGTAGGGAGAACTATCTGGTGTCGTCCATTAACCTTTAACTACTTCCCACTTAGTAGAACACCACTACATATGGTGTTTATAAACACATGTGCTAAGGAACCAAGTCTCGATTCCTAACCCCGTAAGAGTTGTTTTGTAAATGTTCAGTGTTAAAGGACTCTCTGCCTGCTCAAAAAGCCCTTGTGAGATGTCGAATATTTGTATAATTACCCCTGTCTCGGAATCCAAGAAAGACCAATGCGTAATTTCCCCTAGTTTCGGCATCCAGGAAGGTCGTTGTGTAAGGACCCAAGTCTGATTCGAGCTTTGAGCCCTGTCTAAACTAAGAATTGTGTTACCATGTTGTGTATAATTTGTATGGGGTGACTGATTCACCCATACGATGCCCCCTCAACCCTACGTTTAGGGTGCATGTGGTGTCATTGAAGGAGTATGCGGCCCAAAGAGGACCACCATGTGTGTTGAAATTGTGCCCTGCAGGGGGAGGAAATGTGCTTGGTAAAATCCAAGGCACACACAAACAAGTGTTAGGAAAAAAGTGTTATAATAAAAAAAGAAACACTCATATAAAAGATGAAATGTAAGCTAAGTAGATAAAGTTAAGATGTGTGTAAACATGCAAGAAGATAATGTAGACTACAAAAAATGGGTTGCAAACATGGGACATCACTCATGATGTCGGAAGACAATCAAGGTCATAATGGCTGCAAACGAACAAGTGTGCACACAAGACAAAGGGAAAATCCCATAGAAAGAGCAAATAATGTAACAAACAATGAAAAATAATGTAATAAAATAACCATGGAAGCAAAATAGACCTAAATAAAAATTTTGCACATGAAGCACCCATTAACATGTTAGAAAGATAAAAGTATGTCAAAGCATGTATAATCTGATAAAGTAAAGTGCTAAGTACAAAAAATGAAACAATAACACTTGTAGTGTACAAAAGTGGATGCCCTAGAGCCATTGTGGGACTGGTACTAGGTATTGTGCCAAACATCCATGTTGCGTGTAATGGATCTGTAGAATTTGCGATCATAACTAGAAAGTAAGTGAACATGCATGTGTGTATGATAAAGATAATGACATATAAGATATCTATCTAGCATGTGTAATAAGATGAACATGTAACAAGTAAATGTAAGAGTAAATGCAACCAAGATATGCAGTATGTTATGGATGAGGTGGAATGGAATGTAGTGTGAATGATAGGAGCACGTGCCCCCAGTGGATGTGTATGTATGCAATGAGGTTCATTTATTTATGCCCCCTCAACAGTCAAGAATGAACATAAATGAGAGTTCATCATCGGAAATGATTTGAAATGTGTGCAAGAAAGATGTTGAATGCAAGTTATCATGTGATGTGTAGGAGTGGATGATACATAGTAAAATGGATGAAGTTGTAGAATGTGTATGATTTAGCATATAAGCGTGATGAGAAAAAAAACATGATGCTTTAGCATAAATCGTATATCACAAAATGGATGGATGGAAATGATAGAAAGTGTGATGATGTAGCATAAAGCAGAATGGTGATGATAATGCAAAGAGTATATCACAAAATGTATAAATAAGATGGTAGAAAATGTGATGATGTAGCACAAAAAGCATGTATCACGAAATGTACGTATAAGATACTAGAAAGGGGTGATGATTTAGCCTAATTGCGTATATCACGATATGTGTGAAGAAGGCGGTTGTAAAAATGTCGCATGGTGTGATGAAAAGGTTGATTTATTGATTATGAATATTAAAGTATAAAATGATATAAATGTGATGGGGCAAGGTTCAATTTTTATTTGGACCCTCAGTAGTTGAGTATGAACCATTGGTCTAGAGTGCGTTGTCAGTAATGAGTACAACATGTATAAGTAGATGAGTAAAATGCGTAGTATGTGTAGTAGATGTGGTGATGAGAAAATGTCTTAGGTCCAAATGTAGAGCATGATGTGTAAATGTGTAAGATGTGTAGATTATATAAGTGTGGAAGTGTAAAATCATGTTTGATGTCGAGGATAGGGAAAATGTAAAATGTAGAAGAATGTAATGTGTGAGCGTGTATGATGTATAGGTGTATAAAAATTGTGTATGTGTAGAAAAGTGTATGATGTGTGAAGATGTGATGTGTGTATGTGTCTCGTGTGTGTGCAATGTGTGAGGTTCATTTGTATATAGTATGCCCTCAATAGTCAAGTGTGAACCATAACACAAGAGTGCGTCATAGGGAAATGATGATGCAAATGTATGCAGATATGTAGGATGAATGTAAAAGACTAGATGTGATGTGTGTAAGATGTATGGTAGTTGATAAGGTAGAAAAGTGTGTGGGGGGGAGTAAGTGTGATGCCCCCAAGCATGTAATAGTAAAGGTGATCAAGTGAAGTCATCTAAAAGGTCATCATTGTCATGGTCAAAATCGTATGGTGAGGCATCTGAGACCTGATAAGCTATAGTGTCAGGTTGGTCATGTAAAACATTATCTAAGTGTAATTTTTACATGCCCATAGCATATTCCTTGTCAATGAAAGGAGGTAATGGACACCCATGTGCATACCACCAAGTCATATTAGGTGAATAACCAAGGAATGAATCATTGTAAATGAAAACGTGACCAAATGGTGATATATCAGTGTGGTTAGGGTCTAACGTGCCCCCGATGTAAGAAACCAAGATTGTCCTAATGTAAGTGGAGAAGAGTGAGGGGCTCGTGCAAGGTAGATGGTGAGATGAAGACACGTAGACCATAAGCAACAATGATAGTGATGAATCCATAATAGAGATGAGGATCATGAGTTAGAGGATAAAGATCCTCGAAAGCAAATCCTAGTCAAGTCAAACCATCATGTGAACATATAGTGACATCATAAGTAGGATCAAATGGAATGTATCTCCCATAAGAATCATTCATGAAAAGTGTACATGTAAAGGGAGGTGGTGTAGATGTCAATTGTGTATGAGAAGGTACGGAAGGTGGTATGATGTTCGATGTAGGAACAAGTCCTTGATAAAGAACCATAGCATAGTAGTAGTAGGGGGGAGGCAAAGATGTAGTTGGGACCGAATCTATCATGCAAATGACACCTTCAAGTGGTGGTAAATGTGGTATCTCATCTATGGGTTGCGGGTCATCAATAGTGTCAGTTCTTGGAATAGGAAGTGTAGTATTTGGATCATGGTCACAATATTTGTATGGATGATGGTCACAAAGAACAATATACTCGACACCCTCATGTAGAAATTTGACACAATGATGCATTGTAGAGGCAACAACTTGCATGACATGGAGCCATGGCCTACCAAGTAAACAATTATATGAAACCAGAAATCAATGACAAAGAAGATTGTGTTGAGAGTTTTTGGCCCTATAGTGATAGGTAAAATAATGTGACCTATGCATGGATAAACAAAACCATCATATGCATGAAGGGAAAGAGACAATGGACTAACATTAGTAGTAGAAAGACCTATCTTTTCAAGGAATGACATAGGACATAGATTGAGCTCATATCCATTATCAATTAAAGTATGCTTGATACCCATATTGTAAATGTGAATCATGATATGCAAAGGTGGATCATTGTAAAAATAGAAAGATCAACATGAGGATTAGATGGGAAAGTTATATGTTGGGAAAATGCATCGACAAATGAGTGATATACTGAATCGGATGCATATCAGCAAGAATGCAAGTAGTAGCGAGGAGATGTTGGACTTTATGTCTTAATTCAGGATTGGAAAAGAAATCATTAATTGAGATACTCATGATGATAAAGCAATAAAGATCCTAATAGCATGTAGATCGAGTTGGGTTCACCAAAATGATTAAGCTAAAATGTAAATACACAAGCCTAATGTTATGCTTATAGTAGCAATAAATGAATACAATAATGAAATACATAAATATACCAAAGCAAGTTAAGCAATAAATTATAAAACCCTAAGTGCAAGGAGGAGAAAAAGGTACTTAGCTGATTCACAATTAAATTTGAAATGTACTGAAGTGTTGTCCAAAATGAAGAATGGAAGGACAAGAACGTCGCATAGAGATCCATATAAAATATATATATAGAGGAATGGGTGACAGGGCGGTCGGAGAGGGATAAAGGCGCCCGTGGGCACCCGAATACTAATTTTGGGCACCTAGTTTTGAGAAAATGCTCGGAAACCCAAATTTTCAAGGTCACAAAATGTTTGTTGATGCTCACCTTTTGTTGCTACGGATTTACACACATGATCATTGGAGTCATCGAAAACCTGCAATAAAGAATGAACTTACAAAACCCTTAAATAAACATCAAATCCTAAAAAGAAAGATGTTGAATGAGGGGTCAGACTATCCTCAACTACCACAATGGTGGACTTACAATTAAGCATTGCACTACATCTCAGACCCAATGTAGTTTTTGTGTGTGTGTGTGAATTGTGCCCTAGGTGCTCTTGTGCCATGCACGCGTGGATAACGAGCAAGTAGCTAGATGTAGAATGTAATAAATTTATGCATGGAATAGAATAAACTTCCCTCCTATGAAGTGTGATACAAAAACTAGCCCTTGTGTCCTTTGTGATGGATCTAAATGGATGCAATATAGCTCTTAGATGCTTTGATGGATGCAACCTTAGGTGGTGATAGCTAATGTTTAATACTTGGTCCTTATTATGATAACATAACTTTATATTTATATGATTCCTTTGCTTAAATTTTGTCATTAAGCCCAAAAAGGCCGAATACCAAAAAGATAAGATGTTTAAACGACTAAAAGGGATCCAAAAAGTGTTAGTAAAGTACAAAGAGGATAGGGATGCCTATATTGGACGAGGGCACTGGCGTTGGTGTTCTAGGTGGGTGTTAGTGTCCATGATGACAAAAATATGGAGTATAAAAGAAAGACTAAGCAAGCGTAGTGTAAGACCAAGAGAAGTGACAAAAAAGAAAGAAAGGTGGCCAAAGACATGGGTTACTCAAGTATTGTTCTTACTTGGGAATCATATGAATAATAGTATGCAATCGGGACTAGATAATTACCCAAAGTGCTTGATTTTGTGTTTACACTCCCTTGAAAATAAAACCATTAATTATGGTTTGGGTGGGGACACAACCAAGAATAATTACATAACAAAGTGTCGTTAGTGTCGAGGAAGAGGAAGGCGAAATGGAGACATGGTGGGAAGTGGCGGTGGAATTGAGTTATGGGAAATAGATTGCTTAGCAACACACATTTCCAACACATCAATCATAATTATACAATATCAATATTGATTCCATTGATTTGCCAATATTAATCTCAAATTCACAAACATAGTGTAGAGAAGGTTGGCTGAAGGAGGAACTACACATTCTCCTTACCACGCACAACCCCCTTGAAAACACTTCCATGTATCTTCAATACTCCAAACTTGCACTTCAAATAAAGCCCTTTAACAAGGTAAGAAAATATACTCCCAAGTCAATAATAGGGAATCCAAGTTTCCTAAATGTAAACACATGCAAAATGTTCATATATGCATGCATGGCGAGTGCGGAAGTTTAATGCATGCACGTAAAGTGTTTGAAAAAATGACTGAACAAGATGTCATCTTATGGAATGATCATTATAGATTTTCAAAGATAAAACATAAGCAACAAGTGTCTATTCCAATCAGTTCACATTTTCCAATATACTACCACCACTAAGTGCGTCACAACTTTTGTTGTGGCCTTACTTATCGATATTGTTACTCTTGTTTGTTTTGGTAATGCTTATGTGTAATGAGAAGACTTGTTTGTGCTTTAGAGATTCGGGAATAAATATTTTACTTTCTCGTTGAAGAACACAAAACTAATCTTAGATTCACTTAATTTGTATTCTAATATAATTCATTTAATCTTACACGATTCTTTCGTGTCCGTCAAGTGAATAGGCCATATATATTATAGGAAAAGACAACACAATAATAATAAGAAAAGTGATGGATAATAGTCGAGTTAGGAATCAAAAAGTAGGAGCTAATTGAAATGACTCTCGTGAAGCAATATGATCCAAGCCAAAGTAAAGCTAAAAGACTCAACACTAGGAGAAAGATTACACAAAATTTTGAGACACCTACGGGGTTGTTTGTAAATTTCTTCCATTTTGTACAGGGTTTTCAATGACAATGATACATTGAATTATTTACAATTTTTTAATGGGGAAAATCATCTTAGCTTGGATGATGTTCACATAATCATGTTAATATAGTTTTGGTTGTAGTAAGGTTCTTTGTAATCTAGTTGAATCCACTATGTTAGGTGTTAAAGTCTCGAGAGAAGTTAGTTTTTAAAAAATCCTTGTTGCGTTGGAATAGATACGCGGCGAGGTTTAGTTTTATAATTATTCTCCTAGTGGAGCGACTATGAATGATAATGGCATAAGAGAGCATGACAAAACAAACATTGTAGAAGACAAGGTAACGAGGAAAATTTGATCCGTATCACACATTTTTCCCTTATTTGTTTTCCAAACTAGTTTCGCTTTTAATCATTTCTACTTTTTTACATCGTTATTTTACTTGGTTACTCTACAATTGCAGTTTCATTCACACTTGATGGTTAATAGTAATTAATATTTCTATTATCCCTCTCCATGTCACAATTAAAGTTTAATATATATCTTTATGCAATCTTTTTAAAGTAGATATGGTGATGATGGTCAAGTCGAAATGGTAAAATAATCCCCAACATGGAAGGGTTGATCCTTGTTCCATCCAATGACATGGTACTATCTACATTGCTTCTAGTGAGGATGCCTATAAGTTGTCACCAAGAGTATCAATGGGATTTTTGAGATGTTGGAGAGCAAAACTAATGATTGAGAAACATAACATTTATATTTTTAATCAATGATATAATGTTAAGGCTTCCTTTTTCTTATTCTTGTAGACAAAAAATCATGCACATATTACTATTTTACTATATTGTCAGTATGTTGTTTATATGCATGGATCTCAAGTAAGAAAAGTATTCATTGGTGATACAATTCTTTGTCCATCTACTTGATTTGATTGTTTCTATTGTGTTTTCTCTCATACTTGTCATTTTTGTACCCGGTTTTGGTCGGAGTCACGAGAGATCGCTTTACATCGGTCTTTTCACATCTTTTGTCATTTATCCTAGGACACCGGTGCCCACTCTATACACTAGTGCACAGGAGCTTCACAACTATGGGTGCTTCTGTCCTCTTTGTTATTTTTACACATTTTGACATTTGTGGTCATCCTTTTTAGTTTTCTAATCTTTATCTTGTGTTTATAGTCAGTCTTTTGTGTCACTAGTGTCAAAATTCAAACAAGAGATTCATATATATACACAACATACACACTATTATTCTAGTTGGAAATTCTAAGGAAATCACATCTACATACTATCACTACCATCTAAGGGACTGCATTTTTGGTTGCATACACTACATAGGAAGGGGAGGTCTATTATATTCCATCCACACATATTATACATTACTAAATTCTAGATCTAGCAGGCTCTTATTCGTGCAAATCGCACTGAGGGCATTATAGGGAATCATTTCTACACACACACACTAGAACTACATAGAGTCTGAGATATAGTGCAATGCTCGGTCATAAGTTCACTCTTCGGGTGACCGTATGGGTCAGTTCGACTCCCCATTTTACATTTTCCTTTTTAGGTTTGATGTGATTTGTGGGTATGTGTAGGTGAACTTCTTTCTTGCGGAGTTACGGTATCTTCGACAATCAAGGGGTGAATATCATGAACCAATAATGAAAACCTTACGACACAGAAGAAAGCAGATCTTGAGCTCTCGCATAGTCACCAAAGGTGCACGATCTAGCCACAGACGCCAGCCCATGAGCATGTGCCCTACACCAAATGCCCCTGTTTGGATTTGTTCTTGAGTTCTAGAATTTACAGTGAGCATTTACGATGTTGTTTACATTTTGTTCAACACTTTCACCTACCCAAATCACTTCCTATCCACTTGGAAATCAGCTAAGATCTCCTATCTCTCCCATTTGCTTAAGGTTTTACATCATTGTTTGCTTATTTCTTGGATCTTATTGTATATTATCATTTTGTACATCATTAGGAACAATAGTTACTCTGCAATATATATTTAATTCAATTTAAATTAAATCATTTGGTGAACCCAATTTTATTCGAACTCCTTGCCATATGATCCTAAAACCCTCATGGATAAAAAGGTTCCCATCCCCTAAGTATGATATGACCTATATCCGTATCTGAACTAGTATTTGAGGATTCCGCCACAAAGCTGAATTTTGTGACCTCATGCATGATCCCATAATTCTCCAACAACTCCATAACTTCCAAAAACCCTTTCCTTTTGGTTACAAAACCCTTGAATTTTGCATAGTCTCCCATGATCAAAATTTTACCCCATGTTCTCCCTCATCCACCGTAGTCACCAATGTTGCTTCATCCTATTCTCCTTCTCTTATAACAAATGATATCATTAATATAGATCCTTTACATGATGAGGTTGTTGCTTGTGAAAACATAGATGTTAATAATTATACTTCTAAGGAGCAATCACATCTACATATTATCACTACCATCTAAAGGACTACATTTTTGGTTGCATACACTACATAGGAAGGGGAGGTCTATTATATTCCATCCACACATATTATACATTACTTCATTCTAGATCTAGCGAGGCTCGATTTGTGTAAATTGCACAAGGGCATTCTAGGGAATCATTTCTACACACACACTAGAACTACATGGAGTCTGAGATGTAGTGCAATGCTCAATCATAAGTTCACTCTTCGGGTGACCGTTAGTCAATTCGACTCCCCATTTTGCATTTTCCTTTTTAGGTTTGATGTGGTTTGTGGGTATGTGCACATGAACTTCTTTCTTGCGGGTTACATGTATCTTCGACGATCGAGGGGTGAATATCATGAAAAATAATGAAAACCTTACGACACATAAGAAATCGAGATCTTGAGCTCTCTCGCACAATCACCGTGCCTGACGATCTAGTCACTGGCGCCCATGTGCTGTGCCTTCTACATTGAGTGACCTGTTTGGATTTGTTCTTGAGTTCTAGAATTTACAGTGAGCATTTACAATGTTGTTTGCATTCTGTTCAACACTTTCACCTGCCTAGATCACTTCTGTCCACTTGGAAATCAACTAAGATCTCTGTCTCTCCCATTTGCTTAAGGTTTTACATCATTGTTTGCTTATTGCTTGGAACTTATTGTATATTATCGTTTTGTACATCATTAGGAACAATAGTTACTTTGCACTTATATTTAATTCAATTTAAATTAAATCATTTGGTGAACCCACTTTTATTTGAACTCCTTGCCATATGATCCTAAAACCCTCATGGATAAAAAGAGGTTCTCATCCCTAAGTGGGTATGACCTATACCAGTATGCGCCAAGATTTGACGATTACGCCACAAAGCTGAATTTCGTGACCTCATGCGCATGATCCCATAATTCTCCAACAACTTCGTAACTTCCAAAACCCTTTCCTTTTGATTACGAAACCCTTGAATTTTGCATAGTCTCCCATGATCAAAATTTTGCCTCATGTTCTCCCTTATCCACCGTAGTCACCAATGTTGCTTCATCCTATTCTCCTTCTCTTATAACAAATGATATCATTAATATAGATCCTTTACATGATGAGGTTCTTGCTTGTGAAAACATAGATGTTAATAATTCTACTTCTAAGGGGAAATCACATCTACATACTATCACTACTATCTAAGGGACTACATTTTTTTGTTGCATACACTACATAAGAAGGGGAGGTCTATTATATTCCATCCACACATATTATACATTACTAAATTCTAGATCTAAAGCAGGCTCTTATTCGTACAAATTACATAAGGGCATTCTAGGAATCATTTCTACACACACACACTAGAACTACATGGAGTCTGAGATGTAGTGCAATGCTCGGTCATAAATTCACTCTTGGGTGACCATCGAGTCAGTTCGAATCCCCATATTGCATTTTCCTTTTTAGGTTTGATGTGGTTTGTGGGTATGTGCAGGTGAACTTCTTTCTTGTAGGTTACAGGTATCTTCGACGATCAAGGAGTGAATATCATGAACCAATAATGAAAACCTTACGGCACATAAGAAAATAGATCTTGAGCTCTCGCACGATCACGGTGCACAAATCTAGTCACCAAAGGTGCCCATGCGCCTATGCCCTACACCGAGTGCCCCTGTTTGGATTTTCTTGAGTTCTAGAATTTACAGTGAGCATTTACGATGTTGTTTACATTTTTTCAACACTTTCACCTACCCAAATCACTTCCTATCTGCTTGGAAATCAGCTAAGATCTCCTATCTCTCCCATTTGCTTAGGTTTTACATCATTGTTTGCTTATTGCTTGGATCTTATTGTATAATATTGTTTTGTACATCATTAGGAACAATAGTTACTCTGCACTGTATATTTAATTCAATTTAAATTAAATCATTTGGTGAACCCAATTTTATTCGAACTCCTTGC
This sequence comes from Taxus wallichiana var. yunnanensis, assembly GCA_018340775.1. Lineage (NCBI taxonomy): Eukaryota > Viridiplantae > Streptophyta > Pinopsida > Cupressales > Taxaceae > Taxus > Taxus wallichiana. The sequence goes on from CM031235.1 coordinate 805,002,000, forward strand.
CATATGATCCTAAAACCCTCATGGATAAAAAGAGGTTCCCATCCCTAAGTATGATATGACCTATACCCGTATGCAACTAGTATTTGACGATTCCACCACAAAAGCTGAATTTCATGACCTCATGCATGATCCCATAATTCTCCAACAACTCCGTAACTTCCAAAAACCCTTTCCTTTTGGTTATGAAACCCTTGATTTTTGCATAGTCTCCCATGATCAAAATTTTGCCTCATGTTCTCCCTCATCCACCATAGTCACCAATGTTGCTTCATCCTCTTCTCCTTCTCTTATAACAAATGATAACATTAATATAGATTCTTTACATGATGAGGTTCTTGCTTGTGAAGACATAGATGTTAATAATTCTATTTCGATGATGACAATGTAAATGTGCATAATGATGTTCCTATTTGTAGTCAAGATGAATGTAAATCTCTATCTCTTACTCTTCCTACTTATGAAATTGTTTGCAATGATAAATATGATGCTAGTACTCCTACAAGTTATTTATATGTTGATGATACTCTTGATGAAATCCTTGCTTGTGAAAATATGACTGAGAGTGACTGTGATTTCTGATCATGAACATGTTAGTGATGATGTTGCTTTTATTAAAACTATTGAATGTGAATTTACTAATCATCTTTCTTCTACTTCTAAATTCATTTCCAATGTTTCACATGATGATTTTACTTCTACCCCTAATGCACCTCTTATCATGTCTCTTGACCCCACACCCAAGATCACCATAAAGCCTCCATGTTACTCTTCTCATCTCACACCTTCTTATCCCCCTTCCACGTACTGCCTCCCTTCTCAAGTTCTCATAATCACTCACAATGGCAAGATCCAACCCCTCAATGTGCCTATCAATTCACCAATCATTCCTTCGCACAATATCCTATCCCTTATGCATGTTGTTGGTAATTTGCAATCTCAAGTTCATACCCTTACCCTCAAAATTAAAGCCTATTATGCTTCTATTGACAACAATTCCCTTTATGGAAATCCCATTCCTAAAAAGATTCACAATTCCACTTTCCCCAACGAATTCACCATGCCTACTTTCTCTTGTTTCAATGGTACTAGAAATCCTTATTTACATCTCAAGTATTACCGTTTAGTCATGGCTACTTATTCCAATGATCGCTTGTTACTCAAAGCATTTTGTCATAGCCTTGTTGATCATGCTCTCCAATGGTATACTCATTTTCCTTATGGATCCATTAATAATTATTATGATATGGAGAATGCTTTTCTTAGGAGTTTTATTTCTAACAATGGTCCTAAAGTTACATATGAATGCTTGCCTTCTCTACATCAAGGAAAGAATGTACCAATTTTAGATTACATTTTACGCTTCAATTCTTTCATGCATCAATTTTTATTTCATCCTATTGATTTAGAAATGTAATTTATTTTTTTATCATGGCTTAATTCCTCCCTTAAAGGAAAAGCTATTATATGATACATGTGAATCATTTACTCTTTTTTGCTATAAAGTTATTGATCTAGAAAAGGACCTCATTGCGGATAATGTCTTAACACCTTCTTCTACTTCTTTTATTCCTCCTATGCCTACTAAGTCTTCCCCTATTTCATCTATTGACCCTCTTGCACGATCCCCATCTCCACCTCCACATAAGCATCTTCCTTCCCCTCCATCAGTCTGCATTCACCTAATTCTTCTTCATCTCCCACTCATGAACCATTGCACTTCTCACATAATGTTAAACCACATGATGTCTTGCAAACCTTACTTGATAAGTGGCTCATTTGTCTACCTTCTAACCAACATCATCCACCTCACCGCTTGCACCAACGTAATCACCCTTTCTAGAATTTCCACCGCATCAATGCCCATAGTGATAATGATTTTTATGCCCTCCATGATTGCCTACAACAATTAGAAGATAAATGTGTCATTGATTTCCACTCTCGCTCTTGTGATCGCTCTCTCTCTCAAATCCCACATAAACAATATTCTACCACTATTGACTTGTATCCTTCACCCGCGTCTAAGTTTGTCATCTGCCCACCTCCTAAGGTCATTATCCTTCTGCATCCTCTAGCTAATCTACCTATAGTTACATCCTCTCATCCCTCGCACATCACTACAACACCTCATTGGTTTCCTAAGCCTCTTACTTCTGCACTTCCTATCACCACACCTCCCATTATTGGCTCCATTTTCTATGACACTCCATTTGTCACTTATCCTCACACCGTTCTTTGCTTCACATGCTCCCACCATACCTCGCAGGCCTCTTCATCTTTGGTAGATGACATGCATTTTCCATTTCATTACCCTATGATGCACTGTCGTGCTTTATGGTTTAGACTTAACTATTGAGCACATATTACATCTATGAACCTACCATTCCATACTTCTAGCTTTGTGCTTTATGACATATCTTTTCTAGCCACTCCTTACACGTGACATAGCCATTTCCCGATGACGCACTCTTATTCTATGGTTGATTTTTTATTGTTGATGGGGAATTTATAAATTAACCTCGTCCTCGCACTTTGGGGAAATCGCTCTTCTTCCTCCTTCATTCCCATCACATCTTTATTACGATCATTATTGTACACCTCATCATTATTCAATTATCAACACATCATTATTGTTACTTTTATTTATCTACCACATCACATCCATACATTTCTACTTATTACATGTTATACCATACATTCCTATTCACACACATTCTTTATCTAGTCCATTACTTGGTTATTATTTCCACATCATAGCACATTTAAACCATTAACAATATATATCAAATCAACCATCCCAACAATGCCTATAGAATCTATCAAACTAAATAAACACTACCAAGAACATATCATCATCATCACATAATATACAATGCACATCAACAATAAATGCCACATCAACACAAGTCAATATATATATATATATATATATCATAAGTTACCAAATATAATCGTTGGGGGCAACTTCCCATGCATCTATCATCCTAGCTACCACTATCTACAATCACATGAGCTTTAGAACTAGAGACTTCACCGCTAACTCTACACCATTGATCTCACCTTTATAACTCTCTAGCTTACTCCATAATACTACAAGCTATGTTGTCTACTCTACATATATCGAGCATGTAACTCTATGTAGCGTATACGTATATCCCGAGTTAGGCCTTCTCCTCCTACAACCTCTCTCGCTCACTCTACATCTCAGTAAGAGCTTCATCTTGCTCGCTCAACAAAATCGTGCATGTTGTCCTGCTATAGCCAATAACTAAAATAAAAGGGCATTCTTGACTAGAATAACATAAACCCGCTCTAGCATACCACCTCCCATGAGCACATCTAGGGGCACATTTCGAGCCAACATGTGTATGGAGGTGTCCACAATCAACGACCAATAAGCATTGCCTGCAGTCCCACAACCAACATTAGTTATTACACATCTTTACATGCATATGTTATATCAATCAAGCAACAATAAACAAATCACATACAACAATAAATAATAGTTACACTCCACTCTCACTACTTCTACATCTTCTATCTCAGGGACATTAATGTCCTTCTATTCCTCCAACTGTCGGTTCATTGACCTCATCCACCACTACTAGAAATAGAAACACCCATCGGTGTGTCACCCATTGATTAAGAAAATATTGAAATGAATAGATGCTGAATCTAAATATGTACTAGCATAATGATATAAACAATTATGTACATATTTGACCCAAACAACTAAACTAATAAAATATGAAACCCTATTTTTAAATGAAGGGATAAAAATACTTAGTTGATTTGCAATAATCTTGAAGGTATGCTTAGTTCGAAAACTACTAGAACAGAACTAAGAACATTGCACATGAACCCAGAAAAATGCGGGAGTATCGGAAATGCCAGGACCGGGGCACTTATGCGGTGTTAGGGGCACCAGAGACCTATTTTAGGCGCTTGTGACTACTCAGAAGCTGCGAAACCCAATTTTACAGGTGGTCATGAGGCGTTTTTACTTGTCACTTTTTATCGCCTTTATGTCATTGCACTTGTTTGTTATTCACTTGAAACATGCAATAAAAAAGAAGCACTTGTAAAACACAAAACACATCAAATCCCAAAGAGAAATAAGATGAAGAATGAGGTGTTAAACTATCCTCGGATGTCAAAAAAGTGAACTTACAACCGAGCATTGCAATATATCTCAGACCCAATGTAGTTTTATGTGTGTGTGTGAAGAAATCGTGCCCTAGGTGGCTCTTGTGCGTGTCACACTTGATAACGAGCAATAACTAGATGTAGAAGATGTAAGTAGATGTGTGCATGGAAAAATGAACTTCCACTCTAATGAAGTGTATGGAGAATAATGCAGTCCCTTCCCCTTGTGTGGATGTTAGATGGATACTTGAATGCTCTTGTAATGCCTTTTGGATGCAACCTTAGATGGAGATAAATAATGCTTAGTGAGTGGTTCTTTATTATTGCCACATAGCTTTATATTCATATGATTCCCTTGCTCAAATTTTGTAATTAACCACCAAAAGGTTGACTAGTAAAAAAGTAAGATGCTCGAATGACTAGAATAGACCCAAAAGATATGAGCAAAGTATAAAGAGGTTGGGGTTCTTGGGCGTTGGCGTCCGGTAGGGCGCTCGTGTCAGACGCAGTAAAACTAAAGTATCAAAATTCTAATTAGGAAAGAAGGTTTGTGAGACCAAAAAGGTAAATAAAAAGAAAGCAAATAGGCCAAAGATAGTGGTCAATTAGTACTTTTCTTGCTTAGGAATCATATGAATAGTAGTATGTGATTAGGACTAGATAAATACCCAAAGTGCGTGATTTAGTGTCTATATTTACCCCCACTTTATGTTGTTGAGCGAATGCTCGATAAAATAAAGTAGATAAGAGATGCGTACTTGATAACCATGTAGATTGATGGCGAAAGTGTGTCGAGAGACAAGGAAAAGTGTGGAGTGATAAAAATATGAAGCGTGGAAGCTAGAGAAGAGGAAGTGAAAAATGATGATGATGACCCTAGGGTGAGAGCATATGTGTAGATGTCACATTGTACATATTGTTGATGTAGCTTGATGTGTGATGATGTGACTACCGCTTCCCATAAGGATGGACCTACAAAAGAGAAGAACAAACAAGTAGTCAAATATGCATGTATGAAAAATTCAATCAAAAACATAAAAAGTATGTAAGAAAGTATGTAAAAATGTGAAAAGGAACATGTGCACCTGATCTATGATGAGTAAAAGAGATAGAAAGGATCTTGAAGATGTTATAGAAGAATGAGTTTTTGGGTGATCTCACGTCAGTTATGCCAAGTGCAAGTTTTTGGGTGATCTCACACTAGTTGTGCCAAGTATGGAAGAAGTGTAGGGAGAAAGATCTAGTGTTACTCACTAACCTTTGAATACTTCCCGAGTAAAAACACCATTGCGAGATGGTGTGTATGAATCCAATACATTTCTATCCAACGCAAAAGTAGAAAATAAGGTGTATTACATGAATTTCGAGTATTGAAGGACTACATGTCCTATAAAAGTTGTTGTGTAAGTTGGTGTCAATTGTATTGACAATCGAGAAAAATTGTGAAAGTGCCCCCAGTCACGGGAACCTAGGAAGGGTCAAAGGCACCCGGGTGGTATTGCATGTGTCTCGACATTGGTGACTATATTATGTTGAGGACCCAAATCAGATTCTAAGCCTCGTCTCGAGACTAAAGACCATGTTGTACTAAGATCTTGAGTTGTATTGTAATGTGATTTGTAAACCGCTATATGGGGTGACTGATTCACCAAAAGGATGATGCCCCCTCATTTGGGGGTGCATGCGACATCACAAGGAGTACGTGACCCAAAGGAGGGTCAAATGTTGTTTTAAAACTAGATCCCTATAGGGGAGGTAATGTGCTTGGTAGAAACCAAGGCACACACAAACAAAGTGGTTGAAAACAAGTGTTAGTGTAAACAAGATAAACATGCATGTAGAAGACAAGATGTAAGCTAACAAACAAGAAGACAATACACAAGAAGACAATGTAGACCACAAAAAGTGGGTTGCAAACATGGGACATCACTCACAATGTCGCAAGACAATCGAGGACGTAGTGGTGGTGAGCATGCATTGTGCACACATGACAAAGGCCAAAGACCACAAATAATGGGAAGCAATGGTAAACAATGAGACAATAACAAGCAATGTAAAAGATAACCATGGTAGCAACGAGTTTCTATAAAACAAACGTTGCACTTGAAGCACCCTTTAGCATGTTAAAAAGATAGAAAGTATGTCAAAGCATGTATAATCCGATATGATGTAATGTGCTAATATGAATAGGAAGTAGTAAAAATCGAAAAAAATAACACCCAGTGATTTGTACGATAGTGAATGCTCTCACAAGCTTTGTTGTGGGGACTGGTAAGAGGTAATGTGCCAAAGCATCCATGCTATGTGTAATGGTGCGTGTAAAGGCCGCGATCACAACTAGAAGGCAAGTGAACGCGCATGTGTGTATGATAAAGATAATGACATACAATGTATCTAGCTAACATAGTAAGCAAAGTGTATCATGTGAGAATAAGTAAGCAAGAACAATGTGCAACCAAGATATGCAATATGTTGTGGATGAATGAGATAGAATGAAATGCAAAGTGAATGTGACAGGATTCGCGTGCCCCCTAAGTGAGTGCGAATGAGTATGCATGAAATGAGGTTCATTTATACATGCCCCCTTAGAAGTCAAGAGTGAACCATAGAGCAAGAGTACTTCATCGGGAAAAGGTTTGAATTATGTGCTTTAGAAGATGTGATGGTCAAAGCATAAAGCATAGAAAGTGAGTGAGTGAGTTTAGTGAGGTTTGTGAATGTAGTATGCCCTCAATAGTCAAGTGTGAATCTGTAGCACAAGAGTGTGTCATCAACTAATAACGGTACAAAGTGTATAAATTTGTTTATATTGATACTTAAGAGATATTAGATGCTTTAGCGCATGATGTCAAGTGCATGGGATGATAGAGACATTTGATAGCAATGAGACTGGGGGTAGTAGTTTTGTCATCCGCTAAGAGGCCAAACTTAACAAAGGATGGGAGGTGAGATTTGTTTTGGTTTTTGGTTGGTGAGGGATGTTTGGATGTATGATGATATTTGGATGGCTGATGATGTTTGGATGTTGAGTGGGATTTGAATGGTGTATGATGGTTATGGAGAGAATTGGGATGGAAAGGTGGTGGATAAAAAGGTACAAGGACAAGAAGCCCTTGGTTGATGAATTTTTGGACATAAGACCTAAATTACATGCAACGATTGGTCGAATGTCCATGGGTGTGATGGAAGTCACAATAACAGTGTTCCCGATACCAAAATGGTTTGGGATGGTTTTGATCGTGTGATTTGTTAGGGAATGGATGATCATGGTTAAGCTTTTAGAGGATGGAAAATGGTGGTCAAGGATTCTCCTAAAGGAGTGAAGTGGTTTGGGTTAAATGGTTTTGGGAGAGTAGGAAGTAAAGGTGTAGGATTTGGTGGATTATGAGATGTTTTGGTTGATTTGGATTTATGAGTTGGATTAGATTATTGTGGCTTAGGGATTCTATGGAGTATTACATACCTCCACATTACCTCAAATTGAGCAAGAGATGAAAAGGGGAAGAGAATCAATACCTGCACTTACCAAGAAGATGCAATGCTCCTCCTTTGTTGTGTTGGATTTTCTCATGGATGGTGTTGATTGCTTTAGATTTTGTGGAGACACTTGGGCAACACCTCCCCTTGATTGTGCTTGGATTTATTGGATGATGGATTGATTGATTGGATGATATTGTGGATTGATTAAATATTGTAGAGAATAAAATGGCAAAGGTGTGTTATGGACTCTTCCAAGCTCTTCCCATATAGCTCTCATGGAGGAGGAGAGATCAATTTATAGTTTGTGGATGGGAGAGTGGATGGTGAGGATTGATGAGTGGATTGGAGGATTCTAGAATGGAGAATTCTACAATTTGAATTTAAAAGTCCATTCAATAGAAGGATAAGTTTAAAGAGACTTATACAAATAGAAGCCTCTAGATGTAGAGGTGGAGGATATGATTAGTTTAGGATTAGCTTAGATTAATAAAATTTGATCGGGGATGTGATTATATTGAGATGCTAGGTGTAGGGCGGGTGTAGAGTAGGTGGGTAGGTGGGTTTAGGAATATTAAATTCCTAGAATTTTTATTGTAATACCCACCTCTAAGAATATACCCCTATGTGTATTCTCATGTTGTACATCATTGGGAACAATAATTACTCTGCATATAGATTTAATTAAATTAAATTAATCAATTGCAAGATTCAAATTGAAAGCAAATTTTGGTCCCTTGCACTCATGTCCAAGAATGTTGGAGCTTATTTATGTAGAGTTGGAGCCTAAACATAATAAACGACAATCTACATGGGTTTCACATTTAATATATAGTAGGGACAACTTTTAGATAAAAGACAATTATGATATCCTTATATTCTATAATTAAAGACATTGTGAAGATTATACTCTTTTGTCGATCAAAAGGGTAGAGAATATTCATATTCACCTATACATCTTATATATAATACAACCTTTTGAAAAAACATATTACATATTTATGAAATTAACATTCATGATTATATTAACATTCATAGTTTTTTTGCACATGCATTATGGACGTCCACAATTTTGTGGACAATTTAATTAGCACAAATATTTAATTCAATGAAAAAATCGAAATCAATGACCAAGAATCACATCTTGAAGACCCTCCAATCACTACAAATTAACTCCATCTCTAACATCTTAATGCCAATGTCATGTTGTGCAAGTTCAAACATCGTATCTCATCCCCAAAATATTACAATGAATAGGCCTACTATAGTGTAGTTTTGTTGATGTTGATCGACACACCTAATATCCTTTGAAGAAAATTAAAAAAATTCTTTTCTCTAGGTATTGTTCTATAATTAAGAGAATCCTAATTTATTATGCCCCAATCTTACTCAACTAAGGATTTAATGCCAAATAAACATGTACATGTTGGCCATTTTGTCTAGTTGTTGTCATTGATGTCAAATTCTATTGATGGAAAAAGGTGTCATGGCATCATGAGAGTCTCCATGAGGTATTAGTTAAGGTCAAACATGAAGGTTGATTGGTAGTGTCATGATTTGGTCAAGTTATGGTGTCTAAGCATGGTCTTGAGAATGGTGCAAGAATGGATGGTCGTCCAGATGAGTTCCAAAGGTTAGTATGAGATCCATCATGGTCGAGGGATGATGTGTTAGAGAGTATTAACGTGTCTGCAATGAGTCATCATGGTCAGTTCATGGGTTGTATGGCTTGAGTCAAGTCATTTTAGGCCTATTCCTAGACCTAGAGCATGTGGTTTTACATGGTGGCATGAGAAATGGAGCAGGGAAGTCCTATCCAAGCATGGGAAAGGTGTTATGACATGTTATATCAGGTGTATGATGAGTTTCATGATAGTTCAAAAAGGTTTGATGATGTTTCATGGTCATTCGAAGTAAGAAGGTGAAGACAAGGCATGATAACACAAGTAAGTCATTGTGGCTAGAGAATTTCAGACATATTTGAGCTTGGAGGTGAGTTGAAATGCATTGAAGATGTTTTCATGATGCTTCATGACAAGTTTCAAGTCAAAGTTGTGAAGGATTTGCAAGAAAATTGATTTTGGTAAAACTGAGTTCTAAAGAAGGAGAAATCGGCTCGATATGGAAACTTTATCCGCTCACCTACTCTCACACACTTTGCATGGGACTTAGAGGTTTTGGGGAATGATTTTACATTAATCTAAGATTTTTTGAAAAAATAATGGATTGATTTGATCATCATACTTTTATGAACAATCGTTAAGAAGATAAGTTAGTTTGAAACCCTAGTTAAACCCTCCTTCTAGAGCGACTTGGGAGATTTGTTTTATTCGGTCTCAAAAAAATCTTATCAATTTAAATTGATGCATCATGGTTGTATAATACTCCTTAGAGATCATTTTGGTGGAAGTTTCATGTTCCAATTTTTTCAAGAAGTGAGAGAATAACCCTGGTTTTGTGGAGATTTATAGTTTTAGGGCTTAGATAGAAGTTCCAGGATGAAAAATAAACCATTCCAAAATCCTTAGGATATGTGATACATAACCATGAAAATTTCAAGGTATGCACAATGGATAAAATGGAAGATACAGTCCCGAAAGTTTCGCTACCGATTTTGGCCTTAAGGGCTAAAAAGCTAGTCTCGTGCTTTGAAGTGAGTTTGATCATTTTGCATATTGTTGTGCTTATTTTTGGTCGGGGACAATTGTTGACACATGGTATGATGTGTTTGAAGCTTTGGTTTGATTTGTTAAGGTGGTTTCTTACATAATCCCTAATGGCCTAATTGGTCCTATCGGGCTTGCCAAAAAGGTGTAAAGGAGCAGTGTGTTGGATCAAATTTCTCCACATGACATATGATTCTTAGTTCTTAATCATGTTGGTAAAAGTGTCCTTGATGTGTTCTAGGTGTTAGTTGAGCTTGGAAGTGATTTTGAAGTTGATGGAGCACGTTTCTCTTAATACTTGGTTCTTGAGTCTTGTTTGGCGGTTTGGGCAGATTTTCTTCATGTTCCTCGGCTCCTCGGCTACCGTTAAGAGCTTCCACACATTCGGTTGGTCTGTGCATCTTTCAATGTCTTTTCGATGGCTTCCCGAGCCATATATTCATCTGTTGCACAGAGGAATGAATCGGGTAACTTGTTTAGAGAATCAAGAACTTGTTTGTGCAGTTTTTTGAGCCTTTTGAAATCATTGTAAGAAGCCATACATATTATGACAACATAAATGTTGGTAACATTATGTAGATTAATAGCTTTTGGATGTTGAGAATCACGGTTTTGAACAAAAGTCATCGGATCCAAAGCTTTCCAACAAGATTCAATAGCCATTGCTAGTTTACCGACCACCGACCCCCCCATGTACAAAGGAAAAATTATTATGATTGTATTGAGCAAGGAGAGTGTTGTGCGTCCTCATGAAGTTTTCATCTAGAATCGGGAAATGTTTTGCAACATCCTACAATCGATCAAGATGACCTATAAACTTTCTCGCCCATTTAAAATCCTAATAGTGAGATCTAATCACACGCCAAAGGGGAGATTTCAAATAAGTTCATGACATTCTGTAATGTCCTTTTTATTAAATAATTTTGTGAGGGTAGAGCTGCAAACTTGCTACAACTATCTAATTATTGCTAAATTTATACGTTAACTTGTTTTCTAGCTTTAGTCTTACAGGGGCCACTAGAGGGATGGGCACGAAAGCACACGACACGAGGGCGATTGCCAAATACGTTCACAACATTGAGTATATGGCCTTTGAATATATTGTTGTTGCACCCAAATTCTTTGAATCTTGTGGATCACAATCTTCCACACCCATGTTTTCTTCGTGGCCCTCGGCTTCGTTGGCTACCATTAAGAGCTTCGCACATTGATTACATCTATGCATCTTTCAAGATCTTTTCGATGACTTCTGAGCCATATTTTCGTCTATTATACAAACATATGAATCAAACAACTTGTTTAGAGAATAAAGAACTCGCTGCGCTTTTGGAGCCTTTTGAAATCATTGTAAGAAGTTATACATATTATATCAGCGTAAATGTTGATAACATTATGTAGATTAATGGCTTTCGGATGTTAAGAATCACATTTTTGAACAAAAGTCATCGAGATCCAAAGCTTGCCAACAAGATTCAATAGTTTTTGCTAGGCGATTAACCCCCCTATAAAAAGGAAAAATTATTATGATTGTATTGAGCAAGGAGAGTGTTTTCATCCTCAAGTAATTTTCATCTAGAATTGGGAAATGTTCTGCAACATCCTGCAACTGATCGAGATGACCTATAAACTTTCTGCCACCATCAAAATCCAGATAATGATATCTAATCACATACCAAAGGGAGATTTCCAAATAAGTTCACGACATTGAGTATACGGTCTTGAATATATTGTTATTGCACCCAAATCCTTTGAATCCTGTGGATCACAATCTTCCACACCCACGTTTTCTTTGTGGCCCTCGGCTTTGTTGGCTACCATTAAGAGATTCCGCACATTCAATTGCGTCTCTGCATCTTTCAGTATCTTTTCGATGGCTTCTCGAGCCATATTTTCGTCTATTGCACATACAGATGAATTGGGTAACTTGTTTAGACAATCAAGAACTTGCTTGTGTAGTTTTTGGATCCTTTTGAAATCATTGTAAGAAGCCATACATATTATATCACCGTAAATGTTGATAACATTAAGTAGATTAATGGCTTTCAGATGTTGAGAATCACAATTTTGAACAAAATTCATCGGATCCAAAGCTTAGCGACAAGATTCAATATCTTTTCTTTGGGCAACCAACCCCCTGTAAAAAGGAAAAAGTATTATGATTGTATTGAGCAAGGAAAGTGTTGTCATCCTCATGTAATTTTCATCTAGAACTGGGAAATGTTCTGCAACATCCTGGAACCGTTCGAGATGACCTATATACTTTCCACCACTATCAAAATCTTGATAATGAGATCTAATTAGTCGATTAGACCCTTGCAGTTGTAACCTTTCTTTTTGTTCTTTTGAAATCAGTCTTTTCTTGCTTCTTGAATTTCTCTTTTACCCACAATTTTTCTGGATTTCCTCATTGTCGACTATTGACATTTAAGATGTCGAACGCCATGGCCTTACATTCATAATCATTTCAATATTACGATGCCTACATAACCTTCGTATCTACCAAATATTTTCTTTTGACAAGTGCTCCACGTTAGCTCTTGCCACATATGTTCCGACACACAAATTATAAGAACAAATACTGCTTCATCTGCAAATATCCTTACAAATTTAAAGCCATAACTTCTCCCTCCACACACATTCTTCCTTCCTCCTCTTCTTGTCTCATGTTCTTCCAGTTCTCTATTTGTCATCTTCTTCTACGAACTCCCAGTACCTTATCTCCACACACTTTACTGATTCCAAACAATCTATGCCTCCCCCTATCAGTGTATCCAGTGCACCTTTGCGGTGAGATTGCTAGTAGTATTATTATACGAACAAAAGATTTTAATACTATCCAAGAAACCCACGTGGCGTATGGGACCAAGAGTCTATTTGAAATCTCGTCCAAATTGAACTAAACGGCTATATTTCATGGGATTTGGACAGCGTTAACTCTATCAATCATTTCCGTAGCGTTTTGCGCGAGATCCCAATCCGCCTTAAACCGCCTACGGTGTAATTAGTGTTGTAGCTTACCGTGAAATTTATGCAGCGTGCCGTAGTTAATATACAAGGGTTCTATCTTCTACATTCATTTGATCAATATTTTTGTATTTGTTTTTTTAGTCTCTCTATCGAAGTGTCCGAAAATTGAAGTATGAGTGTTTAATCAAAATGTGTGTTCATTAGTTGTGGTCGTAGTCATTGATTCAAATTGTGTTCGATCTTCTCGCATTCATTCACTACTTTTCGTATTTGTTTTTTTACCGCCTTAAATTAGGACTAAATAGGGAGAGGAGCCAATCATGGTGCATTACCCAGTAGTGGTGAGGGTAGTGGGAGTATTTCATTGTCACGCTTTTGCACAAGAAAATATTAATAATGGAATGAATATTATCCTATAAATGTACAAAGTATCCTCAAAACGATGTGTCTGTCACTTTTCATGTACAGCCATGAATCAGTCAACAGTAGAATAGTCAGTATGGCTTTTAAACATATAATAACATATATTACACTTCAAAAATTGCCAGATTTAAAGTCAACATGTATTTAATACAAGGATATATAATTGTATTTCATCCCTATACAAAATAGATATGACATCATCATATCAATTTGATGTCAAATTTCACATAATTTAAGTTCCCAGTTTACTGTGTAAAAGGTCTTGTCATTCACACACTTTAGGCTAGGTTCTCACAAGCAGAAGTCCAAAGTGCACCATTTTCAGATACAAGTTGTCTTTTAAGCATTAACTTTGTCACCATTTTCCATCCCAGCTACTCCCATAAATTATGTACTGCATATTTTCAACAAATGTGAGGCTTAAGAAACAAACATTGAATTGAAATGAGAAATCAAATCAAATTGAACTTCAAAATGAGTATTGAAATAAAATATCATAAATCTTGATCCACCCCTATCAGTTTCACCCAATAAAAAACAAGCACAAGGATCAACCAATTTTACCCAATCAAAAAAAAAGCACAAGGATCACTCAACTACAACACTTTTCATATCTCCTATAAATCTAGTTCCTCAACTGCTCTGAAATTTTATTCAGTTAGAGCTATTTTGCTAGTGCATGACAATTACAGTTCCAAGCTGCCATAATCAACTGTTATTCCACATCATAGTGCCACATACAGTAAGTTCTTAACTCTGTTCTTATATTGATGCACATTCATTTAATTTTAATTTTTTTTTATTGTCCATCTCCATATGGGAAAAAACCTGATGATCCCAAAAATCTGTCAAAAGAAGCGCTTGAGAATTCTCTACAGCCCAATCTACTTTGCAAACTAATTCATGTAAGATGTATATTAACAAGTAATTCCAGTCTAAATTAATGAAAACTGTATTTCACATTTATACAGTCAAAGTATGTATCCCCTTGCTGGTGCATACTTTATGCTGCCTTTTCATGTAGACGTATATTAACAAGTTATTCCAGTCTAAATTAATTAAATCTGCCTTTTCATATTTACGAGTAGATGTATGTTCCACTTGCTGGTGCATACTTTATGCTTCCTTTTCATGTAAGATGTATATTAATAAGTAATTCCAGACTAAATACATGAAATCTGTATTTCATATTTACAAGAAGCTGTATGTTCTGTAGACGTATATTTACAAGAAATTCCAGGCTAAATTACGGAAAGGCTCTATGGCAGGGGAGGCAGTCATGGTGCACCCACACTTTGGCGGATTATAGTGGACATTAAAAAAAACATTGTAATCACAAAAATCCGTCAAAAGAAGCGCGCGAGAATTCTCTACAGCCCCATCTCCTTTGCCAACACATTTGACACGCAGATCACCGTACACATGAACTGGAGTGTGAGGTGTCTCAAATTCTGAATTTTCATGGTGCGGACCAATAGCTGTTAGTAGAACCCCCCACAGTTTACTGTATTCGCTGCCACTTATCACTAAAACAATCACCAAGCTTTAGAGACAAGAAATCCACACATAGGTATATGGTAGTAATAAACAACCAAGTAATTTTCATGTAGATGTTTATTAACAAGTAATTCCGACTAAATTAATGAAACCCGTATTTCATATTTACAAGTAGTAGTGTGTTCTTACGTAGACGTATATTTACAAGAAATTCCAGTGAATTACGGAAAGGCTCTGTATTTGCAAATAGATATATAAGAAATATACATCTACTTGTAAAGATACATCTACAGAATACACATCTGGATCTAAATATACATCTACAGAATATACAACGACAAAAAAGGCAGCATAAATAATACAACTACGTGAAAATGAAGCATTAAATATACAACTACATGAAAAGGCAGCATAAAATATATGTGTAACATGTAATTTTTTGTAAGCATATATATATACATATTTCTTCAATTTAGCTGGAATTACTTGTAAATATAAATCTAATAGTACACACATCATCTGCAGTTTCATTACTTTAGACTGGAATTACTTGTTGATATACATCTTACATGAATTAGTTTGCAGAAGTAGATTGGGTGTAGAAGAATTACTTGGCCATAAAGTATACATTTGATAATTTAGCTCACAATTACTTTTGAATATTCATCTACATTTAGAGAGCATAAAGTATACGAGTTTCATTAATTTAGCTCAAATTACTTGTGAATATTCATCTACCTTTGATTTTTGAAGTATCCATTGCTCGAACATAGGCACTCATATCAAATGGTCGCACTTGAGAATTACGTTTGATGATTCAATATCTTTGAATATCTCATTGTTGTAAGTTACATCGGTTTGTTGAATTTAACTATATTAGCGGTTTTTATTGACATCATGAGGAGAAGGCGGCTTCCAAAAAGAGAGTAAGACTGCGTGTGCCAAAATTAGGGAGCAAGATTTCCACCAAGTGAAGAACGTGAAGAAGAGGCTATCAATACCCCACCTCAAGATGCCAATGACACACCACATGAAGAAGTAAATGTCCAAGCAATAAGAGTGAGCCCTTCAACACAAAATGTGTCAAAGCCAAGATCTGATTGGAACAAGTCTGATATGAATAATGCCATGAAAGATGTTGAAGATTATGGATACTCTACACGCGCTGCTGCAAAAAAATGGGGTATACCAGCAACCACCCTTACTTCTTGGCTAATGGGCATTACCACCACTAAAAGAAAGGGTCCACCAACAATTCTAACAGAAGAAGAAGAGATGGAGATAGTGAGTTGGTGTCATGAAATGGCTGACATGGGACATGGGTTAGAAATTATACAACTTAAGACATGTGTGGCACAAATATGCGAAACAAGGTCTAACCCATTCACGGATGGTTTTCCGGGTAAGTCATGGTGGGCAAGTTTTAAAAAAAGACACCGGATCTAACATTAAGGACAGCTGAAGGCCTTGATAAGGATCGAGCAGTGTGTTTGAGGCCATCAATTGTCGGTTCATACATTAATTTGTCTAAAGCTTATGAGGCCAACCCATATGGACCAAACCGAATATGGAATTGTGATGAAACTGGATTACAAGCGGGAGGAACTGCGGTATGAGAGTGCTTGCTAAAAGGGGTAGTAGGAGTGTGCCATATATCATCCCAAAAAGCAGAGAATGGATTACCATATTGTGTTGTGTAAATGTTGCTGGACAAAGTATTCCAGGATTCTATCTTTTTAAGGGGAAGAGCCATTTAGAAAATTATATTGCAGGTTGTGAGCCTGGAGCTTGCATGGCAACACAATCACATGCATGGATGACAAAAGATTTATTCATGAATTGGTTACATCACTTTGCATCATCTATACCTGGTGGAGTGTCTCCTACCAATAGGCATTTACTAATTTTTGATGGCCATGGTTCACATGTTGCTTTGGGGACATTCAAGAAACCAGGAGTTTGGGGATTGATTTATTAACATTGCCTGCACACACCTCTCATAAATTACAGCCATTGGATGTGAGTGTCTTTGCTCCATTCAAAACATACTTCAAGGAGGAGAGACGCAAATGGATAGTTCAGAAACCATGGGATAGATGTGAAAAGGGCTGAATTAGCGAGTTAGGGAGCAAAGCATTCAGAATGGCTCTTACACCTAGCAACATTAAATTAGGATTCAAAAGAACAGGGATATGGCCTCTTACTCCCAATGCCTTGGATGAAGACATGGCACCAAGGAGAACATTTGACACATCTTTTCAAGATGATGCTGGTGCAGCAGAAAATATGCTTCATCTATCTAGGGTTGATTTAGAGGGAAGTGAAGATGCTCAGATGGTGCCTAACACACAATTGGAGAAAGAATCAGAACCTCAATAGATGGAGATAAATATAAATGAATGTGTTGCTCAACAATTGGAAACTCCAAAAGCAATTAATCAAATCGATGAATCACTATCTTTGCCTCACGAAGAAAGCCCACCCGATTGGATGAAAGAAGCGGCTCTTAATCTTGGTGTCAACTTGAACTTCAATGATGAAGAGGTCACCCTCTTTTACCCTCTCAACCAGCAAAGACTTCATGACTCGAGATTTGGTGCACTACTATGTTGGCATCAACCCGAAGATAATGATGCATTCACAGCTTAGAGGTAGCGGGGGTATTAGGGCGGTTCGAACCAAACTTGTGAGGCAAACCAGGGGACAAAAACTCTTGGTAGATTCTTGAAACTCCTGTGGAAAAGGTTAGAGAATCATCAAGGTCAAATAGTGCTTCTGGTATAAGATTGAGTAGGGAATCTCTACTAATTACAGCAGATCGATTACATGGAGCTTACGGTTGAGAAAGAGAACAGAAAAAAGAAATAGATGAATTAAAGCAAAGAAAAAAGAACAAATCCAAGAGAAGAACGCATGAACGAATTGTTGAAAGGGAAAGGAAGGAGCAGGAAAAGATTGAAAAAGAATATAGAAGGAAAACAAAGGAGCACCAAAAGTTGATTCAAAGGCAAGAAAGGGAACAGAGAAAGGAACATGAAAGGATTCAAAGGGATCAAGAGATAAAGGAGAAGGAGTTTGAGAAGGCAAGAAGAGAGTTAGAAAGGAAAAGGAGATTGAGTAGTCCAATTAATCCTTTTCCTGATCAACACCCAATGTTAAGAGAATTAATGGGCATACATTGCCCTTTATCAGTTTCAACACATAATATTGCAGTTGGAGTGAATGCTTCTCCAAGTTCTGATCCATTCCCAACTACGCCTGTGAGGGATGTCAACATGGGGAGGCAATTGCAAAGTAACACCCCAGCTTCAACCTCAACTGCAGATTCAACACCGCCCTTCCTTCCTCGGATTTTGGAAATAATATTTTTGAAAGTTAATATTTAATTTTGAGGGCTGAATTTTTGATGTGTGGAATTGGCCTTTCGATTTAAAAAAGTACAATATAGTAGTAGTAGTTATATGGCCCAAGTATATTGTATGGCCATGTTTTTGTAATGGACAATGGAATGTTTATTGAATGAATATATATGTCTTCCAAGTTATGTGATAACCTTTTTGAAAGATTTAAACTCCTATTGTTTCTGAAAATTACACTGAGTAACAATCAATGGTAAATGTCATTAAAGTAACACACAGAAGCCAATAACCCAATCTACAAGTAGAAAAGAGAAATACGCAATAGTTTCTATCACTGCCTCAATGAGGGTAAAAACCTCACCTACTGGAAGCATATGGACTGTAGATATTCAAAGAGAATCAAACAATTGCCAAACTAAAAAATGTGTTGATAACAACAAGCATATGCACTTCCATTATCAGTCACTCCAACAAGCATAACAACACCAGTGCAAGACAAGTACAAATTATATTATCAGATTTTAATATGTAAAATCACCAAATTATACGAATCAGTTACTAATAATAGGGGTTGCCATGTCCTTTGACAAATCAGCCTCTTCGACTTTCTTGTAACATTCGAAGGCTTTTATCAACTATGATTGAAATATATTCAGTTATAAATCATATCCGATTATAAATCACATGCATACTAGTGTAGTTTTCCAATCTTCCAATCTTCCAATTGTGTCAGAGAGAGGAAAAGGGAAGGATCAAACCAAATTTAACGCTGCCAAATGCACAAGTTCCATTAAGAGTGATCGAGAAGTAGAGGAGATAAAATGTAATGTCTTTAAAAGAATGGAAGCGTCCGTGTACATAGCTACAACAATGGAAACGTGAGAGCAAAAATCACACTTTGAGCACGCTCAGTTGAGCACAATCGAATGCTACAATGATACAATGATACAATACTCACGCGCTTATTTTGACATATTTTATATAAATTCAACAAGTAAAAAGATTCAACTCTCACGCACTTCTTTTGACACATTTTTTGGATCACCCAGCTTTTTTTAATGTTCAGTATATTGTAATTTTCAGAAACAATAGGAGTTTAAGTCTTTGCGAGAAGGAATCACGTAACTAGGAAGACATATAACACAATCTACCAGTACAGAAGAAGTAATAGTAATTGTTTCTATCACTGCCTCAGTGAGGGTTAAAACCTCACCTATTAGAACCGAATCGACTGTTAATATTCGAAGAGAATCAAACAATTTCCAAGCTCTTTTGATGTGTTGATAAACACATTTGAAGGAATGTGTCTGCATCTGCGTGGATCATTCTCCGTCAACCGAACGAGCTCCTCCCCACCACTGCAAGACGCGTACAGAAAAAACTGTCAGTTTTTCATATGTAAAACCACCAAATCAAATTGAACTTCACTTTAAAACGACTAAGGAGGGTTTGTCTAAAAGAAGTAAATGACACAGAACAGAACCGAACGAAACCTGTCTTGAAGCATCCACGGCAAGATTGAAGATGGCAGATCAGAAGGATTATAACTGAAACACTGAGTTATTGCTGAAGAAAGAAGTCGCAAGTATGAGTAGCTCCCAACGCCGTAGCCGTAAGCATGAACACGTGAAGTCGCAAGAAGAAAATTATCACGCCACAACTGTAAACATTCCCCTCCTGGTCCGATGGCTTCCAAAGTTAGGGTGCATTCTTTGCTGGTTCGAGCGGTATACAGTCTGTGTGCTGGAGGCGGTTTGGGAGTAGGTGGCGCCATGAAGAGCTTGCATTGAATCCGCGCGGTGCACGTCTTGATGCCGTTTGCTTCCCTGACACGGCGCCTTAACCATTTACTACGACCATATCCCTATGCGTGGATTTCGCTGTCCTCAATATACAGTGAGTTAATGTGCCTTAAGTGGCATCAAAAATCTCAACCGGTGGGGGTTTACATGCACGGGATTTGGTCAAGCGCTCGAAAACACGGTTTTTTGGACACCTCACACTCCAGCTCATGCGTACGGAGATCTACGTGTCTGTTGAGTTGGCAAATGACATGGTTGTGTAGAGAATTTTCGCGCGCTTCTTTTGACGGATTTTTGTGATTCGTCTGTTTTTTTTGCTGTTGCAAATAGTCAGCCAAAGTTAGGGTGCACCGTGACTGGCTCCCCTCCCATAGTATTGTAGTTTACCGCGAAACTTGTGCAGCGTGCCGTAGACTGTAGTTAATGTACAGGGTTCGATCATCTGCCTCATTTTCTGTATTTTTATCTTCTTTTCCCGGTGTTGAAGTTGCTGAGAAATTATGAGTTTCGAGGTTTAATTAAAGCGTCTGTTCATTAAATCACAGGGTTGAAGTCACCATTTCATTATAGCGGCGCAGGAAATGGAATAAGATCACGGCCGCGAAGGAGATGGAAGGAGGGTTTGCACTGTGTCCCAATTACTTCTGACATGGATTTCGGCTTTCATTCACTTGGGATTTGGAATTTTGGACAGCGTTTATTGCAGGGATTCATTTTCAAGGGTCCTTCCTCCCCCGTAAATTATCCAAAGGTGAAATTAGTCTTATAGTTTACTGCAAACTTTGTAGAGCGTACCCTACTTAATTTACAGGGTTTCGATCTATTGAACAAAAGTGAGATGACATTACATCATTCATTTTAAGATTCACATATGCTTTGCTAACCCGTGTGATTTTAAAACTGTAATTCAAACTCTACGGGGCGCATTTGTATTTGTTTTTAATCGTTGAAGTTATCGAGAAATCACAAAGCATCATGGTTTAATTCAAGTTGTTCGTTAACTTTAAGGTTGTGAAGTCATCATTTGGTGTTCCCATTTTCTTAGCCGCCCAGGAAATGGAATTTATGGTTGGAACAAGGGTTTGCACATTGCGCCAATTGCCATGACAGAGTCTCTTGTAATCTCTTTAGATATTTTCTCTGTATCAACGGCTGGAAGAAGGGACATTATGGATAGATAGTGCATTAGGCTGGGAGCCAGGTAATTCTTCTTTATTCAACTTTAAATTTAAGGTACGAATTGCTTGCTTTTGTTATCTTGATGGGTTCCAAAACCCTGTAGGACTTATGCAGTAGGTAGGTTCATTGTTTGATATTGTATTGCACGAGGAAGGGCAGGGTAGTAATCAGCATTTTTAAAAGTAAATTTTACAGGAAAATTTGTATAGAACACAATGCAGAAAAGAATGATGGAATTTACGGAGAGCCGTGGTATGGACGTAGGAGTTACAGATTCAGACATGGCAGCTTTGGGGTATTGGTGCGACTCGGCAAATGTGTATGTGTACCAGATAATTAGTGGGCAGTCACTGCAGCTGATTGGAGATATGTTCTGTTTCATGATGCGGCACAATGCCCGCCTTACCTCCACCAGCGGCACTGTCATCGCCACAGCCTCTGCCATTAACATCAAAGCAGAGGATAATCTATGGTTTTCATTCTACCCATATTTACAATGTTTGTATCTTCTGAAAAACAGGGAGATGGAAATTGCACTCATAACCGGAAGAAGAGACATTATTGATAGAGTGTGGATTCTTCTTCTTTGAACACTTTGTTTTTAAGGTAATAATGGTTTGCTTTCGTTATTCTCATACACAACGAATGTCCAAATTCAAATTTATTGCACTGCATGTCAAACAGGTCTATATTGAGGCAAAGTGCAGACCCTTGTTCCAACCATAAATTCTATTTAGGGCGCCAGTATGATAAAATAGTGACACCAAATGACGACTCCAGCCTTAATGAAAATACAATTCAGTTAACAGAGTCAATACTTGTGATTTTTCAGTGGCTTCAAAAAAATGTGTCCTGCAATTACAGCTTAGCAATAAATAAGTAGGGTTAGCAAGCAGATGTGAAACATAGACTGATAAGATTATTAACTTAATGTGCAATTTCTCATCATACCAAGTATGAAGTCAAACAAAAAAGCTGCAGCCCATACAGAGTGAAAAAACAAAAACCTGCAGAATACGATTGTATCCTTTAGCCATAAATGAATACAACTTAGATACAAAGAAATCCAGAATTATCCAAAATCAGAGAAAGGCTCTTGACAGCCAGACCAAGACTGTGGAAATTGAGCATTGGCCATTTAACCTGATTCATTAGGTCCACCCATCCAATAACTTATCCATCTAAAGTTGAAGCCCGAGGATTTATTCCAATTAGGTACCTCTATGGACAATGATGATGATATCGAAGTCTGATTTTCCCTTTATTGTTTCTTTAAGTAATTCCAATTTGTTGCTGTGTATCTTATAAGGCCTTTTGCAGGCATTCTATCTCCGATAACGAGAGGTGATGAGTCTCTTGATGTGTATTGTCCCCAATGGACATATTGTTACCCCTAAACGGATTTTAGGCAATGCCCAATCCTCAGATCACAACTTTTAACTCAAAGATCAAATTTATTTTTGCAGATCTGAACTATGCTAGAAAAGGCGACTTGGGTTAAGTGGAAAACCCACACCAGTCAGCCCCTAAATTTATATCTTTCCACTCAAATCTGGTACCACTAATTAATAAAGCCCAAATATGAAGAAAACATGCAGATTTCATATGTAAATAAGGCTGAAATTAATTAATAAAAATCTGCAGACAAGCTGCCATGAACAGATCTGAAAATGGTATTTTTAAACTCCCAAAAATACTGAAAATTGGCTGCTTTGATTCATAAAAATCAGATCAACAAATGGCAACACAAATCAGACTTGAAATGTCTCCCTTACAACACAAATCAGCCAATAAGTGGGTCACTCCACTAGAGAATAATAGAAGAACAACCGCTGCAAACTTGTTCCACAAACCCTTTTACAAACTGTTTTATTCTCTGCTGAAATAACTGAAAAATCCTTTGCAATTACAATGGATAACCCTGAGTAGGAAATCCTCACAAACTAGAGGAATGGTTTTTGTCCTTCAACTAGGGCTCGAGAGGATTTTCATCCTAAAATGCTCCACATACAAATCTGAATTTAGAAGATAAACAAGTGATCCTCTCCTAAGCAAGTCGACTTGCTTATATAGAGAAAATGGCCCAACTAACCTCCCTCATCATCCAATCAACTCACTTGCCTCATTTAATGTTTTCCACTTACTTTATTTAATATTTTCCCTTGCTTTCATTTAATATTTTCCCATATTAAATGTTTTTCCCAACAACTTTTCCCTCCTAATGCAAGTCGCATTTTTCTAGGGAAAATACATTTGTCCCATGAGCTTTTACATTTTCTACCTATTTTTATTGCCCATAAGGCAAGTCGCACTTCTCCTAAATAAATACAATTTATACTAAGTGCTTTATCATGTATTTGCCTTTTCTATATTTTATTTTATTATTAAGTTCATTAAATTATTATAAGTGCTTTTTATAATGTTTACTTTATTTTTTAAGCACTTTATAATAAAGTAATAGAACTTAAGTCCCCCTGTGTTCGTTCCTTAGCCGTCGGGAGACATAATAGGGTAAGGGTTTTCGATTAGGAAGGGGATATTACATGATGTAGATGTTTAAACAGAGTTTCCATGTTCAGGGAAAAGTTAAAGCAATAGTTTTGGATGAAATGGAGAAAAGGAAGTTGCGACCATTGCATAGAATAGTGTGAACATAATAAGAGAGATGTTGCGTTTCCTAGAAAACAATGCTTCCAAGTAATGGAATAGAATTGGTAAATAAATTTGGCGAATTGTCTAGTAAGAATGCCCTCCTGGTGGGTGCTATGAATGTAGGGCGTCCTAGGAAAGTGTTTTCTCTATGGAACTGTATATCTCCATGAGCTAGTTCCGTTGTTCTGCAGTTTGAAAGTGTGTTGGACTTTATATACTGTTATGATGAGTTATTGCATTTGGATACCCACTTTTACAAAGTGATGTATTGTCAAGACTCAACTTAGTGTGTGTGTAATGTCCCCTTTCCTACGCCAAAGGCCTAAGGGCCAATTCGAGTCCAAGCCTTGGTCATACCCAAGGGGCTATGGACGTTGGGAGCTATTGGGTATGAATATCTAGTCCATTTTGTTATAATTTTTCGTTGACATGAGTGTAAAGTGTTTTGGAGGGACTAGATATTATGTTTTGTTGTTAGGAAGGGGCCACATGACACTTAATGTTTTAATTTTGCGTTGGGGGTCACTTATGGACCATGGCGACTTAAAAGGAAAAGTAACTTAAGTTACTTTTATTTTATTGGTCCTTCCTAAGGAAAAATGCGACTTGGGCTATTTTGGGGCTCTTTTGCCTTGGGGAAAATTATATAAGGAGTTGGGAGGAAAAAGTGAAGATCATTCTTGCATACACTTATATTTTCTCTATGTGCAACTGCTGTTTGCAAATTTCCAGCTTGTGGAGTAAGATCCCACAGGGACCCTAGTTTCGGTGGTGAGAGATCCATCCCTAGCTAGCAGGGCATTCTTCGGTGGTGAAAGATCCATCCTAGTTTGTCATTTGGAGTTGTTTTCAGGGCTGTTTTGCAGAGATATTTTCAGAGGTTTTTAGAGGAAGGGTTTTGAGGGTTTTGGAGATATTTGGTGGAGAAAAGTAAAGGGTTTTCAGATCAGATTTACGGCAGCGATAAAAACAGGTTTTGGCATCATTCCTAGAGATTTTTCAGAGGGTTTTGATCATTTTCCAAGGGGGCGACTTACTTTGGAAGTTTGCAGCAATTTTTGGAGGGTTTCCGGGTTGCCATTTTCAGATCTGAAGGTTGGGGTTTCATTCTCCATATTAGTATATGTAATTTCCAGAATTTCATAATTTTATCTTGCTTATTGGAGAAGTTACGAATTTTGAAGTTTTACCACTGTTTAGGGCTTTCTGTAATTTTCTGGCAGCATTTTATTATTCAAAAAAATCCCAAAATAATTTTCTTATGTTCTTTATAATATTAGCAAGCTCTCCTAAAAATTTCAAGTGATTTGAGTGAGTATTTTGAGAGATATCAATTTTCTTCAATTCGCTGCCCTAGCTGTTAAAAATCTGCAAAAACCAATATTTCATTTGCTGCAATTTTTTCTATATTTTGTGTATCATTTCGTGGTATCCCACTGGGATATTTCAGTTTGGCATGTGACATTATTCATGCTCCACCATGGCTTGTGATTTTCATTGCACTGAAAGGATAACTTACTTTTTTAGTGTTTTCTAGTATGTTTATTACTTTTTGAAGAAAGTTGTTACATTCTTCTCTCTGTTTTGGATGTATGTCCATCCACATGCAAAAATAGGACGACTTTGTTTGTTTTACAGAAAAGGACAGGTTAAGTTTTTTGTCTGATTATCGGTGAGGTCCCACTGCTGACCAATATTGGTTTCTATATGCTGTTTTAGCCTTGTACTTGTTTGGTAAGTATTTAGAGTGATATTTGATACGATTTCCCCCTCAATCATGCATTGAACTGCTTGTGAATTTCTAGGGTCTATTAGCCTTGTACTCGTTTGGTAAGTATTTAGAGTGATATTTGATATAATTTTCCCTCATCAACCTTGCATTGAACTGCTTGTTCATTTCCAGGATCTATCAAATATGTTTTCTGAGTTTGGAAAAATCTCGAGCATTGTATTTGAAAATGAAATGAAAATGCTGCAATCATTCATTATGAAATTGCAACTGCCAAAGGAAAAGATCTAGTTGCCAAAGCAAAAGAAAAGGTTCACAACGCACAACTTGGCGATCAAACATTGTGTATTGAAGAATTTTGTTCTGATTTATTTCTTTTATTGGTAACCTTACACCAGACATTGATGATAAATTTTTGAGAAAAATGTTAGAACAACATGACACAATTGAGAGAGCTTTTGTAAGTTCTTCATCTTTCCGAGCCTAAATTCTTAGCTTCTTTTCTTTTATGTTTGCTATCTGTTTATATTTCAATGGGATGCATTATATTTTACAACATAATTTACTCCTTTTAGGTGCTGCGGAATGCGGTAGGTCGGAGTAAGTGATATGGTTTTGTGGAATACAGTTTAAAATCTCAGGTCAGTCTGGCCTGAGCTAGAGCTGTTGTGAAAATGATTTGTTTGGTGTGGATTAGTTGTGTAGTGCCTTTATGCCAATTTCTAGTTTATGTATCCTTCCAGGCATTGAATGCTAAGATGGCCATGGGAAACATAAACATGGACAGCTGAGTCTTATGTGTAGGATGTCCAGACTGTAAGAAAATTGCAGATATGTTCTCAACTGTTCTCTTTGTTGACCGCATACCAAAGGAAAATCCAAATGTAAGAAATTTTATACGCAGTTTTTACATTCTCTTTTTTGTTTCTTTTTCTTTTTGAAGTCTGAGGGAATTTAGCTTGAGTAACTCTGATTAAATAAATTAAATTTTGATTAAAAGTTCTGAGGAATTATGGTGACAATTGTCCAATAGATAACAGGTAGAGGCATCTCTAAGATCATTGTTTGGGCAATATGGAAAAGTTAGGGATTGCCACTTAGCTATTGGTATGAGTAACCATTTTCGTGGTTTTGGATTTATTGACTTCTATCATTCTTTATGTGCAGACATGCACAGGTATCTATAATTTTTTTCGTAAGTTTGACAAGTTTTGCCTCATAACTGTGAAATGGGACAGCTCTTTCGGCTTGTTCTGTTTCTACTGCATTTTAAACTTTTGAGAAATTCAAAATTGAAAGGTTTTTCTAATATCTCAGCACATCAAGCTTTGGATGGCCATGTATAGATGTCAGTTTTACAAATTACCACAAAGTCAGTTCAGGTGACATATTTGCTTTTGTACACAGTATATTTTATACATCTTTTAAGGTACTTTTCATTGAGAATTGCATGTTCTACTTGGCTTATAATCTCTATCATGTTCTTATTAACTAGTCTTTACTTATCATCTGAAATTGCATGCCCTACTTGGCTTATAATCTCCACCGTTTTGTCATTAACTAGTCCTCGAAAGGAATTTTTGGTTTAATATAAATGAAATCATCTACATATACAATCTTACAAAATGTGTTTTGGAAGTCAATCTGCACCTGCTCCTTATGGCCATGGTGGTAGAGAAGCATTTCCAAGCATGTACCTTCTGTTAAATTTGCTGATGGAATAACTCAATGACAAATTTTGACATGCTTCTGTGCTTTGTGTGGTGCAGGTATGATGGGAAATGCTCCTGTGAGAGGACACATGCCAATAGCTATGCCAGGACAGTGTTTTATGGGACCTTGTCATACATGCATGATGGGCAGTGGCATAGGGATGGTATAAAACTTTGTTCCAGTCATTTAGATCAACATCTTTTTCCAGTTTAACTGCAATTCTTGTTGGGATATTGGATTGTTCCTGACGAACTGCTTTTAAGTTTTATGTGTTGTAGCAATTTGGATGTGGATCTCGTGGTGTCCAAGCATTGCATGATCAAGGTCTTCCAGGTAGTGGTGCTGGTATGCTAGGGACAGGTGCAGTACCAGCAGGAATGATGGGTCACCCCCCACATATGAATGATGTTTCTCCTAGGCGTGGAATGGCTGCTGGAGCAACTTTGGCTTTGATTCCTTGTCTGTCCGGTTAAGGTTCTACAATCTATCAGCCCCGTGTCCTAAAGTATTTTATGATTGCTTTTAGTTTTTTATGGATCATTTAACATTTATTTTGTTTTCTTGCCCTGGCAGGACACAGTTCTATAAATCCTGCTACAATTGCTCAGGTGAACAACAATCCAATGAGCATCTCACTGAAATCGAGTTCAAGTTAAACTGTAACGAAAGCTATTTTATCTTCTTGATTTGGTTTAATTTATTAGTGAGATTAAGAATGTTTTGTTTTGTGTTGTAGGTAGCTACTGCACAAGCTAAAGCACGGGAGGAAAAGGCAACAGAGGTACTTGTTAATTTATTCTAGTATGAAACATTTATGCTTTTACTTCAATGAAAAATTGTTTGAGTGGTCAGCATCAATTGTGTTGAAGTGCCTATGTGACCTGCGATGAAAGTGTTTATGCTTTTAAGTGATTAAAAATTGCTTGTATGGAGCAAAATCAATTTCAGATTCATGCATTATGGACTCCACATCTGATTGGTTCTGTCTATTTTGAAATAATGTAATGCTAACTCGTTATGAAGATTATTGCATTGACTGGGAGGGGTTTGAAAACCTGGAATCAGCTTTTGATCACACTCCCATTTCTTTTGAAATGAATTTGTTTGATAGTGAATTAGAGCAAGTTATCAATCCTACAAATATTTTGTACAGTGCCTTGTGTGTATATGGAGTGTATATATGATGTGACATTCATATTTGCTGCATTTACGGGTCTTTTTATTACACCCTAATTATGATGGATTGATATAAAATTCATGACTGTCATTGTGATATGGGGTGTGTCAACTTTTTGTTGACACTTACCACACTTTACAACTAGTTAATGATTCTTGTTGAGCTGAATTACTATCAAGCTTAGAGTTTTAACATTTTGAAATAAATGAAAATAAAAGAGGATGCTTGTATATTCCTACACAATTTTGTTTGATAAATCAAGCATTAAACTTGACCCTATGATGGCTAGGTATAATAAATGGCAGGTATTGATCTTTAAAGTGTGTCTTGTCTATATTTCCAGGAATACTTCCAATAGCAGCCTCAGCATATGTTAGACAATGCATGTAAGAAGCACCTTATGAGTATGGTTCCAGCAACAAACCCAACAGCAACAAAGTGTACTACAAACACAATATCAGGTTGGTAATGTATCTTTTTGTATTATGCTTGTATATAACATGTTTGATTGATTTTGAAGTATTATTTCCTATTTTTCTCCCTGTCAATATTTTATTTTATTACTACCAATGGTTGTATTTTCAGTCTCAAAACTTCT
Organism: Taxus wallichiana var. yunnanensis; assembly: GCA_018340775.1. Classification (NCBI taxonomy): domain Eukaryota; kingdom Viridiplantae; phylum Streptophyta; class Pinopsida; order Cupressales; family Taxaceae; genus Taxus; species Taxus wallichiana. Next base: position 805,031,382 of record CM031235.1, read on the forward strand.
ATGGTTTTGATGTCTGTTTATTCATCAAATATCCTATATGCAGTGGTTTACGTGATTACTTAGAACTTGAAATCAGTTAGTTTGTTATGCTGTAATTGTCTGTCATAGATATTCATTTCTGCAGCAACAGGTTTGACAGAATACTCAACAGCCTTGTACACAGGATTGTTCACAACCAGCACAAGGCTATATCTATATTCAGGCACAGGCACAGCAACAACAGTAACACAACATAGGCAGGGCCTGTGTTCTATCTTTGTTTAGTAGTTATTATTTCCTTTGATTGCCTCTAACTTTTAGTCAAGAATACTGCTTATATCCTCTCTTTGTTGTTTCTCAGTACCCTTAAAGTGCAACACATTACCAGCAACAACCTGCACAACCAGAACAGGTATGCCAATGAATTGAACCTATTTAGTTGGTTTTGCTGTCTACCTGAGTGCCATATATGTATCAATTATTAGTCTATTGTAACTCTTTGGAAGAATTTGAATTGTGCATTCTTAGTTCCCATAAGTAGTTACAACAAAGAGCATTCTATATTCACAGATTTTGCCAGACAAGGCTTTACTTATAAATTGCTACTAAAAGTATGGTAGAAGGGATTTATGGAAAAGTTGGTATCACTATGTATTACTGTTCCGTGGAAGTATTCATATGTAGATTTCGACCTTGGGATTTAATTAAGAAGTTTCTAACTTCTTTCATTTTCATCTCTCTATTTGAGTCAGTTACCCGTATTTTGAGGCTTTTTTGGTTCATTTTAACTTATCATGTACAACATTTAATCACCAAGCAATTTTATACCAACTTTTTGACAACCAATGAAAATCAACTGTTTTAATTTCACAGTGAAGAGGATTGGAAACCAGAGAAACTAGAGTTACTAAATTCACGTTCCCATGATTCATGCCTCTACACATCAGTCGTGATGCTTTGTATTCATGTCTGAATGACCGTTGGTCTCTCATTGCCCCTCTCCTTGACAAAAAGATCACCGGCTCATTGACGGCGGTCTCTCATTGCCCCATTAATTGACAATATCTCATTGACGTTGGTCTCCCCAATAAGAGTAAGATTGTTTGTCTCTCTCATAGGAGGAAGATCATTGGTCTCTCATTGCCTTCTCATTACCACTCTCATTGATAAGAAATCATTGCCGATCTCTGCCCTCTACCCTGCCATATAGATAGGGGATAGGGATAGGGGCATCAGCCATATAGGGGGCAAAATAGAAACTAAACTGAACCGATCTAAGAACTAAACTGTAATACCAGCCAACTTCAAATCATATTAACTCTACCAACTAAATAAACTAGGAACTAAACCGAACCTAATTAGGAATGGTGCTGACTAGGCTAACTGGAATGGTGTTAGAATGCATGGGCTAGAATGTCATTGATAAGCTCAGCTGACAAACTAAATTGGATAAGGGAGCTAAGATGGATTGTATAGGGTGTTGTGTTGAAATGAGATCAGATAACAAAGGTTTGCTGACTACATGAACTAGGAATTGAGGTCTTTGTTGTGTTGGAACCAAGATTTAAGCTACTCAAAACTCTTTGAATGTGGTAGTTGGGGGCTGGTGGGGTGACCATATATATAGAGATCCCAATGACCATATATATCCAATGGCCATTTATATATATATGTATGTATGTATGTACATACATACATACATACATACGTATATGTATGTATGTATATACATACATATACGTATGTATGGTATACATACATTATACATACATATATATATATATATATTATGTATGTATGGTATACATACATACATATAAAATCCGCTAGGTTCGTAGGAATATGGTAACTATGATCAGGTTTGTACTAGTATTTTAAAAATTGGAACCGGTCGAGGGTTGGTGGACCGAATCCGGACCGGTTCAAACTTTATGAACCATTTTACTAAAAACACATAAAAAATTATATTGTTAATGAAAACAATATATTTGAAAGATTAGAAACCACGATTCCAACAATTACACACAAAATATATATGTACTATATAACATGTAAGAAAGGTGTTTATAGCAAAATGGCACGAAATTAGGGTTTAGGTTTTATTAAAAGCAAAAATTTTTATCAAAAAATTGAATGTTTTATCCCTAGCACCGTATAAATGTGACTTGCCATGACTCGGCCGGTTCAGGTCGGAACCGGACCGTTCGGTACCAAACCGACCGAGCGGTCTGGTTTATTCACTGGTTTGTGCCTAAAGATGTTGAACTAGTCGAACCGGCAGGCTCCGGTTCCGGTTCGGCCAGTTTTTAAAACACTGGTTTGTACGAATATGGTAACTATGATATATCTATATCTATATATCTACATACGACATACATACATCGTTTCAAACCGAACTTTTTGGGCAAGACAAACTTATTCGGTGAGTTCTAGATTTAAATTTTTATTTATTATTTTAATTTGAAAAAAAGATTAAAATGTTTAAAATAATAAAGAAAAAGAACTAAAACAAAACTAAATCGAGGCTTAAACCCTATTGTCATATGCAGAAAAGAAGACAAAAACACCATTAAAAAGCCCTAATCATTATTCATACTTCTCAAACGCATCAACCAGACAGAGTCGTCGAGCAGTTCGATTCCTTTATTCTCAGCCTGGGCTGTTCGAGCTGTTTCAGTTTTGGAGCTTGCACTGTGTACAGGGCAGCAAGGCATTTTATTTCTTCACAGGCATTTGATATGCATATTCTAGGCCATTTTCTGGACTGTGTTCACTGCTGAAACATTGAACTTGAAGCTTGTATACAAGCTGTCCTCGATCCACTTCAGATCTGAAGCCTGTCATCCATCTACATCAGATTTCGCTTAGGGCTGTTAGTGGCGGCCGCTTATGGTCTTTAATCCCTGCAAAATTCGAGTTAGGGCTGGGCTGACATCTTATATTTTATATTTTCATTTGTGAGACGGATGACTTTTACCTTATAAATATGAAGACATGATAATAGATATAGGTAATATTTATGCTTCTAGTTAGGAATACACTTTTCATTTTAATTCTAAATTATATTATAAATTACATTGCATTCATAAATAATAGTCTCACTTTTGGTTTATAAAAGATATTTAAATTTATGTATATTCTTATGTGTAATTAACTTTTCTTTACAAATATTATATATGTAATTATTTTTAAAAATATATTTAAATTTGTAAATTTTCTAAATCGAAGAACCGAACTTTTTGTAAAATTCCGAACTTCCGAACTTTATTTCCCTTTCGAACAATCCAAACTTTTTGAACATGGTAACTATGACAGAGACACACACACAGAGAGGGCTAGCTTCCTAGGAGGTAGGGCCTACTGACATTAGCGAAAGAACACGAACACACATATATAGATAGAGGGGCTAGCTTCACCGGGAGGTAGGGCCTATAGCATTAAAAGAACATGAACACACACACACACACACATATAGAGGGGCTAGCTTCACGGGAGGTAGGGCCTTTAGCATTAACACAAAGAACACACACACACGCACACATATAGGGCCCCAATGGATAGATAGAGGGGCTAGCTTCCTGGAGGTAGGGCCTATAGCATTGGCGAAAAGAACATGAACACACACACACACACATAGAGGGGCTAGCTTCCAGGAGGTAGGGCCTTTAGCATTGGCACAAAGAACACACACACACACACATATAGGGCCCCAATGGATGCCTAACCAAGTGGTGGCCCCATGGATGCCCTATGTCTCTCAGGTGCCTATTGTATTGTATCGGAATTAGGGGTTAAATATGTAACAATATGTAAACAATAAACATGAATACTAAGGCACATTAAAATATTTAGTCAAAAGCTACTCGATAGTTATATAGGTTAAAGTGAATTCTGACGTGTCTAAACAATGTTTCCATGAGAAACTGTCTACTAGACTTCAAGAGAAAATAGGAAAAAGAAGAAATTTAGATTTTTCAACATTTGTAGGAAAATTCTTTCCCTTACCAGTCTCACACTTATATGGGTTAGAAAATGTCTAGATAATGAACAAAATCATGGTGAGAATCCATTCGCATGAATATGGATAGACCACAAAGCACTGCATCCATGTTCGTAATTAACACTAGGTTGCGTGTCACTAGACATGGGCATCATGACAAATACCACTCTATGAGAAATGTGAATGTATGGATAGTATATTGTTTATTCTAGGTTAGTAATGATTATTTAATATTTTAATTCCATAACTTGAGGATCACTTAAGAACTCTATTTCCTAGTTGGAGAATCAAAATAAAAAATTAAAAAATGGGGTATCCTTTCATGGCAGCTAGGGCATGTTACGAAATTCCAATTGTAAACAAGGTTGCTTTTGATTTCATATAATATCATCTAATCTGTCAAGAAGTATAATTATAAAAACCAAAACTTTACAACCCTTGTTGTTTGAATCCCTGGTTGTCAACATTATCCAAGGGAGAAAAATTTATGCCAGAAGATAGTAGAAGACTTTACAGGTTTCAATTGCTATTATAAACTTCTATATGACCTTCTAGGAGTCAGTTTACATGACCTTCCAAGAGATAGTCTACGTAATTAACAAGTTTGTTGAAGCCTGCCCCTTGGAATTAATGAGTGTCCTTGAAGGCTCTTTAATTTTTTCATTTCAAGGCTGTCTTATTATGTTATTACATTTGATGGGCAGGGACGTTCATTATAGGGAATAATGAGTGGTGATCTTAGTGGCTAGATTCTCCACAACTTTCTAGATAGCATAACCTCAGAATTGCAAAATGAGTAATTGGAATGGGTATTAAGTGTTTCTACGAATGGTATGCAAGGTTGTGAGGTAAAAACACTTGCAATACTGGTTAGATGGTCATAGGTCTGAAAAGCATTAGACCCCGCCCTCTATTTTCTTTTCTCCGGGGAGCATTAGACCTCTTTTATGACTGCCTAGCAGGGAAAATCATTGTTAGCACCCAATTTCCAACCATGGGAGGAGAAAAGTCATTCTCACAATTGTGAAGTAAAGTTACTATCGATAGGCTCCCATTTATTTGGCTAGCTACGTGGAATGAATTGTAAGAGGCCAAAAAGATTAGTAAGATGAGTTATTAGGGACACTGATGGACATAATTACTACAAAAATATGAATAGGAATAAAATAAATGTTTCTATGAACGATATGCAAGGTTGTGAGGTAAAAACACTTGCAATACCGGTTCGATTGTCATAGGTTTGAAGAGCATCAGACCTCTTTTATTACTGCCTAGGAGGAAGGGAAAATCATTGTTAATACCCAATTTCCAACCATGGGAGGAGAAAAGTCATTCCCACAATTGTGAAGTAAATTTACTATCAACGAGGCTCCCATTTATTTAATTAGCTATGTGGAATGAATTATAAGAGGCCAAAGAGATTAGTAAGATGAGTTCTTAGGGACACAATGAACATAACTACTACAAAAATACGAATAGGCATAAAAATACCCACGAGAAATGATCCAAATTAGTACCATGTAGTGACATATGTTATATTCATGTTAGTAAATGACCAAGTAGAATGGGACTCAATTTCCAAAAAGGTTCTTGGTTCACCTCAACTTAAGACCGACACCATTGGGTTTTGCAACTTTGTGTCTTTGTGAATGCCAATTTTCGGTAGGGTTCTATTCAATAGCTATGGTGCTAGTGTATTTTTTGTTTATTGATTATTGGTCCAATTCGGCTCTTAGTTTTGCACTTTCCTTGTGTTGTCTCGTGTCCCTTGTGGCATTTTCCCCCTTCTAGTCCAGTTTCTCACTATGTTTGTCATTTTTGTCACCTAGCCCGTGTTTCCCTTTTCTCTTATCGCTGCCTCTCTCTTCCTATGTTTCTAGGTGCGTTTTGGGGTAGTGACTAGTTTCATAGATTTTCCTGTAAACATAGCCTCTATAGCTTCTAAATTTTTGTTATTGTTTCTATCGGCCCATTTGACCCTTAATTTTGGTTTATTTGGGTTTTATGCCTTCCTTTATTAGCTTTCCCTCATGTTGTCTAGTGACTTGCTCTCCATAGGGTCCTAATTTGAATTCAAGCAATCAGTAATACGAAGGTGAATTTGTGCCTTTAAGAAGAATGACCAAGAGGATAATTACTTTAGCACAAGATTCATCTTGAAGTTATAACAACAAGATATATTATTTTCTAAACCTCACGCTAAAAACTAACTTGAAGCATTTAGGAATTCATTCTAGCCTCTACTTAGTTGGTATTGCATTGAAAGAAGGGTAGGGACATATATACACAAGATTGATTGCTAACTTGCGTCGAGTCCCTTTGCAATTTTGTTAAATCACAAGTGCCGTGATAATATATATATATATTGATTTTTAAACGCTTTTGACCGGAGCTATGAACCGGGGGGTTGGCGGGACCCCACCCATTACAAAGATAGAAACGTTGAAAGTCCATTGCAAAGCAAACCCAAGCGAAATACCAGCAACAAAAGACAAAAAAACCGACCCAAAAAGCTTCCCAGTGGGAAATGCAACAACAAAGGCCACCACGCCCCTCACATTACCACCCCGAGCGGGGATCGTGCATGAGGGGCAAAAGAGGCAAACAAAACACAACAAACACCCGAAGACCAAACAGCGAAAGAAGCCGCCAAGACCAAGGGAGTCCACGCATAAACCAAGAATAACGAAATGCAACCGGGCAACACCCAAAGTGCAACAAACCGCAACTTCAAGTGCAGGTCCAAAGTGGCATGGGTCAAACCCATCCCCCACCATGCCGAAAGGCCTCAAACAACACCAACAACATCGAACAACCAAACAAATAACTTCCTCAAAGATCAAGGCGCCAATACGAAACCCAATGGGAGACCAAAAATAGCGAAAACCATGAGCTACAAAGAACGAAGTAGGACATTCTGCATACTCCGATTCTTTGGCGTAGAGGGGTCATACTAGAAAGGGAGCCCGGAGATGTAGTGAACGCTTTCTTATACGGTGCTTTGGGAACCATGACTGAGGAGACTTGAAAAGGAAGAAAGTTACAAACCTAGCAAACCCCATATCGATCCATAGAAATAGAGCATTTCCACCGCTTGAACCCTTCCTTCTCGACCAGGCCAGAAAACGGACTAAAAGATCGGAAGAAATGCGAACCCCAAAACGGCCTTTCCGGCACTTGGAATAAATCTCCATCCAAAAACACATCACTATTCCCGATGCGATCGGGCGCTCAGGTGGGCCATCCACATCGGCTGGTCCGAAGAAAATAGATCCGACTAGGTATTCGGAGCGAGCGGCACCGTGCCTCCCCGATCCTCCACTTTAGTAAGAATCCCTGAGATCTGCACATCCTCAACACGCGGTGGCTCCATCGTCTCAACACGAAAACGATGGAAACAAGAATAAAAACTAACGAACGTAGAAACAAGATCCTCCATCGGAAAAGGCTTAAGTGAAACAAGACCAAGATCCTTCTTGAAGGCCAAAAAGACTTCACATTCGACGAGGAGAAACCTAGCGAGCTGCAGGGCTTCCTCAAAAGCCCTTTTTCCACACTGCGGCCTCAAGCGATCCGAGCGAAGCAACAAATCCTCCATACACCGTTCCGCCAGAAAATGACTGAGGAAATCCAGTTGGACCACCTCATTAAACTCCTTCGCCAGCTCCCACCGCACAACTCCATGAATGCCACTTGCTCTTACCGCTAACTCAATCCAAAACTTTAGCTCTTCCATTCCATTAAAGCCCTACTCACTTTAGAGGGCCGTGATAATATTAGAGGGATGACACATGCCCCCATCAATTATGGGATTAGGTTTTCGAGGAAGGAGATTATATTCGAGTGATTTCTCTCGAGCCATAGAAAGTAAGGGAAGTTCCTGCAGTTTAGGGCACGAGATTGCATTCGCACAATTAGATTTTCCTTTGCGTAGACATTTCCAGCTTTGAGGTTTCTATTAAAAACACAACCTCTACATTTTTAGCAATCTTCATGTTTTTGGTCATTGCTATTTATATTTATAGGTCATCCTTTGTCATTTGCCTATCTTTACCTATCTTTTGCTACTTCTCATTGACAACCTGTCTCCAAATCCACACGAAATTGAGTGTTATCGAGCGAACCTTGATATTCGGTGTTCTCTAGCAATTTAATTATGACGAGTATTGTTCTAATTTTGTATTTTCTAGATTAGACCCTTTATATAAATAGGTATGATTTACTATTTATATGAATTATTCCTGATTGCAGTGTTAGGTGTGGTTAGTTTTGTGTATTTGTATATGTAAAACCACTTTGGACATTTTCAATGTGTCAATGGTAGCCAGGTAAGTATTCAACATTTAATTTTAAGTTAAGAATTGCTTGCTTTCATTCCCTTGACGGGTTTTGAAACCCTTTAGGGCTTATGAAGTAGCGAAGTTTGTGGTTTGAAATTGTATTGCATAAGGAAGGGCAGGATGCTAACCAATTTGTTTTTATTTCTTTTTTTTTTTTGGGTTTAAACTTTAACAGGAAGCTTAGCATAGAAGATGTGATGCAGAAAATAAAGTATGGAATTTATGGAGAGTCATGGTATGGATGATGAAGTTACAGGTTTGAACATGGCAACTTTGCGCGACTCAGCTAATGTACATGTATACCAAAGATTCAGCTGGAAGTCACTGCAGTTAATTGAAGATCTGGTCCTTTTCATGGTGGAGCACAAGGCCTGCCTTTCCTATGGAATCACCTTATCCACCAGCAGTATTGGCACTGCCACAACCACCACCTATAACAGTAAGTAGATGATAATTTATTGGTTTCATTCTCCCTTTATTACATTGTTTTGTTTTTTTGAAACATAGGGAGATAGGAATTGCACTCATGGCTGGAAGAAGGGATAACATAGACAGAGTGTGCAATATTTTTCTTTCAACATCCGAGTTTTAAGGTAAGAATTGGTTGCTTTCGTTATCTTGATGAGTTTCAAAACCAAGGGTTTAGGCTCATGAACCTTTATGGAAATAAGTAGATGTATATCAAATTCACATATGCTTGCTAACCGTAGTCATTTTCAACACATATTGGCGGGTTTCAAAACCAAGGGTTTAGACTCAACAACCTTTATCACTTATGGGAATAAGTAATCATATTTGAGATTCACACCTACTTGCTAACCGTAGTCATTTTCAACACATATTGCTAAGCTGTAACTGTAATTCAAACTCTGCAGGACACATTTTCTTCGGAAGTTACTTACAAATCATGGGTATTAGAGTTTAATTCTCTCAGCTTTTGTCTCTGTGCCTTAATTTGACTTTGTTAATTCAAGTGTTTTTTAAATTATTGTTGGAGTTATCATTTGGTGTCACCACTGTATCATAGCCACTTCTGAAATGGAATTCATGGTCGGAATGAGGGTTTGCACTTTGCCCCAGTGTACACCTGTTTGACATTCCGGTGCAATGGCTTTGAGTTAGGACATTTATTTTGTGTCAATGGCTGATAGAGGTTCTAAATTATTGTTGGAGTTATCATTTGGTGTCACCACTGTATCATAGCCACTTCTGAAATGGAATTCATGGTTGGAATGAGGGTTTGCACTTTGCCCCAGTGTACACCTGTTTGACATTGTGGTGCAATGGCTTTGAGTTAGGACATTTGTTTTGTATCAATGTCCGAGAGAGGTTCTAAATATACCTCTTGAAGAAGGCACAATATGAACAGTATGTGCATTATGCTGGGAGCTAGGTAATTATTCAACCTTTAATTTTAAGTTAAGAATTGCTTGCTTTAATTATCTTGGTTGGTTTCAAAACCCTTTGAGGTCTATGAAGTAATATGGTTCGTGGTTTAAAATTGTATTGCATGAGGAAGGGTGGGTAGTAATCTTTTTAAAAATATTTACAGGAAGGTTAGTGTAGAAGAGGTGACACAAAAAGAAAGATGGATATCGTGGAACCTTGGTATGGACGACGGGGTTCCAAATTCGAACATGGCATCTTTGGGGTGACCTAGCAAATGTACATGTTTACCAAATTATTAGTGGGCAGTCACTGTAAACAATTGGATGTCAGGTCCATTTCATTCGTAGTGGAGCATAAGGCCCATGGAACTAAGGTATTAGATTGGTTTTAAACTAGTTTACTGAATTTGCCATTGATTTTGATAGCATTCAATAGATGCTACAGTTTCAAATTCACACCTGCTTCCTAACTGTAGTCATTTTCAACACATATTGCTAAGCTGTAACTGTAATTCAAACTATGCAGGACACATTTCTTTCGGAAGTTACTGAGAAATCACGAGTATTAGAGTTTAATTCTCTCAGCTTTTCTCTGGGCGGTCACTGTAAACGATTGGATATCTGGTCCATTTAATGGTGGAGCACAAGGCCCATGGAACTAAGGCACTAGACTGATTTTAAACTAGATTATGAATTTTGCCATTGATTTAATAGCGTCGCTAGATGTCACAGTTTACTTTCATATCTTTCAGTTGTGTTAGTGGGCAATATGCCATATTAGCCTTCTTAACCACATCTTTGTTAGGCATTGATTGAGATTAAATTAGAAGTTGCATTTCTTTTGCACAAGAGTTATACCTTTCAAAGGCTTCTTTGGGTTGAAAATTTTGTCATATCCGGGCGAGGGCCAATTTGTTCGAGCAAGCATCGTTTCATTATATAGAGCTCCTGAAATTGACTGCGGGGATTAAAAACTATATAATAACCTTGATGACTTAGTCTACTATTAAATTTTAATACATTGTTCAACTGTCCAATTTTAATGGATTGTGGGAATGGGAATAACACCATAGGTTGAGCTTAATCATTATAACTCAGCAGTCTATTCTTAGCATGAAATTGTAATAGTTGTTGCGAGAGGGATCTTATTCTTAGTGTTCATTAGTAACTGAAAACATTAAAGCTAAGCAAACAGTAAACCTTGGGAAGGAGGTCACCAACCTGCCATATAAACATACCATCAAGTAGCCTCTAGATAGCGGAATTCCATCTTTCATCCTTGCACTTAAAATGCATACATATTTGGCAGGTTTGTGACATAATTAAAAGGGAGGTATAAGCCACTTAGTTGAAAGATAATCACAAGATTGATTAGATGGACAACATAATGTGTTAAGCATCACCATACTATTTTGGCATAGTTGCCAAATCCAGCCAGATCTGCACCATATCCGTCCGGATCCAATTTTTTCAGGCAGCCCATTAAAGCTTGGTCTGAGTTGGCTCAGTTTTTGAAAAATAGCTTTCTATTTTTTTATTGCAATATAATGACAACAATCGTATATTATTTAATATTAATCTATAAACATTTTATATATTATTCTTGTATATAATATGTATATTTATGAATTATGCTCGAATATATGTATATATTTCGCATTGGTTTTTTCTGAACTTTTAAAGAATTTCCAAAATTTTGGATTCTTTTACCCTTTGGGATGCATCTAGATTTTTGGATTTGGTAACTATGGTAATGGTAATATCCCCGTCTCGGTTGAAGACCTTTAGTCCAATTAAGTTTCCCGACGGTTAAAGGGTGTTAGAAAGGGAAACTTATCATAATAAATTAATTATAAAAGTGCAATATAAAATCATATTATAAGCACTTTATATTAATTTATTAATGATAAAGTCAATTTAAAAATAGAAAAGACAAATATAAAGTGATAAAGTAAAATAAAAAAAAACAAGAAATATCACTTTATGTTATTATTCTTTCTTAGGAGAAACTGTGACCCCTTTGAAGGATGGAAAATGTGGAAAAAAACATTACATGCAAGGGGTGAAATCTGATTGGAAGTTGGGGAGGCTATTTGGCCCATTACATCTATAAAAACAAGTTTACTTGCTTTTTTAAGACATGCTTTTCTATTTTATAAAATCTGATTTTGTATGTTGAGCTTTGAGTTTGCATCAATAATCTTCTAAGGACGAAAACCCTTAGAGATTCACTCTTGAGGACGAAAACCCTCAAGGAGAGGAAACGTTGGGGACGAAAACCTCCAAAGTTTCAAAGATTGAGGAACGAAAACTCCTCAGTTTTGAGAGGTGGATCCATCCAGGGTTCATCATTGGGCTGCATTTTTGTTGACAGTGATTGGTAGAAGTATTTTCAGATCTGGACATATTTGGGGCTGATTGCACTTCAAGAATCAACTGGGCATAAATCAGATCTGAGTATTGGTGTTTGATGTGTGTTTGGACCAGCCAAACAGGAGAATTTGAAAAGGAATCAAATCTGCAATTTTCTGGGCATTTCTACACCCCAAGCGACCTAGTTTGGGAATTGTGAGCCTTCATTTTGGGGTTTTTGGTTGCTGTTGGATCTGCAACTTTTTGGAGCTGTTTGGGCATCCTCAAAGAAGATATTTTCAACATTTCCAGCCTCATTTGTGGTACACATAAATTAATATTCACTGCTGTAATTTCTGGGTATTTTCAGCCCTAGTTTATTTTTATAAAATCAGTCAAGGGTTAGAAAAATCTGATTTCACTTGTAATTGATTCTAACCACCCAAATCGCCATTTTTGGCCTTGTGGGTATGTGGAAAAGTGAATATTTGAGGAATAAAAATTAATTTTCAGTTGGCTGTTCATTTTGGCAAATTTTGGGCATTTTATTGTAAGTGGAAGTTCAGATTTGTTGTGTTATTTCAGTTTATTCTTAGCTTTAGAAATAAGGGATATTACAGGTAAGCATAAACCAAGAAGACATCAAGGACGTAATGATTTTGGTTTGGAAAACTTCACGGAGGGAAAACTAGTTGGAAGCAACAATTCCTAGCTTCCCAATCTTCTTATGGCCAAAGATGGATTACAAAGAGTCTAATAGAACAAGTACAACAACACCATGCTATCTTTCTCTCTCAACTTGTCTTTGTTCTTCTGCTCAGATCTATTCTATAGACGAACACAAACTCTTTTACTCATAATGAATGAATCTTTGAACTCATACCTCCCATTTATCTTGCTCAAGAATGTCCTTTCATGCATTGACAAATGCTCGACCACCCTAGAACTAAAGAGACATTGTACCCTCGCCGTTCTCACTCAGTGTACATGTACAATTACCATGGGAAAATTGAAACCTTGTGGTTTCAAAACCTCTAACTTCATGCTTGATTACATCCTAGCTAAATAAATAAGTGCTCGATTAAGATGTGCTCTTATTTATTCACAAGTGTAAGGGTTAGCAGAGCATGGTAATATATTTAGATTAATAATTTAACGTTAATGTACAAATCAAAACATACTACTATGAGAAATTTGCAAGATATTGGAAATGATTGCTAAGAAGAAGACAACAATAGAAAAAGGGTGCACTTAGCTGATTACGACTTAGGAAGTTGATTTGTTTGTGTTATTTGACTATACGAGTTGGTAATGATCTACAAGTGCTTCGTGCCTAAATTTGGGAGTATAAATAGAGCGGGGATGAAACCGTTTGCGTTGTGCGAAACCGTTGGATGACTTTCAGCACTGGCGAATGGCTCCGTATGGTGATGAGACAATGTTCGCAACTTTTTGTTCCCTTGTGAATGTCCTGTGATGTGCTTTGCTTTGAAATCTTAGGTGTCACATGTGAAACCCTCAATATGATACGGAATAACTTCAAACCCTAGCCACATGTAGGAGACCACGTAAAAATTCTAGTGGTTGAGTTGAAATGCAATCAGTACATCGTCTACTTAGGCAATACTTGAAGTGGACTCAACTACATGTAGTTCTCCACCTAGCATGTGATATTTATATGGATGCAACTAGCTTCAACAATTTGATCATTTGATAATGCAACAATGGCTTGGTGTGTTTAGCTTGACTTGGCTTGAATGGCCTTGAACTTGGGAATTTTGATTCTATAAGTTTGGTTGAGTGTGTTTCGGACCTATGTATGGGTTATTCCTAGACCGTCTTCTTTTGCTTTTAGGAATTTAGGAGAGCTTGTAGTGCTTTAGGAATGATATTTGCAATAGGTGCTCTTGAAAGTGCTAGGTGAGTAAATGAGTGCATTTGACTTGCTTATATAGGTGCCTATAGGTATATTTTGGCATTAAGGCTGACCAATGAGGAAATTATCGACCGTAGAAAGATATTGAATTGAAAATGTGATTATTGGGTGGTGAGGACGAAACTCATTAGTTTCGGATCAAACCGTTTGATTATTCGGTGCTAGAGGAACGCAACATCGCATAGGTAGGTGGTGGGATTTTCTAAACTTCTAGGATTGATGCTTGGGAGTAATGTATTGCTTTAGAATTATGCAAGTAGTTATGTGAGTGATGAAGCGGTGGGAAGAAATGTTAGCGAGGCCCCTGGAATCAATCATTAGGACGTGCAATAGGTTGTAGTCTAGAAGAAATTCAGATTATTCCATTTAAACATTGCCTGAAAATGGTAAAACTAAACATAACATTTAGTGCTTGCATAACTACATATCGAGAACCAATTAGGGAATATATAACAAAGAGATCGAATTGTATTAGTGAATCAAGAACTTAGACATGAATTGAGTGGAACTCAAGATTAATATCAAAGATTCAAGATCAACCTTATGTGCCGTGCGCTAACATGTTTTTATTCAATTTGAGGCGATTGTTCATTTACCAGTCCCTTCTTCCATTCCTTGTCAAATGAGGCTCTTTGCATTCTCTAGATATGTTTAGAGAGCATTATATATTCTATACTTTGTCTTTTACTCGGACTAGGCACATACATTAGGAATTGCGCATGAATATACATCAATATTCACGATATATTCAAGTCGGTTTTTAAACCCCTATACAATCCCAACACTTTCCTGAACTTGAACATTTGTCTCGTCTTGAGACAAAAGATGCTTCAACAATCTAGGAGGTATTCTACTCTGTTGTTCTAGCCTTTCCTTGATGCGGATTACAACTGCACATTGAGATAGTTTGTTTGCAGTCGGCACAAAGGACGCCATGCTTGGTTTTCATCCTCTGCGCACTACTTAATTGCCCTTGTGGCTTTTCAATTAGATAGACTTTCCAATAGATTGTATTTTTGGGTTTTCAATATGCAGAAACTCCCTCATAGATCACCTTTTTGGGTTTTCAATCTATGCGGGGCTTCTTATAGATATCGAATCAAAATTTGCACAATAAATACTTCAAAAAATTTTCTTGCCGCAAAATTGTATTGCGCCATAGCCTATTTCTGTTGCTCAGACAACTCGATTGGTGGTGGTCAAGGTTGTACACCGAGTGGTGGATGAATGTGGTAATGCTTTGATCTTTTGGAGCATGAGGTGAGGAATGATGTACTTTGGGTTATTCTTCATAGTCTTCACAATTGGTAGGAAGATTTTCAAGTTTGTTTTATACACATTTCAATCTACTTGAGCTTCATTTTTCTACCAAAATATATTTGCAAATGTGACAATGCTTGCATGACTTCAAATAGAGCATTAACTTCTACATTTTCTATAATTGGATCATGCAAATTGATAGCATTTTGTTATCCCGAACTAACCCTTTTAGTTAGCAATCCCTTTGTGTTGTGTTTGTACTCGGCAAAAGTATTGTGTGACATATTGTGGTCTCATTCTCATAGTTTATCACCGACGTTGTCTTGAGCTTACAATGATGTTTACACTACCTAATCCACCTCCCGATAGTCTATAGTTGTGTGTTCCAATCCAGAAGCTCAAATGTGATCTGCTTGGCCTATGCTTAAGCTTTGTTGGAGCAAGTTGACTTATTCTTGCAATATAAGGACTACATCCTTCCCTTCCTTCTTCGATTAGGTAACATGTGTTTTTTCCTTGTTCGCAATTTCTTATTCTTGCCAATTGTCCACAAGTTTACCAACCAAAGTGGTCAATTGCATTTGTTCGCTCATGACTTCGTTTGCCTATTGCTTCGTGACAAGTTGTAATGTCCCTTTCTAGGGCTGAAATTGAAAAATAAGAAACAACACCAATCCCACTTGAGAGTAATCTGATTTTTATAACAGCAGACCTAAAAATTAGAAACCCTAGCAGCGAATTGTATAGGGACTTCAACTCATCATACAACCATGTAATAACCGCTGAAAATGCTTCTAAATAATTAATCCAATTATGATAACATTTATCAATCCAATTTACATCAAAGAAATGGAGAAAACAAGTGATTACACCCAGCTTGTAACTAATTTAATGACAACAGAGTGCAACCACAACCAAGGGCTAGAAATAGCTCTTAGACAACTCCTAAAATCATAAAAATGTAGATTTCAGCCTTATAAAATATGAGGAATTGAATGATGCAAACCAAACATGGAGAAACCCTTCAAATCAATGCAAACCCCACTCCTATGCAATTCACCCCACTTGGAAAAGCTGAATTATTGGCTCAATATGCAAAGAAATGATTGCTTCCACCTTAAAATATTCAATGATTCAAAATATCCTTGCTTGAAGGTTTTCTTCTCCAAGGCAAGTGCCACCATCAAAGGTTTTCGTCCTTGAACGGATCTCAAATAAGGGTTTTATCCTTGATGAGAGAGAAAGGAAAGGTACAACCTTTACCAAGAAGAAATAATAAGATTCAACATAACATCATAATGACCAAGTATCCTCCTTTTATAACATAAGGGGCACTTTGCATCATAACTTATGACCGACCTTATAATATTAAAGTCTATTTCTAATTTGAGCGTATATGCTCACTATACAACTAATTAACTAAGTAATTTATTTCATCTATTGGACCATCATGCATTAAATAGGAATACAACATAAAATAGTGCAATATTTCCTAAAACTAATCCTGATGTCTTCAAACAACTTTCCTCTAGCTCCAAATGCTTAGACCCACGAGGAAGGATGGGATAAGGTCTTCCATAGTGAGTATCTTAGAAAAAGGGGAAATTACAGTCCTTCCTTCCCAAAATTGCTTGCCCTCAAGCAATTGTAAGCTCTCGTGCTTCAATTTTATCCAATCAAGCAATCTAAATCTAGTACCGGTCAAGCGGAGAAGCTTTTGCAAGAATATGCCTTGGTTACCAACTCTAGAAATAAAGGATATCTTCAGCTGCAATCTTCTTTTTATTTTCAAATTTGCACATGGAACAAACATGCTAGAAAAAATGGAGGCTCTTATTAGCCCCCATATGCTCCATAGTTTGGTGGATCAATCCTCCCTTAGGTGCCTTAGACTTTCATTCTCTTTTGATTGGTTGGTAGGTACTCATACAAACCAAAATGTAGCTGCATATGAATGTGATAGTTACTTCACACATGGGTGACCAATGCATTTTGAATTCATAAGACTCAAGCACCCAATAATCCTTCGCTTGCCATGCCAATTACTACTGTAATGATGCATTTCCTTTTCCAAAGGGAGAGTAACAGTGACTGAAATCATCCTCCAAAGTGCATGATACATATTCTCAAAGAGGGCTGCCCCAACAACCATCCAAAACACTGCTGAATTTTTATTTACAGCAGTCCATAGAGCAAGAAAGGAGCTGGAAAAATAATGATCTGTTGATAAATAAATAAAATAAGACCTCTCTCTAAATTCAGTTGTATGTATGGGACCATGGTTCTCATATTTCCTTGGCCCTGTGCTCCCTTTATTCATTATGCCGAGAAATCTGATTTTTTTAATTCCAATTTGGAAATCCAGTGCTTCACCATAATATTTGATGCTGAGTTTTTCCAAAAATTGAGACCAAAGTACTCCACAAACAAGAATGACTTCAGCTGGGATAATTTTCAAGAGAATATCACATACCTTGTACTTTTCTATGAGGTATGACAGCTGTACCTTGTTCCTTTTACAATGCACAAAAATGTCATCCATCATGTTGATCTCAAAATCAAATTTCCTTCCCCTTTTGCAGCCCACAATGACACCTACTTGTGTACAAAAACAAGTTTGACATTGCATCAAAGCATCTACACACCTTTTGCTACACCATTCGTTTCTAGCCTTCTCTTTTCTTGGTGCAAGCTGATCATGAAGATTAAAATACAACAATAACATGAAATGGAGCCATATATCATAGTCATCATGGTTGTTATTATTTTCCCTCCTATCCTTTCGTCTTTTCCATGGAACCATATGTCTGCAACATATGGAAAAGAAAATTAGAATTCTTATCATACTTATGATGCCTCAAACATGACATGCTAGAATTCCTCCCAACTTCATTGTAATATCCCCTTCCCAATTGAAGACCTTTGGCCTATTTTGTCAACCCGACGGCCAAAGGAAAAATTTAAGGATGATTTAAGTTATATTTAATTATTATAAAGTGCCATTAATAAAATATATATAAATAGAGAGAGAGAGCATTTATTATAATTTATATGACTTAATAATTATTAAATCTAGGATGGAAAAGGCCCAAATATAATTTGTTATCCATCCTAGGTGAAATGGCGACTTGCCTTGAGGAGGAGCAATGGAAACTTAGAAAGGACAAAAGGCCACATTATTTTGTATCCTCCCTATGGAGAAATGGCGACTTGCACTAAGGGAGCAAAGAGAGCATAGAAAAAGGCAAAAGCTCATGAGACAAATGTATTTTCCCTAGAAAAATGCGACTTGCATTAGGAGGGAATAGATGTTGGGAAAACATTTAATATGGGAAAATGTTAAATGAAAGCAAGGGAAAATATTAAATAATGTAAGTGGAAAACATTAAATGAGGCAAGTAAGCTGATTGGATGATGAGGGAGGTCAGTTGGGCCATATTTTCTATATAAGCAAATCGACTTGCTTAGGAGAGGATCACTTGTTTATTTTCTAAATTCAGATTTGTATGTGGAGCATTTTAGCTTGCATCTTTAATCTTCTAAGGACGAAAACCCTTAAGAGATTCACTTTAGAGGACGAAAACCCTCTAAGAGCCCTAGTTGAAGGAAGAAAACCCTTCCTCTAGTTTGTGAGAGATTTCCACTCAGGAATTCTCATTGGTTTAACCAGATTTTCAGTCATTTCCAGCAGTGTTTTTGGAGAATAAAATTGCAGCAGTGTTATCATAATTTCTTCTTGTGGAGCGACTCATTCCTTGGCTGGTTTGCATTGTATTCGAGGTATTTCAGATCTGAATATTATTGTCATATCATCTACTGATTTTTGGGAATCAAAGCAAATCATTTTCAGAATTTTTAGAGGCTTTTAAGAGGTATTTTCAGTCAGTTTATTATGCAGATTTCAGATCTGTTTTTCAGTCATTAGTGACCTCTAAAAATCTGATTTTTGATATATTTGGGCTTTTAAAAATACTACAATCAGTTTGTGATCAAAATATAATTTTTTGGGTGCTAATTGTGTTGGGTTCCCACTCAAACCCTAGTCGCATTTACCAGTAATAAATCAGATTTGCAGCAGTTGTCTTTTGATTTTGTGTTATTGCATTTGGGATTTGCTAAGAATCCAACTGGGAGTAAAATATGTCCATTGGGGACATTACATTCATACAAACTCATCAATTTTCTTTCCTTCCATAAGGAAAGAGGAAAAATCAAAACTGAAATTTTTACCTTCACCTTCTTTGAGCTTCAAGGGTTTACCCGGATTCCAAGGATGTAAGCAATCTATGTAACTCTTCACCATACCTCTTCTTCTCTCCATCAACATGTGCAAAGCAACCTCTATCTTGAAGCCCAAACTTGTGACCAAGAGTTTGTGATGACCAACCCAACATGATGATGAAATAGGAAACAAAGAATCTGAAATATGTTTGCACCTTGGGCTGTCATGAAAACCCTTCTCATAGGCATTGCTTGGGAGATGTATAATGAATCCTTGGCCAAGATTCTCCTCCCAACCTTGCTCCTTTACCTCCTTATGATCACCAACGCATGGCAATGACAAATAATGATGCAATAGAATCTTGTCATGATCAAACAAAACATCAAAGGGCTTACCATTGTTTGCTGGTCTGAAAATGACAGCTGGCTGAATGTGGTCATGGGCACTTGGAAATACCCTTTATTCATGGGTGCATCTCATAACTACTTCATTTAGAAACTCGCTTCATAGTTCCTCCAATATTCATATTTTTCTCCAATTAAAACCCCATTTTTAGCTTAGTGATCAAGATGATAAAGATTTTGCTCCTTGGTCTTCTGAGTCAAAGATATGATTATGAATGTTATATCTGATTTGAATGTTGCGAGTTGGGGTTTTTGACTTCTTAGTGTTTTCATCTCCTATGGCTAAATAGTCAGTGCAATGAGGAACTAACTTAGGCTAAGCATTAGTTTTTGTGTTAGTGTCATTATAAATAGACTGTGTGGTAGAGAAAAATTGGAAACACCAAGTACATATTCCATTGTGAGTATTTATGAGGTTAAATAGGTTTTGGAAAAGATTTTTGATGAGATCGGTTGTGTAAAGATATTACATAGGGACTGATGGTGTCATTAAGGAAATTTCTAGAAAGAAAAGATAAATTGTGACAGGCTCTACTCACGGCAATTGTTTATACAGGGGTTTATGGCATAAGGTCGAAGAAATTATTCACAAGCATGATCGATTGTGTAAGAAAATTCACACACTAGCCGATTACTCAAGAAAATTAGGAAAAATTAAAAGGATGAGCAAATCTGACCTAACCTATGGTTGAGTAATATTTACTTCAAGTGCACGAGAATGTATGACGAGCTAAGATGGATCCCTGCCTAGGTTTTCAAATGTTGGGGATCAAATCTAGGCTTGCACACAAGATGTAGATACCAAAGGTGCTCACGGAGCATTAGTGTCATGATTTTGAAGGATAATAACCCTAACCCTATGATAGCTATAGGATTCCAAGGTGTATATCTAAGATATGTTGGTGTAATATTTATATATATGCAACTTTTATTTTAAATTTATTTAGTTTGTTTAGATTTATTTAAGCTTTACTTTACACTCCTAAGCTTAGATTAAGATAAGTGACACTCATAGCTTGACTACTTATCTCATTTGTGCCTATTCATGTGGATGTTGTTGCACTCATGTCTATCATATATTCAAAAGCAAATTTGAACTACAAATTTTGCTTTTGGTATATATCGACCATTTATATTTGTAAATCAGTAAGGTGGTTGATCTCAAATTTATTTAGTTGATTTACTAAAAATATCGTGTTTCTATTATTGATTATTATTTTTTTGGAATGTAAAATGTTCAGGCATTTTACTTGACAACCCTACTGAAATTTTGTCACTTTTCGGTCAAATTGGTCAAAATTATCTTTTTACCAAACCCAATTTTTGAGAAAGGTCTCTGGAGCTCCGAGTGGTTTGAGAGGCTCAAATTGTAGTCAATGGAAAGGTCTCAGAGTTTTCTCCATGACAATATGGTTTAGGAAGGATTATGTGAGCTTTGGAATGGCTTTGAGAATGCTTTCTCTCCTAGCGTTTTTTGAGGAAAAGGTGTGTGTGATCATTCGAGAAGGGTCACCTTTTGGGAAAGGTTTAAGGAGCAATAGGTGGTGTTGGGAACCCAAATCACAAATCATTGGAAAGGTTAAATTTTGGTCTCGGGCCCAAAAAGTGCATCCCACGTTCTAATTCTCCTTTGAGTTGTTGATGTCAACAACTTAAGTGTACTACTGAACACTTTGGGAGCTTGACAAAGATTTTGGAGGAGCAAATCAAGTTTTTTAGGTGCCATTTGAAACCCCTCCAACAAAAGTGTGCCTCCTCTTATTGGTTGATGGGAAAAGTCCAAAAGTAACAAGGAAAGAGAATAATGAGCATGTTTAGTGTGTTGTGGACCCCACCCACTCAACCTTCGTGCATTTTTGAAGCCCCAATGCACTTGGCGCACTTTGGTGTGTCATTTGTGTTGGTATCAAATAGGACTTTTAAGAAGAGTGGGAGAGGTTCCCTTATTCGAAACAAACTTATTTACAAATTCTTTTCTGGTTAAACTGAAGAAGATCATCCAAATGTACAAAACATTATTTTACGGTTAAACTTGATTACAAAAGGATCTGAGGAAAAGAGTATGGGAAAGAGCGAGAAGGCAACATGCGAAATTATAGATATCAGAGTAATTCTTTATGTATGCGAAGTCACAGTAAATTGAAACAAGATCATTTGTATTGGATAAATGAGATGGAATTCAGAGACACAAAGTTCTGTAAATAACATCTGCTAGAACACAAAGTTTCTTAACATAACACAGATTCATTAATCAAGGACACAAAGTTCCTTCTTGGTTATACAAGATCACCAGGCTTGCAAAGTTGAAGAGTATGCAATCGGTGAGACTAACAAACTTGAGACAAATGATCTTCACAAAGAAAATAAATGAAAGCTTAGGAATAACAGAGATCAGATAGACAAAGAATGGAAAGTCCTTCTGTATTGATTTCTTTATAATCTATTTACACTTTTCGGAAAATAAGCCAAGTTCTTCCTCTCCCGAATGGCGTAAGGAAGGCCATTATATAGCTTTACAAATCAGTTACTCTTCGTAACCGCTTCTTTAACCAAGAACAGTTAAGGACCGCCAATCGCAATACCTTAACTTCTTACAAAGAAAACGGAAAAAGAAAGGGAAGAAGAGAAAAGAACAAGGAGAAGAAGACAGTGGCGGCCATCGAGAGGGACCCACCGACTTCAGAATCCGCTGCTTGAATTTCCTTAACGCCTCAGCTATGTCTCTGCCACGAGGGACTGACGTGTTGGCCGTTGACTGAGAGAGAAGGGTGATCAATGCGCATTTAATGCATACCCACCAATTTGAATAAGCAGGATATTCGGGTAGAGCGGGCAAAAAAAACGCACGAATGACACTTGGGTTCACTTGGGACATGTGAGACGCGAATGCGCGAAACACGCGGCTCTACCGATTCGGGCGAAAGGAGAAGATGCACAAATGCATTTTGGGACATCGTGGGACGAAACGCGAAGGACGCGGTTCGGTGTTTTGGCGAATCGGCCAAAAAGGTGACAATGAGTCCGAAAAGTTTGGGGGCATCATTTGGAACAAAAATGCAAAATACACTTGGGACACTTGGGACATTTGGGGGACAAAAGTTCGAAGTACGTGACTTGGGAGTTTCGGCGAAAATGGAACAAAAGGCCCGTTTGAACTTGGGACATTTGGACATGAAAGAGCGAAGTACGCGTGTTCGGGTGTTTCGGCCGAAAATGGAACAAAAGGCCCGCGCAATTTTGAACTTGGGACATTTGGGACAAAAGTTCAGACGGGCCCAAAATCGGACAACTTCGGGAAATCGGCGATCGGGAACAATGCACTTTTGAACTTGGGACAGGTTGGGACAAAAAGTTCGACAACAGAAAAATCACTCAAAAAATGACCCAAAACTCAGACTTTTCTCAATTTCACGACTTAGGTACTTTAGAGAAAACACTTAAACTCAAAATTTTTTAAATTTTTACTTTCATCAGAGCAGGGAATTTTGAGTGGACAACAGCTGGCTCCTTCTGGGGATGACTTGGCATAAATTCAAGGAATGAGACAAGGCAAGAACTTAGACAAACTCAGGAGAAGCAGATCAGTACCTTATCCATTGGGCCACGGAGTCAAAAACAGACCAATACAGAGGACAACACACCAAAACAAAAAGGAAAGAAAAGCAAAAACGCTGTACAGAATATACAAGGGACTCCCTAATCACCTAGGACTTGAACAACTTGAGATACTGCCCACTATAAGGAAGTGGGAGAGAAGAACCATCCATGTAATCAAGATAAAAGGAATTCTCACCAGCAAAGTGTCTGATCTTGAAAGGTCCGAGCCACAGGGAATCAAACTTTCCATGGCTGCCACGAGGTTCATGTCTTTTGTCCCATAACAACACAGTGTCTCCAACTTGGAAATCTCTGAACCTAGCTTTCTTGTCAAACAGGACCTTTACCTTCTGCTGGTGAACAGATATCCTATCAGCAACCATCAATCTGTCCTCATTCAGTTTGTGCAGGTACATAATTCTCTTGTCCAAAGCATCTCTGAAACTAGTATCTTCAATGGCCTTCATTAGGTGCAAGGCTGGCAGTTCCACTGTCACTGGCAATTGAGCTTCTACTCCATATACCACTTGAAAAGGAGACATTCCAATAGCTCTCTTTGGTGTAATCCTGTCTGCCCAAAGAGCATCATAGAGCTTCTTGTGCCAGTTTCGTTGAGACTCATTGACTAACTTCCTTATAATAGTCACCAGATTTTTGTTAGTGGATTCTGCTTGCCCATTTCCCTGGGGTAATAATCTGAAGAATGAGCCAGGGAGATGCCATACCGTAGCAGAAATCCATTATCTCAGCTGAAGAGAAATTCGAAGCATTATCTGTTACAATCTTATTAGGTACACCATACCTTACTAAGATGTTCTCTTTGATGAAGCTGCATACCACTTCAGAAGTAGTGCTCTTAACTGGAATAGCTTCCACCCATTTGGTGAAATAGTCAGTGGCAGTTAGTACATGAGTGTGACCAGCACTAGAAGCAGGATTAAGTGTACCAATGAAGTCCAAACCCCACTGTTGAAATGGCTCCTCAATCACAACTGGCTTGAGAGGCAAAGAAGCCAATTTAGGTCTTCCCACAAAGGTCTGACAAGCCTCACATTTATCCACCCACTTGGATGCATCTCTGAACAAGGAAGGCCAGTAGTATCCTCCACGAGTATCTTATGAGCTGTAACCATTGATGAATAGTGCCCTCCACATGCCTGATCATGAAAAGCTGAGAGCAACTTTCTCTGTTGTTCCTTGTCCACACACTTCAAAAATCTCCCATCTAAGCCACGCTTGAACAAAGCATTTTCCCATAATACATATTGCACTGACCTCAATTTAACAGTCCTCTTTTCTTTGGCAGTTAAATGAGAGGGGCATTCCCCATAGGTGAGAAAATGGGCGATGTCAGCATACCATTCATCAACTGAACTAAGGAATAGAACGGTAGGAAGGCCAACTTTGTTCTCCAATAATTCATGCTTAGCTCCTTCAGCAATGAGCTCACAAAGACCTTTTCCGCGAACCAGCTTGGTCGGCTTGATGTCAATGTCATACTCTTGGACCTTAGCAACCCAGTTCCCTCTCTTGGATCCAAATTCTTGTTGTGTGAGAATTGACTTAACAGTTGTATCTGGAACCAACACCATGGAGTGAGAGTTGAGGATATAAAAACGAAACTGCTTAACAGCTTTGACCACTGCAAAAGCATGCTTCTCCATCATGGTGTATTTTAACTCATGATCCTTCAGAATATAGCTCATGAACGCAATTGGGAGTTCATGCTCATTAGAGTCTTCTTGAGTTAAGACAGCAGCCAAGGTATTATCTGTAGCATAGCAATAGATGATGAAATCTTTACTGAAATCAGGACAGGCCAAAACTGGAGTTTTAGCGATAGCTCTCTTGATACCTTCAAAGGATTCCTTTCCTTCAGAAGACCAACCAAATGTTTGCTTCCCTTTCATCATCTGAGAAATATTCAAAGTTAACTCTGCAAAATCAGGGATGAATCTTCTCAAAAAATTGATCTTACCAAAGAAGGAGTGCACGCCCTTTTTACTGGTTGGGAGAGGAATTTGTTGGATAGCTTGTACTCATTCAGGATCAATCTTAATACCATCCTTGGAGACAATGTGCCCTAATAGTTTTCCCTCTGTGACACAGAAAATAGATTTTTTAGGATTCAAAGAAATTCCATGCTCTCTGCATCTTAGCAGAACTGTCTCTAGGTGATCAAAATGATCCGCTCTTGTCTTGGAAAATACTGTCAGGTCATCAAGATATATGACAATACACTTCCCTTTCAAACTTCCAAAAGCCAGATCCATAGCTCTCTGGAAAGTGGCACCAGCATTAATAAGCCCAAAAGGCATTCTCTTGTAGGCAAAGGTACCCCAAGGAGTAGTGAAAGCTGTTTTGTGTTGATCTACAGTATCAACCTCTACCTGATTATATCCCGAGAATCCATCAAGCATGGATAACATTTCAGATCCTGTTACTGCTTGCAAGACTTGATCCATCATAGGCAAAGGATAATTATCTTTCAGAGAAGCCTGATTCAATTCCCTGAAATCAACACAGATGCGGATCTCACCATTTTTCTTCCTAACAGGCACAATATTTGCAATCCATGTTGAATGGTGAATGGGAAAAATGATTTTAGCCTTCAACAACTTCTGTATTTCCTGAAAGATGGTGTCAGCTATTTTGGGGTTGTATTGCCTCTGTTTCTGCTTGAAAGGCTTAATTCCAGGCTTAAGAGGAATAGAGTGCTGCATATCTTTTGGTTTGAAAGCTTTCAAATCTTCATAAGAGTAAGCGAGAACATCCTTATACCTCTTTAAAAGATCAATTGCTTTTCTCCTCTCATCTCATTGTGCAACATTTTCCAATGTTCACGAGCTTGGGGTCAGTAGAACTCCCAATATCAATCTTATCATACTCAGCTGATTGCTGAGGTCCAGTGGAAGCTCTAGATTTCACATACCTGTCATGTTTATCAAATAGTTCCTCCAAACTCACCAAACCTTTAGGAATCTTGTTTCCTTTGAGATTGAGGCATCCATCTTGATCTGTTTTTTCCCCTTGGGCGACTGCTTGGTCAAAGGGCACACTCTCACGAGGTAGGTTGTCACTTCCCTCAAAATACAGTTGTTCGAAATTACCCTTGAGTTCCAGGAAGGAAAGCAAATGTTGATCATCATTGAAAACTTGCCAGTTATTGGTATTGTCAGGTACACTAGGCCGATGGACCATTTCAATAGTGAACTTATCCTGAGAGAAGTCAGGATGGGGAATCAGTAGTGACCCCGAGACTGCTAGTGAATCAGCCCTGCTGTTCTTCTCCCTAGGTATTGCCTCAATGGAGAAAGCATCAAGAAATTCAATGGAATCCCAAACCTGATTCCGGTAATGCTTCAGCCTCCCATTTTTTACTTGGAAAAGGCTTCTCACTTGCTTTACAATCAGTTCTGCATCACCACGTGCCAGAAGATTCTTCACACCTTGTTCTTTGGCCACTTGCAGTCCAAGAATGAGAGCCTCATACTCTGCTGTATTATTAGTGTTTTCGAACTGCAACTTAAATGAAAAAGGATGAAGGCCACCTTCCGGTGACACCAGTAGGACACCAGCTCCAGAACCAGCTGAGGAACAACTTCCATCAAACTCTAAAATCCAAATACCATTAGGATCTTTAGGTGACATTCTGGGAAGTTGGATTTCATCAGGGGACATAATCATGTAATTGCCATGACCCATATCCTCATAGAGTATTTGTGCTTTAGGATCATCCGTTTTTTGCACAATATACTCAGATTGCTTCTCAGGCATCAACTTCTTCATTTGTCCATTAACAGGTATGAGTGCATGCGACCAGTCCATTTGGATTTCCCCACCCACATCTTTGCAGAAGTTCCTACTTAGCAACATCCCGTATGAAGGAGGGATATCTGCTACTAAGATGGTAGCCAACACTTTCTTTTCAGGCAAGGCAGCAAAAGCCACTTGTGCATCTTTAATTCTTCCGACCAGGGGCACTTCTTTACTCTCCATGGAGTAACAAGATCCATAAGTGCGTGTGAGGGTCAGGCCTAAAGCATGAGCTACTTTAGCAGGCATCACGTTATCTGAGGCTCCTGAGTCAATGACACAATTACTGAGCCTATGACCAGCTATAAGAAGTGTTACATAAAATGGTTTAATTTTGTCACCAGGCGAGGTGACAGCAGCTACCAGACTAGGCTGTGGTGCAGAAGGAGGAGTAGGTAAAAGGCCTTTAGAGGTGGTTTTGGAGTGGGAATTAACAAATTGAATCATTTTGGCAAAAGCTTTGGGATGAGTTTGATAATACTCAGCCTCTGAAATTTGAACCTTAGTCTTTTTTAGATGATCAATAATATCAAAAGACCCAGAAGTGGACGGGCCATCATCATTTGAAATTCTAGGCTTATCAACTTTAGGAGAAAAAGAAGGAACTTTGCTAGTAGGATTGACAGGACTCACCTTTGGTGTAGATAAAGTAGGGATAGGAGATCCTCTTTTTGCAATTACAGGAATAGTTGCCGACTGCTCCTTAGATTTCTTTATGGGCTGCGTCACTTTCTCCCTCTGATGTGTCTGCTCTCGAGTCATGACAGCAAATGATTCGCTATTCATGTCTGCTACCACTTCATCATAATCATCTCCATCATCGATGCCCTCAGTGGTGAAGAAATTAACCCGAGATCCCTCAAGTTCCTCTGCCTCATCATCAAATTCCTCCACAAACTCCTCGCAAGCTTCATTATCCTCATCATCATCTGGCTCTTCAACTTCACAGGTTGCATTCACAGGAACTTTAACAGGAGGTCCTTCAAGTGCTAGTCTTGTTTGAGAAGAAGGCAAACGATTTCTGGGCTGAAAATTCCTCCTTGGAACATCTGCATAAGGGGCATGCTGAGCCAATTGTTTCTTTATAGCAATGAGATCATTCGCAAGCTTTTGGACTAACGGATCAGTATTAGGTCCAGGAGTGGAGGAGGAAGAAGCAACAGACTTAGATTTGGAAGGGTCTCTCCTCAACTTCCCTGACATGATCAGATCATCCTCGACACTAACAGCAAGAGTTTGATCCTCCACCAATGTTGCGAGATTAGCCCTTCTCAGCATAACTGACTTCAGATGATTGGGCATTTAAGAAGAAACATTTTCGGATTTGATCAACAGGTCGAGTATTTACAGGAATTTTGTTGATCAATCTGTTGAATCGGGCCACAAATTCTCTCATGGGTTCTGATGAATCTTTCTTTATCTGAGAAATTTGGGCAAGCAAGGCATGCACATCTTCTGCTGGTTTAAAACGGTTTTCGAACTGAGTTCTCATTGTGTCCCAGTCGGTGATAGCGCCAGCCGGAAGGTGGTAGAACCAATCAGCAGCATTATCTTGTAACGTCTCAACGAACAGT
Source organism: Taxus wallichiana var. yunnanensis (assembly GCA_018340775.1). Classification (NCBI taxonomy): domain Eukaryota; kingdom Viridiplantae; phylum Streptophyta; class Pinopsida; order Cupressales; family Taxaceae; genus Taxus; species Taxus wallichiana. Next base: position 805,060,250 of record CM031235.1, read on the forward strand.
CTCACGGAGACGTCTTCATGCTCAACTCCCAAGACTCCACATGCAACAATGAAGGCTGCGATGTGTTCATCAGGATGCACTTTTCCATCGCCTTTGAACTTAGGAAAGTTCTTCCGGTTACCTCTGGGTAACTCATGCAAAGGCTGAGGAAGAGCAAGGGGCCCGACACGATGACCCCATGGTAATGGCGCCGCCATTCTTGGAAAAACGGCTTGAGAGGAACTGACAACACACAAAGAAGAATCAAAGCTCAAGATTAGGGCTAGGCGGCTCAAGGAGTACCACCCGTAGGGAATTCTTCTTGAGCAGTGGAGTGCTTGTCGACGAGTCCTTCTATTTCTTGTTGAAGGAAAAGGAAAACCTGCTTGCTCCAAAAGCTGGAACCGAGAATCTTCAATACCGAGGGGCCCTTCTCCCTCGAGTAAAACGCGAGTCGCCAGATCAAAGGATGATCAAAAAATTACAGAACTGGAATATGATTTTCCCCAGCGGAGTCGCCAAAAACTGTTGGTCATCGAATAGGACTTTTAAGAAGAGCAACGATCGGGGGACAAGAAGTCCCTCCTCTTTAATGGGGAGAGGTTCCCTTATTCAAACGAACTTATTTACAAATGTACAAAACATTATTTTTGGTTAAACTTGGATATTACGAAAGTGTTTTCTATGAAGATCATCAATTACAAAAGGACGAGGAAAAGAGTATGGGAAAGAGCAGAAAGGCAACATGCGAAATTATAGATATCAGAGTAATTCTTTATGTATGCGAAGTCACAGTAAATTGAAACAAGATCATTTGTATTGATAAATAAGATGGAATTCGAGACACAAAGTTCTCAGTAAATAACATCTCGCTAGAACACAAAGTTTCTTAACATAACACAGATTCATTAATCAAGGACACAAAGTTCCTTCTTGGTTATACAAGATCACCAGGCTTGCAAAGTTGAAGAGTATGCAATCGGTGAGACTAACAAACTTGAGACAAATGATCTTCACAAAGAAAATAAATGAAAGCTTAGGAATAACAGAGATCAGATAGACAAAGAATGGAAAGTCCTTCTGTATTGATTTCTTTATAATCTATTTACACTTTTCAGAAAATAAGCCAAGTTCTTCCTCCTCCTTTGAATGGCGTAAGGAAGGCCATTATATAGCTTTACAAATCAGTTACTCTTCGTAACCGCTTCTTTAACCAAGAACAGTTAAGGACCGCCAATCGCAATACCTTAACTTCTTACAAAGAAAACGGAAAAAGAAAGGGAAGAAGAGAAAAGAACAAGGAGAAGAAGACAGGTGGCCAGTCACTGAGAGGGACCCACCGACTTCAGAATCCGCTGCTTGAATTTCCTTAACGCCTCAGCTATGTCTCTGCCACGAGGGACTGACGTGTTGGCCGTTGACTGAGAGAGAAGGGTGATCAATGCGCATTTAATGCATACCCACCAATTTGAATAAGCAGGATATTCGGGTAGAGCGGCAAAAACTGGTACGAATGACACTGGGTTCACTTGGGACATGTGAGACGCGAATGCGCGAAACACGCGGCTCGGCCGATTCGGGCGAAACAGGGAGAAGACGCACAAATGCATTTTGGGACATCTGGGACGAAAACGCGCGAAGGACGCGGTTCGGGCGAATCGGCCGAAAAGGTGACAATGAGTCCGGAAAAGTTTGGGACATTTGGAACGCAAGCGGTTCGCGTTTCGGTATACGCAACTTGTTCTTGGGCGTTTCGGAAGTATGCGACTCGAAAATGGAACAAAAGGCCCGTTTGAACTTGGGACATTTGGGACATGAAAGAGCGAAGTACGCGGTTCGGGTGTTTCGGCCGAAAATGGAACAAAAGGCCCGTTTGAACTTGGGACATTTGGGACAAAAAGTTCGACGGGCCCGAAATCGGACAACTTCGGGAAAATCGGCCGATCGGGAACAATGCACTTTTGAACTTGGGACAGTTGGGACAAAAAGTTCCGACAGGCCCGAAAATCACTCAAAATGACCCAAAACTGAGACTTTTCTCAATTTCACGACTTAGGTACTTTAGAGAAAACACTTATTGACTCTACAAAATATGCTCAATCCTAATTGGAGCACATTTTTGTGAAGAGCTAAGCGAAGTGGGTGCATTTTTCACTTTGCATAATCATAACTTAAATCCCTCCTCCATTCAAGTTGTATTTTCAAACCAAGTTTTCCTCCCAAAATACCAACTTGAAAATAGAAAAGGTGCAAAATGAAACTCTATTGAAAACTTCATTTTTTCCTCCATGGAAGCCATTAAAACCAGCTCCATGCCCTAGCTTCCAAAACGCTCTTTTGCTCATTGTCGGTGATCCCACGGTCGAAAAATCTTGAAACTTTTCCAAAATTCTCCATTTGAAATCGCCTTTAAGAAGAGCTATACCTCATGGGCTATCATATAATGGTTTATTTTTATTCAAGAAAGAATTTTCCAGCCAAAGAACTCCATTTTTGCCCGAACAACTGAAAATTGTTTTGCATTTTCCCAGTGACTCAACAAGCCAAATTGTCTAAAATTTGGAGCAAGTGTTCCTCTTAAAATAAGCTTTCATTTGAGGTATGCATGATTATGTGCGAGATATTTGGAGATATGGAGGACTCGCTTTCTCTTAGTATTTTGCCCTCTTCAAATGTATTTACTTTTTCCTGGTGAATCGACCAGCCAAATTGCTTGAAATTTGGAGCAAATGTTCCTCTTAAAATCACCTTTCATTTGAGCCATTTCTTGCATGATGAGGTGGAGTATTTTTGGAGATATGGACAGTTTTTTCTCGATTCTGCCCACTTCATGGGGTTTTTCTTTTCCCGTTGATCTGGATAAGAGAATTGTCCCAAAAGCGGAGCATCACTTATTCTCTCAATAATCTTTCAAACGAATCCATTCACAAGTGATTTGGATGAGTCCTTCATCCATGATGACCGCATCCATGTCGCAACCAAAAGCATCATTGAAGACCATTGAAGACACCTAGATAAGAAGGAAAACTCATTTGCTAACTTGAGTCAATGTGCACAAGGATTGTTGAGCATGAAACATCCAAATGAATCTTTCAAAGGCTTTCATGATGGGAACCATGGTGCTAGTGTATTCCCGATCTCCTTGCCACCCTCCATTCAAGAGACAAAATATGAAGTACTCAAAATCTTCAATAAGACATTGTTCTTTCAGTCAGTTCTTGATTCCATCTCACGAAGAAGTGTTTCCATTCGGAGGATTGCTATGTTGCCATTAACAATTCTCATGAATCTCCAATATTATCAAAATCCAAGAGAGCTCATGGTTACCAAGTCTAGGGCATGTGTGGTGTGAGTGCATGCTTCATGATGATTACAAGATGAGTGTTTTCTCATGTTCATGATAAAGAGTTGATTTGCCCACTGTCGTTGCTCACGAGAGGTGAAGAGTTGAAATTTCGAGGCCTAATCAAAGATGACCATTCTCGGATAAGATGTGGAGCATCATTTCTAAGTCCAAGGAAAGAGATGCCTTGATTAGAGAAACAATCAAAGAAGATGCCACTCGCTTGTAAAATTCATCTCTACAATGAAGGAAGAGAAAGACTTCATCCTTGTTTGACTTCATTTGATTGCACTTTCTCGCTCTTCTTTTCTCTCTCTAACAATCTATTTCTCGATTGAGAAACAACTTTTGTAAAAGTGATTTAAGTGACTTAAAGTTTCTATTTCTTCGTTGATATTGCACTTAAGTTGAAAGTTCATAGTGAATGCGAACAATCATTTGCTTTGGATATAAATTATAATGCTCTCTCTTTTCCAAAGGATCATTTTTGCCCTCTTTAACAAGTTGTATTCTTCTATTACCTATCTAAGCAATTTTTCTCCATTCCCATCTTGGGACTTTTCGATGAAACTTGTGGAATTTGTTAGTACTTGGAAACGCTCAGCCTCTAATACTCAGGACCTTAGCAAAGGAATCTGGATTGCCATTTCTCTTATGTTGTGGAATGTATGGAAATAGATGTATCTTCAAATCAGAAAATAGAGACATTTGGTATGTCAAGGAATTAACACGCAAAGTAATATAGTGGAAACTATTGAACATAATATGAAAATTCCTTCCCCCTTACCTGGAAAATGGAAAGTTTTACTACAAAAACTCAATTTGGAGGAAAGCAAAGTAAAGACTAAGTCATGTACTAGACTATCGGTCCCCTTTGTTAAGAGAAAATGGCAGCCTCCTCCGTTTGACTTTGTTAAACTAAATACTGATGGAGCAACAAGAGGCAATCCTGGTCCAACTAGTATAGGAGGGGTGGCTCATGATTCTTTGGGAACTCCCTTTTCTTCTTTGGTCATCAATTGGGGCACTTTACTAATAATGTGGCTGAAATTTTGGCAATTCACAAAGCTCTTTTGGAGGCAACTAAACTGGGATGTCTTAGAGTTATAGTTGAATCAGATTCCAAGGTTATCATCAACCTTCTGTCAGCTCAAGAGCAACATAGATCCAATAATTGGTTAATCGCCAAGATACAGGATAATATTAAAGTTATTGCTCAACAATTTCAGACCATCATATATCAACATGTTCCTAGAGATCAGAACAAGGTGGCAGATGCTTTAGCTAATTGGGCATTGGATCATAATAATCTCATCAACTTTGGTCCTTTACCTCTGACGTGGTCTCCAGAGAAGCGGAAACAGATTGAGCAGATCCTTCACTTGCAATAATTTGATGGCTAATTTGCAGATATGTTCTCTTTCTTCTTTAATATGTTGTTGGAATTCCAAGGATATATCTTGGAGTATGAGTATCATGGCTTGGCATTGTAATTTGTATAATTTATTTCTAATAATATAACTTTGGTGTTTCTTTTAAAAAACAATTTTTTTTCCTCCTTTCCCGTCTTGTCACTCAAAATCGAGCACATGTTGACATTTGTAAGATGTTGAAGGAATTTGTGCCTTCTTTATGGAATGAATATATCTTGATGAGGCTTTGTATTTATCTTGTATTATGTGTTTCACTATATTGTCATGATGTTGTGTTGTGCTTGTCTGTTGCCTCCAATTGAAACTAGAATCACTTCTGAATTGTAGTTGATATTTTGAGAAGTTGGGGAAATTTAGTAATGCTTTGCATTATTTGAATATAAGGCTTACAATTGAGTGTTAAGTCAATATTAGTCAAGTATTAACTAATAAATGGTTGTAAAGGCTTCAACCATTTTTTAATTATTTCTCACATAATAAAATAACATGGACACGTAATGAACAATGTGTGCATTCTAGTTTCTCTTCATTCCTTCTTTATGCACATATTCTAACATCAATATCAAAAGCAATAGGTTTGCAGTTTGAGGTAGGGACACACAAGGAGAGTGAAATATCCCTTGCGGGATACCACTTAAAAATGCACAAAATAAAGAAAATTTGCAGCCAAATAAAATGCCGATTTTTGCTGATTTTTACAGATTAGGGTAATAACTAAAGAAACTTAATATCTCTCAAGATATCCACCCGAAATACTTGGAAATTTAAAGAGAGCTTGCTATTATTTTAAAGGACATAAGAAAATTGTTTTGGAATTTTACAGAAATTAAAATGCTGCCAAAAATTACAGCGTTCCTAGATAAAATTTGGAAAACTCCTAAAATTCGTAACTCTCCAAATACAAGAGAAAAAATTATGAGACTTTGGAAATAATATTAACAAACATAGGAAATGATATTTCAACCTTCGGATCTGAAAATGGCCAACCTGGATACCCTCCAAATAAAGGCTGCAAGTCGCCTAGCTTGGGAAAGGGTGGGAAATTGATGAAGTCGCCTTCAAAGTGATGCTACGCCTTGCCCAAATGGCTGTCAAATCTAATCTGGAAATCCTCCGATTATCTTCCCCAAATGCCCCAAAATCCTCAAATCCATTTCTCTAAAACTTCGATAATATCTCTCAGTAACACACCAAAAGCGGCTCCAAAATGACAAGCTAGGGTAAATCTCTCACTATCAAGAATGCCCCGCTAGCTAGGAACGGGTCTCTCACCACCGAAGCTAGGGTTCTCAGGGATTTCACTCCACAAGTCAGTAGATTTGCAAACAACGATTGACGTGAAGGAGAATAATTATTTATGCAAAAGTCCTTTTTCCTTTCTCTCCCAGCTCCTTATATACTTCTCCACGGAAAAAGAGCCCTAATAACCCTAGACGCATTTCATTCCATGGAGGGGCCAATAAAATAAAAGTAACTAAAGTTAACTTTTTCCTTTTTAAGTCGCCATGGTCCAAAAGTGACCCCCAAACGCAAAACTTGGATATTAGAACCACGTGGGCCCTTCCCAGTAGCTCCCAGTGTCTACAGCCCCTTGGGTATGACCACGGTTTGGTCTCGACTTGGCCCTTAAGCCTTTGGCGTAGGAAAGGGGACATTACAGAGAGTCTGTGAAGGAAGATTTGATATTCAAAGGGAAAAAACACCACGTTGAAGACATAAATACAATATTGAGATTGAAAGGGCAATAACATGACGTTTCATATAGAAATACAACATCAAGGGTGTCTGAAAGCAAAATGTCAACATGAAGGAAGAAATCATGATTTGCAAGAGGATAAACTTGTGGAAAGAAGTCATGAGGGGTGGAAGAGCCAAAAATCAAGGTAGAATAGTCAACAAAATTGTAAAATTACATTACTGTACAAATCCTGCCTACAAACTAGGCCACACAAACTCAGTCATGAAGGTATACTCCATTTCTGCCATTAATATCCTGTTAATGATGCGAATTTCTGGTAGGGCACAAGACAAAATCTACATACAAATTTTAGACTATCTTGTATGTTTTATACAACCGCATAAGGGTTTTAGATTGTCTCAAACATTTTAATACTTCATACTAGTGGCTTTGAGGCGACCTAGGGCACAATAAGAGTATCCATACTTATTGTATTCACTTATTTTTTTTTCTGATTTAAATACGTATGAAAATCCCAGCAAAGAAATATTCTGGCATCAATTCTCACACTTGAAAAGTTAAAATACAAATGCAATTAATGAATAAAAATGTGGGGAATATTTAGTGGGAAAGAGCAATCACCTATAGCTGTAACTATATTATTAGATTGGCAAAGCAAAGATGATAGACCCAAAGCCATTATTGGCCTTCCTCTCTCTGATTTTGAGTTACATCATATAGACTTAGAAAAACTGTCCAAGGAAATCTGGGACTCTAAATAAATTGTTTAGAGCAAAAGCTGTCGATGCATAATTTTCGCTAAAACTTCAACTTTTTATATTCAAGATGGTTGAAGGAGTCACTATGTCCAGCCACATAAGCAATCTGAGATCTCCCTTAGATAGTAGAAGTAAATGCCACAGTAGATGACAAGGATGGAAAAGCCATTTTGTTAAACATTCTGACTTGTAAATATAACAATGCCTTTTTTACTCTAAGTCAACTACCTCCTCAAAGTATGAAAGATATGCTTTCAACGCTCCTAGTTGAAGAAAATAGAACAATTACAGGAGATACAAAAGATGATCCTCAACTTGAGATGGCGTTATAGTCAAAAAATAATCATAGAGGTATTAGATAAAGACAAAGGAGAAACTAAATGTTACTATTGCAAAGAACAAGGTCACACAACATGGAATTATATCATTCGAGCCAACACTGCTCTCAAAGGAAAACATGGAATTATACCAAATGAAGTTAATGTATCCATTGTTGAAGATCCACCCGATGCCGAAAATGATGAAAATACATTGATGAAGCATCTGTATTTTAAAGAAGTCCCACAATTTAAAGACAAGAAGGGATCTAGTGTAGATAAAGCTCAGTATGGATTGCTGCCTAGTTAGTTTGGGAGACCGAATCTTGTGATTGATAGAGCTCTAAAAATTCAGCTAAGGCTATGAGGTAGCTTGATAGAGCTCTACCTAGTAAAAAAATTGTGTTCAAAGGGAAAGACTTCTTAACAATGCATGGACCTGTTTAGTTCTGTTACTTTAAACTTCTGTCAGTATGTTTGTATTTTCTTTCTATAATATAATCCTTAAGAGGAGGTGTTAGAAGATATGGCTTACAATTTAGGATAAAGTCAATATTAGTCAAGTATTAACTAATAAACAATTGTAACCACTTCAACCATTTTGTAACCATCTCTCACATAATAAAATGACGGACACACAATGATCTTGTGTGTATTCTGGGTTCTCTTCATTCCTTCTTTGTGCTGCATGTCTAGAAAGATTGGCCTTGAGGAAAATATATTGAATTCAGCAGAATTTTGTGGCCACTTGATCATATATATTTTTTTTGAATTATTCACCAAAGTGGATTCCAAAATTTAACTTATTGCCATTGTCATGTCATAATGATAAGTGACTAATGGCTACCCCATGGTGTATGAAAAGATGGAGGTTGACACTCCTAGGAGTGTGCGGCTCACTTCAGCAACGTTGGGCAGTGCATGCCCTTATTCCCACACTCCTACACTTCCCGCTGCCTATAAATTCCTTTAAATTCCTTTAAATTGTGCTGCCTCATTCATTTTCTTCCCATTGATTTTTTTGGCCTTCTCCCTCATTATTTCGATATTTTCCTTGCCCTCTTAATTTCAGTTCTCACCCTTGTTGAATATCAATGACATCCAATTGTCACATCTGAATCCTCTCAACAAATGGGAGGGTCAGCCTCTTCTTCAGACCTGCACTCATGTTTTATTCTTGATGGCATTGTTGAGTACTCGGTTCGACACCTTTTAAGACTGGGGAGGCTATGGTGGCATCAATAGAGGGAAGAAGGCCGCTTTCCTTGGGAAGTTGGTTTCTATTTCTTCCGCATTCTATATTTTTCAGTTCATTCTGAAACCATTATTTTCTCCCTCTGCCCTTCTGCTGATGGAGGAGCAGAAGATGATTTGGGAGATATATTGCTCATCTCTAGCCCTGTCTTAACAATTCAAGAAAGACCCTTCCTCATCTCCTGAAGCACCAGCGGAGGATTTGCCCAACTGGTGCCCTCAAGAAGGAAATAATATTGGAAAATTTGTTGGTGGTAAAAGTAGGAGCACTGATTTTCTCTCCTGGAAAATAGTGTAAACTTCTGTGAGATTTGTCTCCACAAATTCTTAGTTGTGAATTCTCACTCTCGTAAGTTTGGAAAGTTCAGTCGGATGGCTGCAAGTCTGAAGTCTCACCTTCAGAAATCCATGGCATAACGAGACAAAACTGCCCCCAAAGTGAGCCCCATTATTATAAGTGCCCCTATAAGGTTGGGGGTTGGACTACAGAGGAGTGGATTTTGATGAAGGGTAAGATTGATATCATGGTAATTGTTAATGGTCGAATCAGCACACTCTATGAGCTGATGGGCGTAATTGTGTGCACTAGCATGGCTGCTGATGCTGGCTACGTGCTTGCTGCCAAAGGGAAGTGGACCGAGTTTTTGCTTGGAGCGATATGTTTATGGAAAAGTTCTCTGGTCCCTAGTTCTCTTCTGTTGATTTCAGTCACATCTCAAAAAGAGCAAAAAGATGTCTTCGAGTGTGGTGATGGAGGGCAGTATACTGAAGGTTCTGAAGCATTGCCTGCTGGGACTGATGTAAAGATGCTATGAAGCAAATGTAGCTTGTTGGGACTGGTGTCTTGTTTTGGCATTTTTAGACTTCAGAATACCTCTTGGTAATGGTCAGCTTTCTGTTGTTCTGTATCTCTGGTTTAAAGGAAAAGTATTTATCGTCTTTCTTGTGGCCTTGAATCCAATCCATGGATCTTCCCTAAATAGAAACCTGAATTTTTGCTACGCATGGGTACCCCTTCTTCCATGGTCTCCTTATATACCATGTATTGCTTTTAATTGCACTGGTCAGGGCCTGAACAGAATCCATCATTTTATTTATGAAAAGAAAGAAGAGAAGTTGGAGGAAATGTGAAACAAATGTATATTAAAGAACACACAAAATTCCTTCACCCTATGTCCAAGCCTTTGACATGGTACCATATCCTTTAAACCTGCTCAAATGTGTTTTCTTCGTGTGTTTTTTGCCATAGTAGTGGACTTCACGTTAGCCTGGACTTGTGCCAGTAAAATAGTTCATCCAAAAGCAACTCCAACATCCTCCCTTTATAGCTGTTAGCACATGTCCTTCTGCTTGCTTCATAATTATGCTTTTAACTATTAGCCACTGACCCCGAAAGTTTAGATACATTACACCCGTGTATCCAGCACACATCTGGATATGCTAGGGCCCATATACATCACAAATTTTAAAAGGACCTGAAAACAACTTTTTACTTTCACTATTTTTAAAGACCAGCTTCAACAATCCATAATGGTTGAATTTTTTTTTATAAATAAAATCTCTGTAAAAAAATTTGAGAACATTGATGTTTCAGGCCACGCATCATGACCCTACACTTCACAATTTTCATTAAAATTCTCACTTCTCAATATTTTCATTAAAATTCTCACTTCAATGTTTTTAGTTATATATTCAAATTTACTGAATGTTATTTTGAATTCTCTATATTGTATTCCTTTTCTTTATATATATTTATATTTTCCATATCCTACAGACCTACCAGTCCAAAATTACGAATGGTACTTTGAATTCTCTACTTTTTGTATTCCTTTTCATATAATTTGTATATAATTATATTTTCCATATCCTTGAGACCTACCAAATGCTGTACCATTCAAGCTACCTTTGTACCATCAGAAATTACAAGTGTACAACTGACCAGGAAATGCTTTGCTCAACATAGAATTGTGCTCGAATAAAGAATATGCTTCAGTCAACACAATATGTAAGAGGCCACCAGCAAAACGTAGGAAAACAGTGACAACCTTTGATAATTGAGGTCCAGTTGAGGAAACTCTCAAAAGATTCAAGTACTATACATACAAAGAGTAACCTTCATGCAACTTTCCAAAAACAAAATCAAGGCACCTGGTAATTGTATCATAGGCGATGTGTTAATGAAAGCCCATTTGACTAATTAGAGTATTGTGTCGTTTTATCGATTCAACACTTAGGCACCCGATTGTGAAAAAAGAGACGAAAAACATAACATTCCAGACCCTTATGCAACTTTCCAATAAAAAGAGTAAGGTACCCGGTAATTGTATCATAAGTGATGTGTTAAATGAAAGCTCATATGACTAATCAGCGTATGGCGTCCTTTTATTGATAATACAACACTTAGGCACCAGATTGTGAAAATAAAAAGACTTGAAAAACACTGCATTTCAGAACCTGAGCTAAGTAAATAAATTGCAGGTATATGAGATCACTATTAAGAAACTAATGAGCAGACACAAGGTTGGGGGAAATCTCAGTAGGTTACCACCCATCACAAAAGTGCATGTGATGCTTATAGATTCATCTGCTTTTATTACAACTAAAAGATAAGGTATATTATAGACCATTTTTACTCGGTTATGATGCATTATATTTTGGAAAAAATCAATTATAACTAAGCTGTTAGTCAAAGCAAGTGATTAAAATCTAGATTTATCATTACCTGATGCTCAGCTGTAGCTATCATCTTTTTCTTTGATATAATACACACAAATTTAGAAACTGCCAAGCCTCAAGATTGTTTAAACATATGGCCCTTTGAGTAAATAGAGGATTTCCAACAAATATCTAAGTACTAAAATGTTTAAATAAATTGGAGCGACATCATTCTTGGAGAAAATACTGTTGAAAAACTAGAAACTTTTATATATAATGATTGGAGATCCATTCTCGAGTAGGACACCCTAGTGGCTTATACTTTTCTGCCAACCAATCAGGTCACCTAAATTCCTCTGACCTGTGCAAAATACAAAACATAAGTGATGTGCTTTCTTACAACTGATAGTCAAATTTAGACAATTTCCCATTAGCCAATGCCCTCGGAAATTACGTCAATTTTAGCTACAAACCCATTAAGTATTGTATTTATCTCAAATAAGCCATATACAATCTCCATTGCCTTCTCTTGCAGAAATGGTATCTCATCACCCTTCAGATTGAATTTGCTCCATCAGGTTAAGCTGATTGAGTTCTTGTCTCAGGTTCTCCCTAGGGAGCTGAAAGCCCAAAGAAAGCACCCAGTTATTATAGTTTAAAAGGAATGTTGAAAAATTCCATTAACTGCCTCTAAACAACGTATACTTTCTTATGATAAGTACAACTAGCCGTTAGCTATCCTGGTAAGACTTTTCGGATTTAATCTTCATACGAGCTCTTGCGTGCCAAGAGACTAGACATGAACAACATAAAATTCAAGGAATCCATATGTGAATCCGACCCAAAAATATCCCAGCTCCATTATAGTCTAATTGAGCATATAATCCACAACTGTAGTCTTTGATCTGGTCTGCCTGCACATCAAGCAGAATATAAAACGTTTAATAATATATGTAATTTTGCATGCAAGTATAAAAACTTCATTAGATATATCTTACTAAGTTAAAAATTCAACAGACAAGTTTTTGAGCTTTTTCAATCAAGCTCAGTGTTTTCTTTATATGTTCTCCCCCTTTTGAATCCAGTAAAACATTCCAGCTTGCCTTCCTCACATCTCCTATGCTTTGGACAATGTATGCAAGAATTTGCAAAATGAGAACTGTGAAGAAGTGAAACGTAAACCTGCGGTCTAAGAATCCAGAAAAAACTTTATCATTTTCTTTAGATTGGCGAATATCAAGCAAACTGTTTCACTTGCACGTTATAATGTTCTTGATGATTCTGTCTGCTACTAATAAATACAATAGTGATGGTCTCCGCTTGTTATCAATGTTTTTAAAGCTTGTGAAAACTAGAATGTAAACATGGTGTAAGGAGGGGGCAACAGTACTTTGGCACAGCTTTAGTACCACTCATATGATACAACCACAACCATCAGCCTAGTACACAGAATGCAGAAGAAAAATTAATTAATTGCACAAGAATAATTATGAAAAATAATCTGTTTGCACATTTAACACAGACCACCATATTCCAGGCCCACTTTCAAATGTTCAACTTGTAAGGGACACCATATGGCAACACGCATGATCAATTTCAGTTCATGCTCGAGAAAGAGAACCCCTTAGGCAACCAATTTCATCTAAATTATGCATAATAGGTCCACTATTCCAGATGTTAATAGACAAAGTCAAAAGTAAGAACAAGATAAAATGAATGTAGCTGAAGGATTGAAGACTCTGAATGCAGATGGGCTAATGAAGATGGTGTTTGGAATTTCAAATTTGGACAAGTCATGCCAGATGGATCACCTGCTGCTAAACAGGATGCTCCAAACTTAGGGAAGCTTTTCACAAACAAAATCAAGAAGGATTACGAAATACAAGTTTCCAGTTATTTAAAGAATGGCCACAAAGTTGAGAAGGTGTTACAATTATTCTGATTTAAAAAAGGAGGCAACATGCATCTCAAGTATTGATCGAAGAAGAGCTTGTAGGTACTGTCATTGAAGTGCACAAGATTGCATGGAGTCACATAAGGGTGACAAAGGACTCGAAGAGACACTGATAGAATCATGGAGGCCAGAAAAAGTATCCTAAGATGAAGGATTTGGGACTATCTACTTTAATAGTCCGAAGGGTGGTCCTGCTACTCACTCAATCTACTTGAGGTGGAACTCAAGTTTTTAAGTTACCTCATGTGTTTGATTTAGGAGCATCCAAGGTTCAAAGAAATACCACACAATTTTAGCTAAGTATGGGTGCACACGAGGTTGAAAAGTTGAATGGGACAAGAGAGGAAGTGCAACAATGTTAAGTGGCGATCGTGCAAAAGTGAACAAGGACTTTGCAAAATGACTAAGGATGAAGGGCACAATCCACAAAGTGTGCAATAGAAGAGGGAACACAATATTTCATGAAAGCTTTGGCGAAGGAAAAAGGAGTGAAGTGCGAAAGTTTTTTTGGTGAAGGAAGGAAGTGATGCATTAAAGAATAATGCTCGTAAGTGTGCATAGGAGTTTTGGTAGTGTAATAATATTTTTCCGACTCAAGTGATTAGAGGTGTGCAAAAATTGTGAAGGAGTTATGTATAATAACAAAGTGGGTGCACAAAAGGCATAGGAGGATGGAAAAATGGATTGCGTAATAGCTTGGATTACAAAGTAGGAGCGGAAGTTTTAGAGAAGGCCCAAAAGCCTAGAGGAAGTGCGTCAAGGATGAGGTGAAGTGCAAAAAAACATAAGAGTGCATGGTAGAACATAGAAGAGGCATGGAAAATGATTATGAGAAAGTAGTGTGTGGAAGAGTTGGTAGTTGGAAGATACGACAAGGAAGGTATTAAAAGGTATTTGATAAGGAGTTTGACTAGGATCAATAGTTGGTTGAGTCCAACAACCAAATTGATGTGGCATAAGAAGGTAACATCTAGATGGAGGTAGATCATAACATTAATGGAGATCAATTAAAATTTGAATATGAGAGGTTAGATCGAAGCGTCTATAATGGATCAGCCCTCCCAAAGGATAATTCAAATGAGGAGAGATAATCGAGAATGTGTGGCTATAAACATAGGATGAATTCACCATTTTGTGGTTAGCGGAGTGCCAACTATGAGCGTCTAAGTATTTATTTGTTATTAGAGCCAAGTCTTGGAATAAACCAGGAGTCTAGGGTAGGTCCTTAGGAGAAAACACCAAGGGTGTAAAATCGCTATGATAGGTTTTTAGCTCCATAGTGAGCAGCTATATGTAGATGGCATAAATGCCATTGAAAAATATAAGAAACTTTGTGTTTCATTCCACTATTTGAACTTTGGAAACGAGGTCGTGTCATCGTGATCCACCACCATGTGACTCTAATCCATGAGTGGCATTCTCCCAAACTCTAGTCCAAACAAGAATCATCATTAAATGATCTCTCCAAAGAGTAGTCAAATTTGTCACCTTTGAATATGGGGATATTCATGGAAGTAGAATTCGTTGAAGCAATCATGACTTCGTGAATTGATAAAAACCCTTTAGAACCTTTCTTGAGCAACGATCTTATACCAAATGATTTTTTTGATGTTGAAGGAGGGAAAATCATATCTGAAATACCCTTTTAATTTAAGCTTGTGATCATCCAATCTTACCCATAATAACTAACTATTAAACCAAGGATAGTTGTATGTGTGGTTGATGATAAAATATACACCGAATAACCTCTAAATTAGATTCTTAGATTTTTTGGTCTTCATTTGTGAATACCTAGAATAAAATCATAAAATAACACATGAAAATAGTGTTTTCACTTATTAATATTCACACCACCATTGCTTATTCGATTGATCCAAAGACAAGGCTAATATAGCCATTACAACTAGAATTGTCTAAAATTGCATGACAAGTAACAAACTAACAATAGAAACTACAACTCCAAAAATAACAAAGTCAACTAAATATGGCTAAAAATAAACACAAGATTAAAAGTATCATTAGTTTAACATGCAAGAAGAGATGATTAGTTTAATTGACACATGTATAGTCTATTTTGCACATGAGATATACTAGGTGCCCTGACCTCTTTTAAAAATATAATTTTACATTTAACCCAAAAAACTCTAAAAACCCCAAAAACACACTTAAAACGAATGCTAACATTAGTTAAGTGCTCATATTGTCATCATAACCAATAGCAGGAAATGTACAAATATATTACTTCAACCTAACCACTAACACCTTTGTATGGTATCCTACTTGTGGTTATGGTTTTAAGGTATTTCTAATCAAATATAGGTTTTCACAAATGTGTAACACCTAGTGTTCAAATTAAAACATTTCACAATCAGTCCACAAGGACACAAAAATTGAAGGGCTCCAATACATCACCACATGAAACTCTCTCGATAGGTATCAAACCGTCCAGTGTCTTCCATACATGACAATTCCATGCCTTCCCAATTTTCACTCTAGATCCGTAGATGAAGTACTTTCATATTATTTCCAGCGTATATAGCAACATAACACTGCGAATTGATTCTTACATCTGTAATCAACTAAATGCATCCACTTTCTTTTGTTTTAGCAATCATTTCCATATTCAATCTTTTAAATTGCTAATAATGTTATAGTTTGTAATGTTAATTAATTAATTTGAATGTACTAATTTTTTTCTAACCCTTAGATAAATAAGAACATGTTAACCCAACACCCTTATCTATTTATTTTAGGGTTGAATCATTTGGTAAATCTAATTTTTATCGAACCCTAGAGGCCCTAGGACTTATCCTCTCTTTGGTGCATGATCCTTTTTCTATCTATGGGATGCATTTTCATTTTCATGGCTTCGCATACAAGCTCACATTCATCGGTGTTCCTTGGAGTAACTTCACACGATTTCCTTCTTTACTCCGAGTAGTCCTTCAAATGTTGTCGTGGCACAACCTTGTATTGCTCCCTCTACTTATCAAGGTTGATACAAGTAATCTTAAAAGCAATTATTTATATACCCATGCTTATAGTGATTAACATCAATTTGCATTTGAGTATTTTTCAACACACTCGATAATACTTAATCTCATACTATGCCATTTTTTGCTCTTCATATTATAAATCATTATTTAAACATGGATCGATCTACTACTCCCACAGAGTTTCTTACCACACCTACAGAGGATGAGTGTCTACCATTCCTTACTACTTTATAATATGTTTTTTTCTAATCAATCATGTACTAATTGATTGTGCATCCGGTTTTAATACTTACAATATCTTCTTAATCCTAAAGTTGGGTATCTATACTGAGATGTAATTGATAAGACTATTGTTATTGTTCAAGGCTTTGATGATATACCAAAGATATACACTTGGAAAAATCACTTTTACTATTTTGGTTGGTCCTAAAATGCTCCCTACTATATTCCGTATTCTAGATGAATCTCTTCTTTGAAATAGTTTTCTAAGACTATATTGGATTCATGGAAACCATACCATCTACTTTTGTTTCATGTATTACCTTTATACAATATGGACTTGAGCACACACTTTCTATAGATCATAATCCTTACAAATATTATAAAGTTGAGTATTTTTATTCTAATAAGCTTAATATTTCCCTTATGATATATCCCATTTCTATTGGTATGTTCCCCTCTTGTGAAATTGACACATTGAAGGATAATCCTGATGTTTTGTATTTGTCACCCCTTTGGCACAATTTGAACCTCATACTAATTCATGCACCTATGAGACTAGAAAATAAAGCACTAGAAATGACACCATTCTTGTTATGACGATGACAAAACTTGTATACAAATAATTTTAATTTTAATTTTGGTTACTTAACGCTTTACATGACCTTATTTGATGCATTGACGAATTCGACCAATATTAACATGCCTAAGTAGATAATGGACACAACACTAATGACAAACCTAAAAGGCTAACTTCACCACTATAATTCACACAAGCTATACCACACTAGATATTTAATAAAATTTAAATCCTTAATACCTTATTACCATGAAGCAATTTAAAAAGAATTTGGAGACTAGCCTGTGAGTGGCATAAGATTTGGATGTTGTGGTCAACCAAGGCTCGTGATCTCCGCAATTTGGTGGGTGTCGAATGAAGAATTCCTTTTTCCATGGCCTAGGAAATTTCTGCTTGGAAGCCCTTGGTTGCAGTATACAACTCTTTGTAACTAAATTTGTGCGGCACAAACTTGATCTCCCATTTTGCAATAGAATATGATTTTTCATTTCGTTTCATTTGTAACTATATAAATAACGCTACTCCAATGGAGAAGATGAGGAGGATAATAAAGAAAGCAACAAAGATGCCTATCACCCGCATCCGAGCTCCAAGAGAGGACACACGGTTTCGATGAATGTTCCTATAGAAAGATTATCATAATTGATCTAGTCCAACTCACGTAACTCATTTATGATCTAGTGACTTACATGAATTGTCTCCACAGAAATGAGGTGCTTGAGACCAACACCATTGTGACTATTTGGATCTACACGGGTTACTAAAAAATACATTTTTTTAAATAACCTCTTTACTTCATGTTGGTACTGTGCAAACATTATCACAACCACCCATATATGTAGATGCCCACTCAGGAAATTGCTA
Organism: Taxus wallichiana var. yunnanensis; assembly: GCA_018340775.1. Lineage (NCBI taxonomy): Eukaryota > Viridiplantae > Streptophyta > Pinopsida > Cupressales > Taxaceae > Taxus > Taxus wallichiana. Next base: position 805,078,301 of record CM031235.1, read on the forward strand.
TAGATCTCGCTAAATGTCAATGAACATGCATGCTTAACTGTGAATGCTCCTTGATCCTGTTGAACATTGAGTTCAAGCCTCTCGTATAAGAGAAGAATAGTCCAACAATGTGCGAATACATGGAGAGCTCGCAAATTTATACATAGAGAACAAGATGGAATCACAAAATAAATTTATACTACATCACAAAAAACATCCCATAAATTATATTTTTCTCATTTGTTGGGGCAAGCAAGAAACAATGGCTCTACCCCATACAATAACTCAGGACTCCATAACGTTGCTCGATACCAAATAAAGTGATAGAACCAGAGTTGCACACAATTCAATTATTTTAGTATAAAATCAAGTACATATATATAGGAGAGACAACTCCTATTTTCATGGAAGTTTGTCCAACAACTCTCCCCACAATTCTCTCCACAAACTCTATATACGTGAGTCAATAAAACAACTCACAACAACCCTAACCATTACATAATATGTGAGATTATATCTCACAACAAACAATCTAAATATAAACCTTACAATAATTCATGTGCAATAATAATATTCCTAATAGACATTGCGAAGGACAAGTTACCAAATATTAGCGTCTATATTTTCCAACCCTATAAGTGTGTAATCAAACTTACATGCTTCAAGAAAAAGTGCCTAAGTTACACGTATACTCTTTCTTCATTTGATAGTTGTTCTCTAATTCGTTGGTGTTGGCACGCTCCATGATGAAACCTACAACACATAATGTAGTCAATATCTATGATAAATACTAAATTATAACTCAAAATATAGATAATGCTTGCAAATTTTAAATTGCAAAAATAAGTAAAAGAGATGAAAACATGGAAGAAATATTCCTATTCATTCTATGGAGGGAGGATCTTCCTTTATTATTGTGATCTTAGAGATTTATAATTTTTTTGTAATACAAAGGATTGGGTGTGATCAATCTTCGATTTGTGCCGAACAAGAGATTACAATGTAGAGTGTAACCCAACACTAGAGAAAGAAAGGGGAACCGAATTACCCCTGTTGAGACTTTTAAAAGAGGAAGGATAACCTATGGAGAACTTAGTTATTTCAATACTTTCCACATTTTAGAATCTTACTAGAGAAGAAGGATGGCCTATGAAGAACTTAGGTGAGTTGATACATTCCACAACCCCATGGACCACACCATTGCAGATGGATCAAGGTCTTATTTTTACTATTGTAACTTCTAAGTAAGATATAATCATAAAGAGGAAAAGATATAACACACCCCTATATGTTGTTGTATTATTGAAATTAAGTGTATAGATTCTAGAATATCATAGGGGAAAGTAGACCCATGACCCTAAACCATGTTCTTGCAATCATGTTTCACTACTCAAGAGAATAAGGAATGCATACTCATGCCCCAAAGATTGTATCATGTTATAAACTAAGTAATCAATATCTAAAACTCGTATAACAATGTTTAGATAGTTGATAGATTCCAAGAAAACTAAAAATACTTGAAGAATACAATATTTGTCTTACAACATCTATCATGGTCAAGATCTTACCACATTCATGATTGTACTATACATTTCTAACTTGTTTTATATTCTTCCACTTTTAAGTATGTTGTTTGTTTATGATGATATGGACTCGTGAAATCATATTCCTACAATAAAATCATATTCATATGTCGGTAATTTGTTTGTAGATGTCAAATATATTCCAATGAATGCCTCCTCTTTTGAGGCACATGTGATAAACCATTTGAGTGTGTGAATCAAAAGAATATACGTGTAGCTACGTGTAATATGTGTGATAATTTGTGTAGGATCAAATAGAAGGCTGAAATGGTGGAAACCATTGAAAATATGTACTTGCAAAATGGGTTGTGCATGGTGGCAACAATGTCAAACAAAGAAAGCAACAAGTAATGATGCATGTGTTTAGAAGTACAAATATTTGTGTAAAAGTGTTAAGCATGTCATAAGATAGAGTAATAATATTATCGAAACATCGGAGTATAAGTTAAATGTGTCATAAACTAGAGTAGTAATATTATAGTAGTATAAACATGAATGTAGAGAAAAATAATATATAGTATAGTCGCAAGGAGGCATATAGCCACAAACATGGGACACTTATAGTGTCACAAGATAATTGAAATAAGGCCTTGTGTGCCACATATCGAGAAATAAACACATACATGTAAGACATGCATAGAGCCACAAACATGAGTCACCCATGGCGTCACAAAACAATCAAGGCACTCATGCCATATAGAGTAAACAATCATATAATTGTAATCAAGAAAGACAATAAGTAACCATAAGCAAGGATTAAAACAATGCAATAGTCAAATAAGAACATAATCCTTATAAGAAAGTAATTGCAATATTGTATCAATCATGTATAGAAAATAGTGATAGTAAACACGAAGATATCAAGATGTGTTAGTGTTACAAAAGACACATGTTAGTCTTCTTAGATGAAAACAATAGAATAAACACTATGCATATAATCAAGTGTGATGAAGAAATATAAAGTAATCGTATTAGAATAGAAACACATGTTTAGTGTAGGAGATGCCCCCAAAGAGTAGTGTCAATGGGAAGGAACCAAGCCGTCTTTTTCATCGTGTGTCAACATGTGTGTGTCATGAATCACATTGAATTATAACTCGTGAATGTATCTCGTAAATACTATAAAGAAATTATATGTTATTTATCAAATCAGGCATGACAAACGAGTATATAGTAGCAAGCTAGCTAATCAAACCATATTCATGTCCTTATTTTGTATTTTTGCAAATATGTGCATGTTTTTATAGTATTTGAATGTATTTAAATTGTTTGGAGAATAACTAAATACAAGAAAATGGGGTAGCACAAGGAATACCCAATAATCCTCATGGAGGCATGTTGTATGTAGAGGGTGAAGGAGGCGTAGGCCCCATAAGTATTAGAAGAGATGAAGGATGTTCATGTATAATCTGCATAAAAGCCATGGAATGTATAATCTACGTAGAAGAGCTAGGATATGAAGACCCAAGATGAGTAGTATGCGTAAAGTGTGACCTAGCCGGAGGCGAGGGAGAAGGTGTTTTGTGAGAATTAGTATGTGTTCTAAATGACCAACAAAAGGACAAGGAGAAGGTGTTATGTGAGAAGTAATATGTGACTTGTTAAAAGTAGTGTTTGAACTAGATTACTTGTGCATAAATGCACTACAAGGGATTGTCTTAGTAGGAATAACATGAGAAATAGAAGGCTAAGATGTAGATGCACTAGTATTAGGAGTAGTAATCATATGTACTGGGCTAGTTTGCTATGATATAGGATCCTTGAATGAAATGCCTTGATTGTAACTAATTATATTATTTTATTATGACTCTTTTGTTAAGTATTTTGTCCCGCACTCTAGATGCCCTCGGTTGATCAAAAGCTAGTAACGACTAAGTATGAAATGCTCGCGGCGGTCTCCACGTGTCTCATAGGCACACCCCAACTTCGAGCATTCAAGCGGGTTCTCAAACTCGCGCAGACACTCCACGTGTCTATCCGACGCATGTTTGATATAGCCCAAAAGGAAGGAGGACCCTAAGCAAGCACGAGCCCTCCATGTGGCCCAAATGAGGAGTCTAATCAGACAGGGACTCAATGGCAATACCAAGAAGGGAGTAGATGCACAAATTTCTATAAAGGGACGAAATATTTATTCCAAAACCATGAAGGTCAAATATCCGAATTAATAGGGAAGACAATGGCGGTGTTGCATTTAAAATACTAGGGGGAAGCCAGAAGGATAAGTGCAAGGCCTTATCAGAATTGAAGGCAAAGGGTGGTAGCTGAAAGTGACAGAGAAAAATGTTTCCTATAAAAGGAGACGAAATACAAGAAATTAAAAAAATGGAGCTTAAGAAGGGGAATTCGAGCTAGAGAAAAGGGAGGAGGAAAGCGAAGAGTAATCATCATAGAGGAGAATCATAATCAGTGCTCTCATGGGCCTTATGTACCCTTTCTCTATATGAATAAAGAGTTCTTATTCTGTGCAAATTGGATTTTCATATGTTCTGAACCTTCGTTTCTTTTATGAAAGGTAGTTCTAAATGAGTCAGAAATTCATCATGCTTGATGCCCTTAGAATTTCCTTGTTTCGTTTATTATTAATCGTTTATTCATTAGATTTTTGCGTTATCAAAGTAGTAGATCATGTTGTTTAGCCCTTCAACTATTCTTGATAAAGATCTCAGATATTTTGTCATTTCTCTTTTAAATTTGGCGCATCACCTATTTATTTCAATCATTTACATGGTTTTTCTAACCTACTCCTAAAAACTAGAGAAGAGCCAGCTTCTTTAAAACCTGGAGGTCACCTTAGAGCGCATGTCTCACCAACCTAAGGTTTCCTACGACTCTGATGGTTCATTTGTAAGGATCATCGCCAATAGTAACCACTTGGTTATTATGAATGAACTTAACACATTGATAAAATAAAGAAGGTATAGTTTTGAAAGTGTGAAGCCAAGAGAAACCTAAACTCATGTCACGTAATCTAAGAGAAGATTCCACCTATAATGGAATATCAAAGGTAACAAATCCAATTGTGGGACATGTATAAAAACATTTCTTATGCATGTCTTAGGTTAGGATCGGTTATGATTTCCTTCTTAGTATATCTAAAAGAATGTAGTAACTCAAGAGTGCACATATTATTTGGAACGTTATTATCAATCAAAATGTTATGTATAGGATTTCAATCAAGAAGAGCATGAATATAAATTATATTATAATTAAAGCTTTGTGCCATATCGCTTCATAAAAAGTAATAATTGGCGAAGCGAGGGTAATAGTAACTGTACCAATCATGGCATTAAATGCATGACCATTAGAAGGTGGGGGTGGTACAACACAATAAGCATGGTGCACTTCTAAAGGAGATTTAGGAGTGTTATGCTCAACAAGTCGATTGTTACATATTTTAAGCTTTGTATTATCATTAGTAATCTTAGATTCAATGACAACATAAAATTCAAATGAACAAGTATAGAGAACATATTCTATAATGTGATGAAGCTTAATACAGTTGGTGCCTAATTTGATCCTGTTGAAACTCATGGCTTGTTTTGTATCCCCCTTGACAAAGTTAGTATATCTTGCCCATTTAGTTAGCCATGTGACCGTTAAAGATGTTCAATGTTCCCCGAGCTTTAAGTTGACTAAACCATAACGTGATCCACCCAGCTTGTTCATGTTTTGCTAATGCCTTAATGTTTCCTATGTTTCTTGTTGATTTGATGATATGCGGGTTTAAGGGGCATGTGTGATGTTATCGTGACCTTAGTGATGTGATCAATCCTTAAGAAAAAGGCCCCTTACATTTGGAAGTGAAGTCTCTCGCAATTTTGTAAGTATTCAACTTGTAATTTGACACGTGAGGTGTGACAAAAGGAATATTCAGAGCATCCGGGAGTATGCAAGCCTTTAGAGAAACTTTGCATTATTTGCGATATTGTCATGAGTCATGATACAAGTTAGAGCCGCAAAAGATGTATATTCCACTAATATGCCATCATTTTCTGACCTTTATGCAATGTCAAAATTAATGTGGACGTGCAATTTGCATGGTCCTCGCCGCGACCCGAAATAGAGAATATTAAGAGAATCTTAACGATTTAGAGAATCTTAGAGATTTAGAGAATCTCAACAATGCAAGGTAGGGAACAATTTTGCGGTCTTGCAGTTTGCAATTTCGTAGTCATTGCAAGATTGCAAGTTGCACCCCTATCTCCTAAGCGCGATGACAATATGTTGGTGAAATAATTTGTCTGGTGGGCAATTTGGGGTCTCTCACCAACAATGTGTGGGACTAGCTCCCTCTTCTTGAATGTGACAACTCCATTTATTGAAAACAGGGAAATATTTACACTATTTTAACAACCGGGGGTGGTCTTTCGACCCGGATCACATAGGGTACTTCCTACACCTCTCGCAAAGTGCTTGTAGATATTACAAGGAGGAAAATCTAGAGAGAGAGAGAGCTGTGGATAGAATAGCAAGGAGGGGTTTGCACAATAAATAGTATAACAAATTTTATTGCTTAAAACCATAATATATCCATAATTTCAATGAGAAGACACCATTCACATATAACAAGGAACAAAACACAAGAAGTACAAAGTCTTAATGCATAATATTCAACAAGTACATGCTCATGGAGTGTAGTTGAGATGGAGAAGAAACATAAACAAAGGAGTTAGAGGAATTTGATAACTTGTTCCTAGAAATAATATGGGAGCTAGTAAACAAGAATAACCATCCTTTGAAATGAGGAGGCTCTCCCAATTTATAGCTTTACAATGCAACTCTTCATATTCCCATGTGACTTTTTGACTTAAAGTGCAATCCTCAATGAAGAAAAAGAACTTTAAGTGACTTAAGTCACTTTTTACAACTTTCTTCTCAACGAAGAAATAGAATCCTAGAGAGAGAGAGAGAAGAAATAGAGAGGTGAGAAGCTCCATGCTGGAACGAAGAAGGATGAAGAAGCTCTCGATTGTGAAGAAGACCCACTCTTGTGATGAACCAGTGAAATGCTCCAATGCAATAATGAACTCCGGATCCTTGAATTTTTCGTCACCTTGAGAAGCCTCTTTTTGAATGCTCAATAATTGTAGCCCATGTCCGATAGATCATTATAATATATTATTTTTATTTTCAACCACTTAATCTTAGATTCACAATTTAGATATTCAAAGCAATCAAAGAACACAACACAAAGTAATGCAAGAAGACACCGATTTACGTGGAAACCCTTTCGGAAAAACCATAGGAAAAACTTTCTTAATATATTTCTCAAATGTTTGTAGGCACCAACCTATTGGAGACACCAATCCCCAAATTAAAATTTTTTAGGCACCAACCCCTTTCGCCAAGCACCAACTCAACAAGAGACTAATCTCTTCAAATATGAAGGCACCAACCTTCTCACGAAACTTCCTCTCTCAACGAATGATGGAAACTCTTCTTTTCAACTTTAGATTTGCTGCTCTTAAAAATCTGCTCTTATGCTTCTTCTCTCTTCTTCTCTTTCCCTTAAGATATTCAACTTGAATGCTTGAAAATAAATCTCAAATGATCTTCCTTATATAGCCATTCGTACCCTTTCGAAAAGGCATCTTTTCTTCCAACCGACACACCCTTTCATTTAATTTAATTAACCATCTTTTATTTTAACAATGCAAATACATATGTCGGCCATAACTATATTAAATGCTTCCCATTAATTAAATAACTATACAAACAATTAATGTTGCCTCCTCAAATGCTAGCGCCACCCCCATGCAAGATAGTGAGCTTTCCAAGGTAAATTCATGGCTATGAAGGCAAATCACAAGTCCTTGGGAGTTGTGCCATTTCTGATCATGATTGTTATTTTTTCTTTGCTGATTGTTGATTGTTTGTCTTCCGTTCATACACTTATTTCCCTTCAATAGAACGTTGCCTAATGCTGATTATAAACAACTGATTTGTCCTTCATGAATGCTGATCATTTTCTGCAACATATTGTTGATTATATCCTTCAATAAACATTGATATCTTCCTTCTATTGATTGTTGTTCACATCTCGATCATATCACTGACTTTCTTATGCAAAAATGATCCTTTTCATATACTTAAACTTCTCTTATCGTGGCTCTAAACATTGCTGGTTATTTCTATTACTTTATGACATTTCTGTTAGTTTTGACAAACTTTCATTCATAAGTCCAGCCACTCCTTTGACATCAATGACAATATTTCCAACAATCTCCCCTTTGTCATTGATGACAACCTTGCAAAGAATTTACTCCCTCTTTGTTGTAATGCACCTTCTTCAAAGAATCTTCTTTTTTTGTAACTCCCCTATCAACAATTCTCCCCCTTTGACATCAATGGCAAAGGGATACTCAAGGAGCTTGAATAATGCAATGTTAGCTTCCCTTAACCAATGCTTCTCTTAGTTTTTCAATGAGAGGAAGCAAAGGATATTACTCCCAATTTCTGTCGTAGATACTCAAATGTTTCCTTTGGAAGAGGCTTAGTGAAAATGTTTGCTATTTGTTCAGTTGTGGCGATGTATTCCAATTTGACTTGTGTTCTGCAACTTGCTCTCTTGAGAAGTGATATCTGATTGGAATATGTTTTGTTCTTGAATGCATAACAAGATTCTTCGAGATGCTTATTGCACTAGTATTGTCACAGAATATAGAAATTGGATGATCATATTCTACCTTGATATCCTTCAGGGTCTGCTTCATCCAAAGAATTTGTGTGCAACATAACACTGTTGTTATATATTTCTGCTTTTGTTGTAGATAGCGAAACAAAGTTATGCTTTTGCTCAACCAAGATACTAAGTGATTTCCAAGGAAGAATGCTCCTCCACTTGTACTTTTTCTATCATCAATGCATCCTACCCAATCTGAGTCTGTGTATGCTACCAACGTGAAATCTTTACCTCTTGGATACCATAAGCCATAATCCAAAGTCCCTTTTAAATATCTGAAGATTCTTTTTACTGCTTGCACGTGAGTTTCCTTTGGTGTTTCTTGAAAATGTGCTACCATGCCTACTGCTTGCATAATGTCTGGCCTAGATGCTGTTACATATAGTAAGCTGCCAATCATTGATCTGTAGAGTGTTTGATCTGCATTAGGAGATTCATCATCTTTACTCAACTTATTCCTTGTAACCATGGGTGTGGTAACGGTGCACAAACATATTACAAAAGGAAACAAAACCCACAACAAAGAAGGGAAACACACAACCTAAAATCACTTATGGTACATGCGGGGGACAATATGCTTTCATTAAGCATTTCTCTCTTCGAATGTTACCTTTCAATGGGTAACATTGAGTGATGATGTTCCACAAAGCCATTGACTGTTCGAGGAAGTAGCCTCCTTTCCTCAATTGCTTATGAAAGCTAGGTACTTTCATGAATGCCTGTATACTTGGGAGGAGTGAGCCTACATAGTTACTTTGATGCTCGAGCCTCGCTAAAAATCCCATCAATCTCGGATTGTAAACCGTCTTCTACATTCACCCACATTGCTGATTTCTCACTTTGCATTTCACCATTGCCCCAAGGCTGATTTTTGATTGGATTGTTTGAATGCTCTAAGTTCTCCTCTTTCCCATATTCATGCTTATTGACAAAATTTTCACGAGAAGCATTGAGTCCATCCTTTTGTCCTATTTCATCATGAGACATTTGGGCATCGAATGAAGAATCAAACTTAGCTTCATACTTATCTTGCATAACCATGACATGAGCCAAGATATCAAGACCGAGGTTCCGATCCTCCGTTTCTTTTGCAATTTTCAAGATTTCTTGCACAAACTCTTCTTTCAAAACTGCCAAAAGCTCACCTTCACATTCATTTGAAGAATCTTCATTTTGAAATTCAAGGCAACAATTTGGAGGAATTGATTCATCATCCCAAAGCTCATTGCATTCCACTACTTCTTTGTTGTGGGAAGTCTCATCTCCAAAGGACTCAAAACTCTTTGTTTCAATTTTTTCATCATAGAGAAGATTTTCCTTTTCAAATGTAGTTATCCCGTAAAATTGACAAGGGCAATTTTACCGATAACCATACCAAAATTTTGTTCCGATCCTCGTTAGGGATCCCTCATGTCAAACGTTGTAAAATTCCTTCCCGGAAATTTGGTTTTTTCGAACTTAGTCTTTTGAGCCTTTTTGGTGGGCGCATGAAATTTCTATGTAACACCAAATTTTGGTGCGCCCCCTTAAAACCTTTCGTGCATGATTTTCGTGTCAACACACCTTTTAGTGCGCCAAAGTATGTTGAGCCTTCCTCAGCATGCGCCAAGCGCGCATGCGCCAGATTGCACAACTTTTGTTGCGCCATGTCTTGTGCGCCAAAGGGCGCACATAACTTCCTCGCCGACATAGCTTTTGTGCGCCAAAGGCGCGCTTTAATTTCTCTCGCTGGAAAACGCTTTCATGCGCCAAAGGGCGTACGCTTTTCCCCTGCCGACAAAGAACTCCCATGCGCCCTTTAAAAGTGGGTGGCGCATTTATGACCAGCTCACCTATATATATGTGTTTGCGCGCCCAAAATGTCATTTTCACTATTTGCGAGCACGTGATTTTTCTGAGCCTGTCAGCCCCGCCTCGCTTTTCAACGCCTTGTGGACCCGTTGCACGATTTTTGCTATTTGTCCAGTGAGAGGTTCTTTTCTCTTTCTCATGTTTTCATGCTCGGTTTTAGCTTCTTTGGTTGGTTTTGATATACAAATGTTGAGCTAGCCCTCCCCGTGTCTTTGTCTTTCCTTATTTTTTCCTCCCCCTCTTTCCGATCTGCCTGGTAGAGGGTGTTATTTTCAAAACTTGGTCCAAAACCCCTTTGGCTTGAAACATTATATCTCCCAAAGCAATCTTGGAAATGAAAGAAAGGAAAAGGGGTTGAACCATGTGAAAACTCTATTTTTCCCCTTGGGCGCACACTAAATACAGCGTCTTGTTACACTATGAACAACATTGCGCCCCCACGACGCATCTATCCCCCCCTCGTTACATGAGAAAACCCGCGCCAATGGCGCACCCATTTTGCCTGCTGCATCATGAACTTCTGCACCCTCAAGGCGCGCCTCTTCCATATGCTACAAGCGCTGAGCTTGCGCCCCAAAGGCGCGCCAACCTTCCTTGCTGCATCACTTTTCCACGCGCCAATGGCGCACCCAGCATCCATGCAACACAAACTTTATCTGCGCTAAGTACAAATCTTTCAAGGCACAGGCGCATCCCCGATTAGAAAAACATCATGTTGTGTAAACCTTTCGTGTGCCGCGCCATGCTCCCTTTGGCGCACGAAAAGTTCTTGTTACACGAAACATCTATGCGCCAAAGGGCGCACCAAATCCCAATGCAACATGCAAATTCCATGCGCCCTTTATAAAATGCACTCTGCAATGCATGCGCCATGCGCCTTTGGCGCCAGTTTAACCTTTGCAACACCCCTTTCCTGTGCGCCCTACCTATTCAGCCTTATAAGCTACAATTTTCATGCGCCCTGCGCCCTGAGCCTAAAAATCTCTAACTCTTTCTTCTGCTAACATTCCAATGGAAGATCAAATGGCTAATTCAACCTTTTCGGATTGGGTCTCGCTTCTTCTTCATGCAGATCAGCAACTGAGTTCGAAAGAACATATGTCTACATCCAGCAGGAGACCCACCAAACCGAAAGGAAAGGCTAAGCTTACGGAGGAAGAAATGAAATACAAATATCAGAGGGTCAGAATGCTCGAGTCACAGGCCGAATGCAGCATGGACGTCAGAGATTCAGAATTGGGGCATATCGACATGGAGGAATTCTGGGCCAGAACTCAAAAAGTTACAAGGAGTCCATGGATGGACAAATTGATCGGTAGTGCCCTGCACTTCGCTGGAGGAATCCCGTCGTCGCCGTCAACAATGAATTTATGATGGTGGTTGCCCAGTCTTACAATAAAGACACAAGGTGTGTCGAAAACAACAAGGGTGAGGTAGTCATTAACCTCACTGCCCGTCATTTTGAGATCATACTCGGCATCCCTCACCACCGGCACTTTGTGGCCGTTAGCCAAGCAGAGTGCATCAAGGCCTGGGAAGACAATGAAGACCAATGTATGCAGCTAATGAACGAAGTATATCTGAAAAATAAGAAGGTGGTAACCGGTGGGCCCCAAATCATCCACCGCAGTGACTTCTCGAAGAGCTCAACCCGATACTGCTACCTTCCCGAAAGGTGGTCTTCGGGCTTTCTGACGCCCATTACTTCCATAAATGGATGCTGCGCTACTTGGAAACAATGAACAAGAATTTGCCTGATCAGCGCTTTTGCTGGGGGGAAATTATAAGCAGCACCATCTCCGAGCAGCTACAACAATTCAGCACAACGGGAGTATTCCATATGAACTCCTACGTGGTCTACGCTGTAGCGTCAGAGAGGGATTATCCAGGCCTAACCCGGAGTGGAGTTTGGCCTCAGGTCAAAATATACGAGTATTATCCAGAATTAAGGCTGGAGAATAGCATCTCCCAATTCACCAAAGTTAACGATGTGTTTTTCTATCACATCATCTGCCTGCTGAGGCCGAACATGACTCATAGTGCATCGACCAAAAACATAGTGGCAGCCACGGAGAAATGGGGGGCCCTGTTCACCCAATTTCCCACATTCACCTATCTAAGGGCTGCCAACTTTTTGGGAGAGCCAACCAGGCTACCAAGGTATGCTGGGCCTAAGCTGATTCTACTAGAGCTATCAAGGCAGCTGGTCACATACCACGAAAAATGCCTTAAAAGAAAGAAGGGTGGAACTCCTTTCCCCCTCACAGTGGGCCGATACACATGCTCTACCCACCACAAGGCGAAGGAAATGTTTGCAGAGCTGGAGTTACTTAATTTGAAACACGACTTCCCAGCCAGGCCTACCTTCGACCCAAGGGGCTGCCTGCCAAGAGCAAAGCTTGATCCAATCCATGTTCCTCAGATCGAGGATATTTATATTGACGTCCTCCATGAGGTAGAGCTCAGAAGAAAGGATCATTCTCGCCTAGCATTGGCAGAAATCATCCAATATGGGGTAGCCATTGTCCCCAAAGGCTACCAAACAACAGAAGATGAAGTAGACAAGGTATATACTGATACAGATGGGGACGATTGGCCCTTTCCAGCCATTGATAGAACTAAAGCTCCTCAGACAATTGAGGAGAGGGTCAAGGAGACTTTGCGGAGGACAGAACATTGGTGCCGGATGAACGGCCTAATCTACCTCGGGGTTGATTTCACAACATCCCCATTGGGCAACGCGCCTCCACGATCCAAGAAGCAGCTTAAAGGCAAAGGTGTAGAAGGTGAATCCAGCACCATTCAAGAAAAAGCCCCTGAAAGTCCTCCTTCCTTAGCGCAGCGCGCTGCATGTAATAACTCTGGATTCGCCAGAAAGAAGCAGCAGAGGATAGTCCCATAGGCCCATCCACTCAGGATGTCGGCATTGCTACCACAACAGAGGTCCCTTCTATCCCTTCTTCTTCTCTTCCTTCCCCTCCTCGAGTGACTCAAGCGACCATCCCTTTGGTCGTGTCCTCTGTCCCTTCTTCTACTCTTTCCCCGCTTCTTCGTCTATCTTCCTCCTCGCCGATCTCGTCCTCCTCCATTTCTTCCCTCATCTCCGGCTCCCTTCCCTTCTTATGTCTTCCGCACTGTTAGCTTTCCCTTCCTCCCGTGGACACTTCTTTGGCTATTCTTTTAATGCCGCCGCCGCGTGTTTCCACGTTTTTCCCCTCTTCTCTACCGTAGAGCCGCCTCCTCCTCTCGTCTCTGGTCCTTCTTCCATAGGACCACTGGATCTCTCAAAGAATTGCCAAGAAAAGAGAAAAGTTCCCATCACTCCGATGGACTTTTCGCTGATCCCACCAAAGGGGCGAAGAAGCGTAAGCCTATTACACGCTTCTCTAAAAGTGTGCAGGTGAGAGAATCATGGAAATTGCATACCCCGATCCCCTCAAAGAGAGAAAGGATCCGTCTCCGACAGATTTTACTTGTGACCCAAGTCACAATGGGGACATCTTCTGAAAGTCTCCAGGGGGAAGCTCTTTCCGCGGTTGACGCCCTCTGTCAAAAGCTTCAAGAGACAAAAGAAGAGAAAAGGCTACTAAAGGAGCAAAACAAATATCTCGCTCCAAGCCTTACGGTAAGATGGGTAGTGCGCCTCCCACAACCGCGCGAGACTTCCGAGCTTCTCGGGAGAAAATCAACGAATATGCCAAAATTGGCGAAAGGTGGTATGGCCGTTTCCGCTGAGGAGCCAAATCCTCAAAGACAAATAAAAGTGATCGCGAGTTCTCCGACTTGTACCAATATTAGTAAGGGTGAATAAAGAGCTCCAAGCGTGCTAGCAGGGCCCATATCAGAAGAGCTGGAACATGCTAGACTGCAGCACGAGGCCTTCCAACAAATGTTTGACTGTTCAGTCGAAGATCTGGTCAAGTTCGGTGTCTTCGGCCATCCAAGGGCCCTCAACAAAATCATGTCCACTCTGGACTATCGGGTGGATCAGCTAGAATTTATTCTAGAAAAGATTGACAAGGTAAAGGAAGAGGCCCTGGATACAATGCATCAAATGGAGTGAATTGTTCTCAACATGTCTCCAGGGTTGCTCACTCCTTCCTTTACCTTAAGGTCAGCTGATGAAACCATCCGGATCTTCAAGGAGATCGCTTCTCAAGGAACGGGCCCAGAGGTCACATTTGACACTGAATCTATCAACAACCTGCTGGCCTGTAGGGACTTCGTCGGGTTCCTCATTGAGGCGGAGAAGGACTTTTCCAAACTCCCGGAGAAGCTTATAGATGAGCGGGAGACTTGTGAGGCAATAAGTGATAGGCACAAGGATCCTTCTCAGGATCAACTTGGGCCAATAATTAACAAGTTTTTGGAATACCGCGCTCGCCCCATATCTCATCACCTGAGCAGCATCAAAAGCAGGCTACCCCCTTTCGGCCGCAGGATGATGACGACGAGTAGCTGCTTCTTCTTCTTCTTCTTCTTCTCTCTCTTCTCCGACTTTCTTGTTGAAATGTCTAAAGTATGTTGGCACAAATGATGACATCATCCATGTTGCGTCATGGGATGATGTCATCCATCAAGTTGTCAAAAGTCAACATGACTTTTAGATATTTTGTAAATATCTTTGTAAATAGTTGTTGGCTCCTTTTTGCCTTCTTTCCTTCTCCTCTTCTATATATATTGGAATACTTGTTGTATTCAAAGGGTGGACATTTTTTAGATGAAAATAGAAGTGAGGAGAGAAAGACTTTGAGCTTTCTTGTAACAGAAGAAAACAATAATACAAATATTGAGACTTTGTGCTGAATACCTGTGTTATGTGTCAGAACTTTCTTATGTTAGATCTGCACGTGTTTATTCTGTTAGATTCATATCTACTTTTCTGTCATTTGCTCATCAGTATTGCTTTGTTTATTTATGCAAGTAGGTTTGGCTCTGTTTACTACCAACCCAAAAACATAAATCTTCTGACCTTTCTGCTTTGGAATTCATTTCTTTTCTCCCTTCGGACTGTTCCTTCTTCCTCCTCTCTTTCATTCCTTTCTCTTCGCAAATGGAAACACCCCTACCGGGATGAGATCCCAAACCCCCGAAGGCGTAACTGTGAGACTTGCATAAGATTCCCGCTGGGTAGAATAGCAATAAACCGGTTTCGCTTTTTGACTCAAAGAGGGGCTATGCCCCGCACACTGCTGTTGGCTCGCTTTATCCATAGATCTCGCCTGCGCATGATTTTCGGACCAACAAAATGGAAAAGAGAAAACTTCACTTTCATCATCGCATTCATCAACCATTGTTTCACGAGAGATATCTGATTTCTCATCTTGATTTTTTTCATCATGACAATTTTTGGAATCAACTGAGAAGTTAGAATTAGATTCATACCGTCTTGTAATTCCATGGCTTGCATTAGGAGTTCAAGGCTAAGTTGAGGATCTTTTGCTTCTTTTACAACTCTCAACATTTCTTGCATAGATTCTTCTTTCAAATATTTCAAAGGATCATCACAAGTTGTCCTTTCTTCTCCATGGATGACATGATCAAGAGAATCTTCATCTTTGAATGGGAATGAGAACACCTCTTCTTCATGAACAAATGCATTGGACAATTTTTTAGTTTGGAACTTTTGAAGATTCAATTCATCCTCTTCATGACTCGTATCATCCGGAAATTCTAGAATGTCATGTTGAAATTCAATATTTATCCATGCTTCTTCATGATCAATACCCCATCGGAAAGGAATGCTTGGTCTTATCAAGATAGGAATTTCATCCTCCTCTTTGGATGTTATGAAATAATTCTTATTCCTACTATCCTGGTAAAAGATGTTAGCTCCTAGTTTTCCTGAATTTTGCATTGTATATTTCATCTTTTTCGCGAAATAAGCAACTTTTCCATATCTCCCTTAACCGAAATGGTTGCGAAAGACCAATTCATCTAGATTTTTCCTCCCAAGTCTCAAAGAAATCTTCTACTTAGCAACATTCCAAATGATGCCGAAATGTTTGCTACTAAGATAGTCAATAATACCTTCTTTCTCGGAAATTCAGCGAGAGCCACCTGTGCATCGTTGATCTTCCCTACGAGTGGGACTTCTTTGGACTCCATGGATTGTTCCCGAGTCAAGGTAATTCTGAGAGGCTTTTTTGGGCATTACTTTGTGAGAAGCACCCGAATCTATTATGTAGTTATTCAATCGATATCCTCTAATGAAAAGGGAGAGATAGAAAGGATCAATCTTACGAGTCTTTGATGCACTCATAACAATCATGTTCTGAGATGGAGGAGTAGGTGGAGTTTGTAGTAGTCTATTAGAATTAGGAACTACAGTGTTAGGCTTTGAGCTACCACTTTTGATATGCCGCATAAGTTTCTTGAATTGTTCTAGGTGGGTCCGCAAACTTTCAAGTTTGGAAACTTTCACTTTGGACTTGTTCACATGTTCTATGATATCAAAAGGAGTGGATGTTTGGGGAACAATTGATGATTTTATAGGTGCATTAGAAGTTTTTAATGGACTAGATTTTGTAAAAAGACTTGGAATTAGGAGGAGCATTAGGAGACTTACTTGGAATAGTAGGTGGCCTCTTACTTGCCACAAGATTCGGTTTCTCCATTACGAGACTCCATGGAGGGTGGAAGTGGAGATCCTCAACTGATTATTTTGTTTTATAGAGTCACCACCTGAGGATCTTCTTTCTTCTTATTTTCAGAACAACAGAGGAGGAAGCTCCTTTTTGAGATTGAGAGTGGGTGAATATTGCACATGAGAATATAGGTGCATCATCGTCATCATCCTCTTCACATCCTGAATATTCAACAAATATGATTTGTGCATCCTCTTTTTACTTTTTAATCTCTAGGACATTATTGTCCTCACCTTATTGTTCAAATCCTTCTTCATCTTCTTGGGTTCTACAAATTGCATTGATTGGTGGAGCTTCCAAGGAAAGCCTTCAGGGTGTTCCTGCAATTTGGTTCATGTTCTGATTTTGATGGGATGTTCGTTGGGCAACTTCCTCTTAAACATTGTCAATTCATTTGCCAATTTCTACAACAATGAATCGGTTCTCTCATCTTTGGGATTTTGGGCCTTATCCTTTATTGAAGGTTTCTTTATCTTTCTTGAAAGATGAGGTCATCTTCCACTTCAATGGCAATTTCTTGAGCATGGTCCAAATCTCTTGGTTGCACTCTTCGTAGAAAGAAACTCACTTCAGGCATCTAGGCATTCATGAAGAACCTTTTCAAATTATTTGCAGTAGGAAAAACAATGGTAGGAATCTTGTTGATTAACTTGTTGAACTTTGCCACGAAGTCTCTCATGGATTCTTGAGGTTCTTTCTTCATTTGTGTCAATTGAGCAAGGAGGGCATGAACATCTTCCACCGACTTGAATCTAGCTTTGAATTTTGCTTTCATTTGAGCCCATCCTGTAATGGAACCTCTTGGAAAATGATAAAACCAATCAACAACACCATCTTGAAGTGATTCAATGAAAAAGTGAACAAAGACATCTTCATGAGCAACTCCTAACACACCACATATAGTTATGAATGCAACAATATGCTTTTGGTTCCCATCACCTCTAAACTTGGGAAATTTTTTTCTTGAACCTCTAGGAAGTTCATGGAGTGGTGGAGCCAAAGCCAATGGGCCAGTGTTTTATCCCCAAGGGAGAGGTCCTTGTGCTGTCATGTCAAGTTCTCCTTCTTCTTCTTGCAAATTCTTCCCAAATTATTCCTCTAGTTCTTCTTGTTCTTCTTCACTTGGGAATTCAATGTTCAATGATGGTTGAAAGATGGGAGAATCAAGAGGGTTTGCAGGAGGAGTATCAGTAGGAGTTTGGATAGGATTTTCAGGAGTACCACTTGATGAATCAGATGGGGATGAAGCTTGAGAGAAGTAGTATGGATTATCTTTGATTTGTTCTTGCTGATTTTGCAAACCCTCAAAAGTTGATTCAATAATTCCTCTGTATCTATTTAGCCTAGTATATCTTCTTTCAGGCAGTTTTGGGAAGTCATGCAAGAAGAATATGAAAGGACACTCTTGAATTTATGGGTCACGTGTAGAAATAAATAATGGGTTTTTTGCAATGGATTTCAAATTTTTTCTTTTTAATATTTTTTTTAATTTTTGGAATAAATACTTTTTATGGATTTTGTGGAATCAATATTGGGTGTAAATGTGCTAAATCTACCTCACGGTGGGCGCCAAAAAGTGTTGGCAAAATAATTTTTTAGGTGGGAAATTTGGGGTCTCTCACCAACAGTGTGTGGGACTAGGTCCCTCTGCTTGAATGGGGTAGTTCCATTTATTGAAAACAGGGAAATATTTGCACTATTGTAATAACTGGGGGTGGTCTTTCGAACGAGGATAACATAGGGGTACTTCCCTACACTTAGGGAAAAGTGCTTGTAGATACTACAAGGGAGGAAAATCTTGAGAGAGAGAGGTGTGGAGAGAATAGCAAGGAGGGTTTTACACAATAAATAATATAACAAAGTTTATTGCTTAAAACTAGAATATATCCATAATTTCAATGAAAAGACACCATTCACATATAACAAGGAACAAAACATAAGAAGTACAAAGTCTTAATGCATAATATTCAACAAGTACATGCTCATGGAGTGTAGTTGAGATGGAGAGGAAACATAGACAACAAAGTAAGAAGAATTTGATAACTTGTTCCTAGAAAGAATATGAGAGCTAGTAAACAAGAATAACCATCCTTTGAAATGAGGAGACTCTAATTTATAACTTTTACTATGCAACTCTTCATATTCCTATGTGAATTTTTGACCAAAGTGCAATCCTCAACGAAGAAAAAGAACTTTATGTGACTTAAGTGACTTTGTACAACTTTCTTGTCAATGAAGAAATAGTATCCTAAGAGAGAAAGAGAGAAGAAAGAGAGAGGTGAGAAGCTCCAAGCTCGAATGAAGAAGGATGAAGAAGCTTTCGATTGTGAAGAAGATCCACTCCTATGATGAACCAATGAAATGCTCCAATGCAATGATGAACTTTGATCCTTGAATTTTCTGCACCGAGAAGCTTCTTTTTGAATGGTCAACAATTGTAGCCCATGTCCGATTCACTAAGAGAAGAAGTGAGAAACACTTGATCAATAGACCCTTTGAAAACCATGGAGGATGTCTTCCCTCACTCAAAAAACCATCTAAATCATGAAACATTTCCATGCCTCCTTTACCCATTATTCATACGAATGAGAAATTGAACCAATTGCCCGTGCAATTCAACCATGACGATCACATCTCTAACCACGAGAGCATTCCTTTTGGAACCGAGTCATCATTCAACTCCTACTCCTCCGCCAAAATTACTTTTTCATTACCATTCCCATGAGGAAATCTCCAAAGAGATGGTCACCACTTAGTGATAGGTGGAGATTTTCATGGACAATCAAAATTGGTATTTCCTCATCTAGACACCTTATGCTCACCACTTCGTGAAGGCAGGGATTTGTTTGCTAATTTAAGATTCAACCTCCTTGAAAGCTTAAATTTTTGAGACATGAAGAGGAGGATGTGAGAAAATATTGAGTTCATCTTGACCATTTACTATTTTTAGCATGTTTCACATGGGTGCCCATTCTTAGCAATTTTGCCAAATTTGTCAATTTTGTCATTCTTGAATGTTTTGCACTTTGAAGGAATGTTTTGAAGTATTAGAAATCATCTTTTTTGTTAGACTTTAGTAAGTCATGTGGTAGAAACTTACTAAAAATATAAGGCGGTCTTCCGGTGTCGGATCGAAGGAAACTAATTGTAGAAGTTTCCATATTTCATTTCAAGGGTTTGCTCCATTTTTTGAGAGATTCCAATCGTAGGTTTTTATAAATTTGAGAAAAGGTGATTTTTTTGGAAAATTCATTTGATTGTAAAAATTAAATGAGGGAATGAATGAGGGAATGCAAATACTCTTCTTATTGGTGTTCTCAAAAGGAATCGATGGTTAAAATTTGGTGGCAAATGGAGTTCGGGAACATAAGTTATGAGCAAAACAAGATTTGAAAGTTTAGGGCCCAAAAGATTTTTTTGTTTGAATGTCATAACCAATTTCAAATGATGCTTTAATGGTTTCAAGGAGGTTGTTTTATGTTTTGAACTTGTGTTTTTAAGTTATGAGTGAATGTATTTATAAGGTGAAAGGTGGAATGGAGGAAACAATGGTGGAATGGGAAGGTGGGAAAGTGGGGAAGTGGGGTTTTGAAAGTCCTATGCACCATATGCACAATTTTTGGGTGCACATGTACCCCAAAAATGTTCCCAAGGTGCATGGTGGAGTTTGAGTTGCACCATGCACTTGGGGATGGGTGAAAAACAACATACACATGCACTTTTTCAAGCCATTTTTAATGTTTTTGAGTTGAGGATGGTATGTATGTATGCAATTTATGGACCAATTAGAGCATGGTGGAGTTTTGGGGTGCATGAGCACCTTAAAAGTTCTCTTAAGGTGCATGAGGGGTGAAAAAGTGTGCTTGGAGGAAGAGAGGGGGCCCACCACAACTTAAAACACATTGTTAAGTCATAAAGTGCACTTTTAAGCCAATCATCTTATGTTTCTTTGTTAGGAAAGAAACAAATGAGAGTGAGGCACAACTTGGGGTGCATGCACACCTCAAAAGTGCATTTAAGGTGGATGAGGTGTTAAATAGTGCACTTAAGCACTTAAATGTTGCATCCGAGCATGGTTTGGACTTGAAACTTGCCCGCTAGAATGTTTCCTCCGCCTCGGAGTCAAAACTTAACAAATTTTTGCCAACCAATATATGAATCTTCATGGAAACATGCCAATGAATCCAATGAGACTATTTAGATGTCATGAAAATGAAGTCTTCAACAAGTTTTACCCATACCTTCTATTTTGTGTCAAGTCATGCGCAGTGAGAGAAATGACCATTGAAGTTTATGAAGATCTTAATGATAACCAAAACCTTTGATGCAAATAGGCCCTCACATATGTCACGTTGGCCTTTTTAATCAAGTCTCAACTCTTACCCGAACTCCCAAAATATCCAGCTTGTATTTCCACTAGGATCGATAATCTTTACTTGTGTTGCTTTGCCAATATCTACAAATTCTTTACGTAAAAATCTCTTGAACCTTTTGCAGACAGAAAGTAGGTATTCGTAGCTTTCAATTAGTATATGATGACCTTCCATTTATCTCGAGGCTCATGAAACCTTTGAAACTTGAAATGCTACTTTTTTAGAAAAAATGACATCCTTGTCATTGAGTAGAAATAACCTAGTTTTGAAGAATATTTTCCTAAGGTTCCAAATCTTTCCTAAGTTTCCCACACACAAGTATTAGGTGGGTGGTGCCTCAACAATCAGCTTCCATGGGGTGTTCACTAGTGTGAGAATTCCTTAATATAGGCCTTTTTAGGCCTCCGTGAATAATTCCTTTTGAATGGTTCTAAATGAATCCATGAATCACTTCCCTGCACATGAAACACACTTGAGAATCACATTAGAAAATTCCTCCTGCCATTATGAGGGTAACACAATAATTAATTTGGCCGGAGGACATGTTTACATTGATTGGGAGAGGGATTTTCAAATGAGGTCTAGGTTGTCATGACAATTTTTTTATTTTTTCATGCAAAAATTTTGCATGACAACACAAAGGACATGGGGCACAATTTGGTGGCAATTGATCGAGGTAACCTCCTCACATTTGATCATTAGCAGATCTTGCGCTTTTGTAATGTTGGTGATTATGTTTCCATCTCTGAGGCTCGATGGGAGGGATATGCGGTGGTATGTGATAACACCTCAAGGCGAAACATTTTGTAGTTTCACATGTTGCAAACTACCTTTATATCCTCGAAGGCCCGACAAAGAAGACATGTGGCGTAGCTTGAGGCATCATGTGGTGAAGGAAATTTTGTAGTCTCGCAGCTTGACAACTTCATAGTTTTTGCAAAACTTCTAACTCGCTATCCTACTCTTAGCTTGCCTGCAGGAATAAACATGTGTCACTATTTTGCTACTCATGAAAAACAAAGTAGTTGTTGGACCACATATGGAAGTTTGAAAGATCAGGCCAATGAGGACATAAAATGTTATTTAAGTAAATATGATGCGGCAAATCTATCCACATGTAAGGCCTATGTTCAAACTTGAATCATAAGATCAACGATCGAAGATATGAAAAATCTGTGAAGTTGGCCGCTATTAATGGGCCCGTGTGAGGAACTATATGCTTGAAAATACTCTACTAATGCTGCACTTTGCAGACTAATTTTCAAGTACTCTGGATCCCTATAACGTAAATAATCCCTAATTCATGTGATTAAGACAAGGAACAATTGTTTTTCCAAGCTCCAACGATGCTCGTGATCGTGCTATTTCGTAACATAATCATGACTACTTTTTGAATGAGTAGGTTCTTTTATGGGGTCTCCTTATGTGTTTTGGAGTTGAAAGGTTCTATTGACTCTTAAGAGAAGTTTATGAATGTCCCGTGTCTCCATTGATTCACCCTTGAAAGCATTTTCTTGCCCTTCTACATTGTAATTATGAAGATCCAATTAAGTGATGCTTTGACCTCATCCCACCTCATTTCTGACCTACATAGGATAATAGACACAAATTCGTGGAATGGAAACTTTGATCACTTCCTCCCGAGATTGCGTCGGCAACCGAAAAAAAAGAAATCATGGCGAGAATTTATCAAAGTGTCATTGCCCTAGCTATTGCATTTCCCCCATCAATGCAATATTCGAGTTGGTGTGGACTTGTGCCTAGAATTATGACCCCGAGAAAAAGAAGTAAGAGATGAGAGTGGAAAATATCGTAGTAGAAAAGGAAAAGAATTTTTAAGTGCCAATAATCTAAAGTTCTCCAAAGTGTTGAATAATTAATGGTTGTTAAAAACTAGGATATTTGGTACTTGAATTCCCAAAATATTGAGTAGAGCTAACTTCATTGTGGAGATTGAAGACCTCATCACTTTTCTAAATAGGATTGTGGGTAATGATTCTTCCTACCATTACCATGATTGGATGTTCAAGTACATCCAAATCATCATCGATGGAAAAAACCTCTTTATTGGGAATAACTTCTCAATGACTCCATCAATCAACAACATAGCAAATGTGCAATACAAACCGAAGAGGGATGTAAGGCCAATTATTACTTTTACATGACGTCATACACATGTGTACAACATTGCATTACACATGTCATTTCCAAGGCTAGTAAGGTTTAAGGAATTTGTGCAATTCAAGGTAAATGATGTATGCCCTCAACTTAATTTAGAAAATCGGAAGTATAACTTTAGGTTAACCCATGATGCATTCCTTTTCCTTATTCACACCTCAATCAAAATAATATAGAATGCCAAATAGGGAAAGGGACATAATTACTCAATATGAATGTTATTTTATCTAATTCAAATTCTTCACAACATTAGGGTGAGTGGTTTTCAACTTACACCATACATATTGCCAAGGTACCCACTAGACTTGTAAAGACAGTTTATGGATGTCCACAAACTCATAGCAGAAAAACATAACACAAATGTCAAATTCCCAATAACTAGTGGGAGGTATACATGCCCCATAATAGTTAAGGTCAGTCTCTTAGACGCCGAGATGAACAAAGTTATCTTGCAAATATTTCGAACAAGGCCAATTATGACATTAAGTGGATAGTGCAAGGAGCCCTTGGAAATTTATATAAACATAAGCCTCATTATGAGGACTACTAGATTGATTGCATTGACGAGGTAGAGACGAGACTTAGTGATTTGTCTAGGATGACTCTCACCTATGTCATTGATAATAAAATTGTAGTGGTTTGTGAGGGCCCGGTAGATGAAGGAGATACAATAAGTAAATACTATCGGATAACAATATTTCAGCTCAACAAGTGTCACCTCTTGACTTGAAAACACATGCGACTATCTACTTGCATGAAATAACCACCCTCATCATCAAAAAGACCTGTTTTGATTGATAAGAAAAAGGGTTGATTTATCCTTGCGAGAATACTACAATTCTAAGGGAATATAGGGCCACATGTGTGGTCAAGGATGTGCTTACACCATTCTAAAGGGGGTACAAGCTTAGATCCTTTGAAGGGAAAGTCCCGACAACTTTCCACTAGAGACCTACTATAAACATAATGGAAGAAATAAGTGTTGCACTAATTGCAAGACATGAATTTCTATGTCCGAATTGACACATATGACCAAGGAATTTTCGAAGAAAACCATAAACGATGTCCTTGTTGAGGCCACTCCAATCCATGTTGTGCCTCATCCTAATCAAGACCTAAGGCGGTTTCTCCCGAAGAGAATACCCAAACAAGTACACCATCTTCTACCTCGGAAGGGCCATCAAAAAAGGTAAAAGAATGTGGGGAAATGTTTCACCAATTCACCATGATGAGTTTAATGTTGGAGCTCATTCCTTAGGAGGTAGAAGAAGAATCGGCCGCTTAACACTTTGTGAGAACAAAATGGGCAAAAATTACACCATCTGCAGTAGAAGTGGTTGCAATACAAAGAGTGCAAAAAGCTTCCCTAGGCCTTAAGATACTTGCTAAGTAGTGGAAATCCCAGAGGTAGTTGATACTACCCCACCCCGTGTTACTGAGAAGTCCTTGCCTTATAGCTAAGTCAACATGAACAAGTACAAGATGCGATTAAAGCCGTGAGTCAAGAAGAGCAAGTGAAGGATATGTGACAAGGAGAGCAAAACACATCTCATGAACAAGTCTTCAATGATTTGTTACGCCGAAAGGCGTGTCCCTATTAGAATGAGTGTGGCCACGTTTGACATGCGTTAGAGAAATAAACGATTGAGATTGGTTGTAGGTGAATGTTGACGCAAAGACTATTTAGAACCATTGATTACGCCAAAACCCTAAGCCATCATTTAACTTAATCGTTAAGGGTGTTGCTTTTAAAATTTTGTGTGGTATTTTGTGGCGGCCACTTCGGCAGATGCTTTGCAAGCTTGTTGGAAACGAGAGTTATCAACAAGGATTTAGAATGCCATTTAATTTGGCCACTTTCTTGTTCAATTATTTGTATTGACTATTTCGTAGGAGGTTTGATGACATGTCACATTCACGAATTGTTATTTTTGTTCGTGATATGATGGGTGGCTTTGATTTAGACTGTTATGCGTTGTTTTTTTGTGTTTCCTTTACGCATGTTTTTAGCCTCGTGGTTGGTAGAGAGAAGGGTTTGCAGTAAGTGTCTAGTAATTATTTAAAGCACTCATGCCTTTCATGCAAATAGAAGATCTCCATTTTTCTCTTATGTGTGGATGTTAAATGGTGTACTTGTCCTTGAAATTGTAGATTCCTTGCTTCATTTATGCTTCGAGGCATTGTGATTTTTGAGTATGGATGGTTGCGGTTTTGCTTGGGCGAGTGGGCGTTTTATTGTGCACGATGTGCGAAATGTGGAGTCCTCCCTTAATGCCAATTTTTGTTCTATACTTTGCGAGTATTTTAGGGTTTTATCTTTCAATACATGATTTTGTTTGCCAATGTGCCTTCCACAATCTTTGTTTCATCCACAATGTGAATATGTAATGTCTCCATTTCTGAAGACCCTTAGCCTATACTTCCCCGTGGGCTTCGGGATGGTGTAAGGGGAACATTTTTATTAAATAATTAAATATTATTTCCTGGAGCAATAATTATTTAATTATTTAATTATGAAGATTATTTAATTTAATTCCCAAAATATAAAAAATTAAATGGGGAATTAATTAAATAAATATTTATGTGGCTTTTATTGATAAAATCACCCTTTAAAAAGGGGACACCACACCTAGGGAAAACAAACTGCTTTTATTTATTAATTTCCCTCTCCTAGGGATCTTGAATTTTGTGCCTCCTTACTTATAAATGGAGTGCTAGGATCATTATTATTATTATGTTATGATGATATTTATTTTATGCTCCATGCTTGGAGTTGGGATGCATGCCCATTGATGCTCTCTCTCTCACTCTCTCACATGGGAGGTGGTATTGAAATTTGGTTTTGAGATTCAATTGAGGTATTTATTTGTGAGATCCATGTTTGCGGCTTTGGCAAATCTGCATGTTTTTTACCGTAGTGAATCATTGTAGCGATTCACCGTAGTAGTTGGTTTGTGATCGAAAATAAGAATTTTTTGGGAGTCCCTTTGATAAATCAATTTTGGTGTATTGGTTTTTCTATTCCAGTGATTTCGTTTATTATATTTCGATTGGTTTGGGCAGGTTTTGATACTAGATCCATATGCTTAGTGAACTGAATTTCATCTAGATTGATTACTGTTCTTTCCTTCCTAACAACGACTTAGTTGGAGTGAATATTGAATATTTTAATGCATGTTTGGAATCCTGTATGCCCAACAAATTGATTGATTTTAATTTACTAGCTACAACAACTATTTGGAGTATTATGGTCTAGTTTGGGAGTGTGAAGAGAGTTGTTGTTTTGCCCTAAAATCAATGACTTCATGTGATACTCTTACTTGTCTATTGGTAGCGATTCCCCATGAGACATTAAAGGAGAGCTGATGACATCATTATGGAAAGGTATAACAACTCTTATGTCAATTGTTTTTATGCATTTCCTTTGCCTAACTTCTTACCACAAGGAGAAGAAATTATGGAGTCATTTTATAATCCTTTGGTTACTAATTATATGGAGAAGGACATAAAGATGCTACATGATAGGACAACTATCTCCTATTTTGATATGAGTGGTGATTCATCACACAAGCAAGCATATGGAAATATGAAAGCAAGCTCTAAAGGTAAAGAGGTAATGGATTATTCAGAATTTGATTTGGCTAATAAGAATGATGAAGTAGTTGATGAGTATGGGAAGCCCGGTAGTGCTTTGAAGAAGGATGTGTCTAATCTTGTTGATTCTCTTGTTTCTTCTCACCAATGGGAAAAACAATATTCAGCCATTCACTTTGGGGAGCTCAAGGCACAAGTGGTAATCATGAAGGCCTTCCAAATAAGGGAATTATATGGACCATATATTACATGGTAAGAAATTCACTTTCAGTTTTGATACAGTAGTTATGTCTTGGCAAATTTCCACTCTTGTGGATTGAGCACGGTTCAAATTTCAATCATGATGAGGGTTTTTACCTAGGTGATGTCATCCCTCAAAGGTATGAAGTCATTCTTCACAATATTGAGGCCCATTTAGAGTCATTTCATGCACTTTATCTTACTGTTATGAAATTTGTACATGATAGGTTGTCACTTGGACATTTGATTCTTGTGTTTTCAAAGGAAAATTTGGTAAAAAAATGTGTGGGATGGATCTTGTTGACATTGCTTGCACGACTTTACACAAATTTTGGGGCTTTTGCAAAGAGTTTGAAGGAGAAGAAGGGCCATGGTATAAGGTCTTCACATGATCCATATTCTATGTTTCTCATGGCAACTAAGGAAGAAGAACAAGGGGCAACCAAGCATGGGAGAAGTGACCTTCTAAATGACTTGGTAAGTGATAAGGTAAAGCTCAATCATGTGTTGCCTATCATTTTACATGCAAATGAGATTGGGAGATGGCATAAGGATACAGACATGGATTCTATCATCATGAGGGGTATGTCATTTCTTCACATGAATGTTTTGATGTCTTGCACATTGGGATCAAATCTTCTACTTTCCCTATGCCATGATAATTTACAACTTCTAGCTTTTGAAAGAAGTATTGGGAGCATAGAGTTTATCTTGGAATATAAACAAGGGGGATGTCATCTTGCTGTCCCAAGCAAGAAAAAACAGGTGCACATTGAGTACTTGCTAGAAAATGACAAGAAAATTGAATATGTATTGTTGGAGTTGTTTCCCATGCAAGATGGGATTGTTGTATCAATATTTTCAGTTTGATAGCTTCTAAAATTGTTGCCCAACACACAGGAATTGATATTGGGATGATGACATGGAAGACTAACTGCTGCCCCATCATTTTGGTATCTAACATCGTCATGATCAGCCCCTTAATTCCTTTTACAGTTTAGATTTTTGATGTACACATGATGATATGGTTATGGGTGTTGGTTTGTAACTCATGCATGATTGATTGGGAATGGCTAAGTCTGATTTTTGATAAGAAACGACATGACTACAAGCAGAGGGTGGGACTGCATAGCAGTGGGGCCACCATGCATGAAAGAAAAGTTGGGCACTATCCAAACCATGGAGATACCTAGGAGAAGCAAGGAGAGTGTTCTTGAACACTCATTTTTCTAACTGGTTTGTTATATGTGCAGGTTTGAGGACTAAATTGCAACAGTTTTCACTCCCCACTTTTAGGAGGATGAAGCAACCAAAGATCTTACAAATGCTACTCCACTTGAGTGGCATGGGAACCCGGTTCTTGGAGTGCTACCATGGTGGTACCGGAGGCATGAGCTTGCTATTGCTTGAGGGTAAACAATCTTGGGAAGGGAGGACTGTAATGTCCCCATTTCTGAAGACCCTTAGCCTATACTTCCCCGTGGGCTTCGGGATGTTGCAAGGGGAACATTTTTATTAAATAATTAAATATTATTACCTGGAGCAATAATTATTTAATTATTTAATTTAATTCCCAAAATATAAAAAATTAAATGGGGAATTAATTAAATAAATATTTAGGTGGCTTTTATTGATAAAATCACCCTTTGAAAAGGGGACGCCACACCTAGGGAAAACAAACTGCTTTTATTTAATAATTTCCCTCTCCTAGGGATTTCAAATTTTGTGCCTCCTTGCTTATAAAAGGAGTGTTAGGATCATTATTATTATTATGTTATGATGATATTTATTTTATGCTCCATGCTTGGAGTTGGGATGCATGCCCATTGATGTTTTCTCTCTCTCTCTCTCTCTCTTGCGTGGGAGGTGGTATTGAGCTGGTTTTGAGATTCAACTGAAGTATTTATTTGTGAGATCCATGTCTGTGGCTTTGGAAAATCTGCATGTTTTTACTGTAGCGAATCACTGTAGTGATTCACCGTTGTAGCTGGTTTGTGATCGAAAATAAGAAGTTTTGGGAGTCCCTTTGATAAATCGGCTTTGGTGTATTGGTTTTTCTATTCCAACAATTCTGTTTATTATATTTCATTGGTTTGGGTAGGTTTTGATACTAGATCCATATGCTTAGTGAACTAAATTTCATCTAGATTTATTGTTGTTCTTTCCTTCCTAACAATGACTTAATTGGAGTGAATATTGTATATTTTAATGCATGTTTGGAACCATGTATGCCCAACAAATTGATTGATTTTAATTTACTAGGCTTCTGCAACGACTATTTGGAGTATTATGGTGCAGGTTGGGAGTGTGAAGAGAGTCATTGTTCCGCCCCTAAAATTAGCGACTTCATGTGATACTCTTACTTGTCTATTAGCAACGATTCCCAATGTATTCGGTGCTTAGTTCAAAGTCTAAGTAATTATGTGCTTAGTGAGTGGATGTTGCATAATTTAGTTGTGCTTTGGGTTCTCAAAAATTAGCGATATGAGTGGGGTTGTGTGGGATCTAATATTGATTACTTTTGGCATTAATTTCCATGCATATTGAGTAACTCTAATTGCCTGAGTGTAGCATCTGGAATTATTACATGATTCAATAATGGTTTGAAGTCAATTGACAATGATCTACATGGTAGCATGTTAGATAATATATTTGGATGTATGGACTGGGATCGGTTAGGGTTTGACATGTGTTTTGGAGGTTCTACATGTTTCATTATAGCCGAATCATGCTTGTTTGAGTAGATCAATAGTAATGGGGTGGATTTCATACAAGTTTGAATATGATTTATGAAGATCTATGAGTTTATTTACCTCGGTCGAGAAATTGCCAATTCGTGCTATTTTGTTGCAATCCATTAAACCCCTTCCTTGGGTTTACTTGAGTCATCTAATTGAATGTACAAGCTAGATTTAATTAACTACAACAAAGTGTTCCAATCAATTTTGAGTGACATATTGTTTGTTGATTGCCATTTTCCCATATATTCCATAAGAGGGATATTACGAATAAGGTTGTGAGGTTGATTCCGATGACTCACTCATTTGCTTGCAGAAAAGGCGTTAGGGTTAATTGCACAATTGATGTATAAAATATTATTTTTAGTCATTTTAAAAGCTCTTATACATACCTTGTTTGGTAGGAAAATTTGTTGGGAAGTGTACATGATTATTATAATATATTGAATATATTTTTAGCAAAAGTATAAAAGGAGGTCAACAAAGAGGTGCTGAAAATAATGACCTTATCGCCATTTTGTCCCAAGGTAAAATCCTCTTAAAATTGATCTTTACGCAGATTGCACATACTTGTGTAACATACATTAGTCCATACTTTATAGACGTGTTTGTAGAGTATTTGGGAGGGGCAAAACCATTTTTTCATTAAAGCTACATGTTGGCTTCTACATTTTTTGGATAAAAAATGGTGGAATCTCTTAACCAGAGACAATCTGCTCTAGCCTATACAAGTTCTTCCATTGTAGGGTTGGGAGCCATAGGTATAGTTATGATTGGATCACCCCTTTTACTAAATTACAAATAAATATCGGAGAAAATAATAGAAGCAAATAATAAACACATGAGGGCCACATTAGAAACCCTAAAGAACATGAGGACACTAAAACAACAAGCTTCAAAACAAAATACCTATATAGGCTCCTTGATTCAAGAGGGTTGAGCATGGTTGGTGTGGAGGTATCTCGTATATATCTGTTGTAGTGACTTTTTGTATTGGGCAACACCGATGTTTGTGGCTATTGCTAACTTTATTTCTTGTGTGCTAATGGGGATCCCTCTAATGGCGGTGTTCTTTATTTCGCTTTGACAACTTTCGAGATACTTCATATCCGTATCTATAATCTCCCAATTAGTTTCTACACTTGCTTAAGTGAAGGTGTCACTAGACAATTTCCACATTTTGCGGAAGAAGAGCTTGAATCCAATGCGATATAAAAGATACTCGAGAGTTATTCAATTGAAATTGCAATTGAGTTCAAATATGAAAAGTTTTTAAGGGATTATCTTTCAAAAATATCAACATTAAAAGGGATAAATTTGCATGTAACACACGTAATGAAAGTTGCGATCATGGGTCGGTTAGTTCAGAAAATTAAGCACTTTTCTTATATTTTGGGTGAAATACCCAAGCTAGTAGGGATTGTGTAGATAAAGGGTACCAAATATTATGTTCCACACACTACATGAATTCAAACTAGCAAAAAAGAAGATAGTATACTTTTTAGGAAATGATGGATAGAAGCAAGTATGAAAATGTTCTTGAAGCCCGTGCTTTGAATAAGGAATTGCAATTGTTTTTTCTTAAGGATTAGACAAAGATTAGAGAAAGGGGAATCAACTTAAGTGGTGGACAAAAGCAAAGAATACAATTTGTTCATTCTATCTACTAAGATGCAAATATATATGTTCTTGATGACCCTTTTAGTGTTGGATGCACATAAATGCACTCAACTCTTTAATGTAAGATTTTTCACTAGCTCCAACTAGAATTAAATGTTTTGCAAAACAGATCGTGACTAATGTTCTTCCTTGAACTAAAAAATAAATGTGTCTTAGCAATTGACCATCTAATATCACAGAAGTGTTTGCAAGTAATTTTAAAGTTGAAGACAATTGTGTATGTTACACTCAAGTGGAGTTCTTACCCACATAAGATCTTTTACTAGTAAACTTGCTCTATGTTCTTGTAAATTTGTGTCCTCTTATTGTTACAAATATTTTGTATGCAATGCGAGATCTTTGAGTGCTTTCCATTGCCGTATGTGAAAATGGAGTGGAAATGAATTATAATAAGTTTTACATCTTCCCTACAACACTTTTCATTCACATGCAAGAGAGAAGAAGAAGAATAAATTTAAAAACTTAGTGAAATTTTAGGTTTTCCACCAACTTGGAATGGGGCACATTTTTGTGTCCCAACTATCCCAAAGGGATGAGATAGATGGGGCATAAGAATGCACCCTCATGTGAGCATGACAAGTGGCAAGGTTTGTTTTCTTGATGGGGGAGAGAGGAAAAGTTGGCAATTAACACTCATTGGTGAAGGTTGGGTCACACGAAGAACCATGGCATGCATTGGTGTGGGGCACATTTTTGTGTCGCAATTGTCCTAAAGCGACGGACAAATGGGGATAAAAATTCACCGTGATGTGGAGATGACAAGTGGCAAGTCGTGGTTTGATGAGGCATAGAGGGAAGGGCTTAAAAATGCCTTACGAGCATGTTCGGGGTCATGTGGAGAACCCTTGGCTATGACAAGCGTGGGGCGAATTTTCTTGTCCCAACCGTCCCCAAAGGGACGGGAAAATTAGGTCATAAAAATGCGCCTCACCTTGGGTTGAAAATGTCAAGTTGTGGTTGCGAGATAGGAGGGCTAAAAACTAGCCAAAAGTGCTTGCATGAGACTTTTCAGGATCATGTGGAGGTCCAAGAGGCATAAATGGGCGGGGTTCATTGTTGCGTTCCAACTATCCCAAAGGGACGAGATAAATGGGACATAAAAGTGTGCCTCAACCTTAGGTTGACATGTGGCACTTGTGAAAATGGTGAAGTCTTCAAAGCTTACCTTGTGAAGATCCTTGAAGACAAAGTTTCCTGAGCTTCCAGGGACATTTTCAACACTTCTTTATATTAACGTGACTCCAAACAACCTTCTAAGATGAATGGGATGGGTCCCATGATCTAATTTTTCCTATAACCCCCTTAAAAATAGCCTATTTTCTCCGGACATCGGGTGTGTCTATTGAAAATGGGATGTGGAAAGAAGCGTCGGGGTTTAGTGAAAAAATCAAAAGTACCATCATTTAGAGAATTGAATTAGCTTTCCAATGGTATCTTGTTCGACCTCTAACTCATTATGGAGCTCTTGGAATCACCTCATGAAGCTAACGTTATTTTAGACTAATTACTCCTCCCTAAAAAAACCGACTTTCACTGTTCTTGTTCCTAAACCTTCAAATCTTCCCTAAACTTTCCAAAACTACTTATAATATGATCTTATCTCCTAAATACCACTTCCCGATGAATTTGAGTTCTCACACCTATCTTAGAGGGTGTACTTGACTCGAAAGAACCTAATGGATTTGCTTTCCTATTTCAAACACTTGGGCAAGGTTTTTCGAACACATGTGAGTACTTGTAGGATTGGGATAAACATGAAATAGAGGGAAAAATGATCTAGGGAGGTGCTTAGGAGGGTTTACAAAGATAATTTTTTTGACATTAGGGTAAAGTTGTCATGTTTTCAATTTGAATTTTTCCCTTGCAAAAACACATGACAACACATTAATTTGAACAACCTTCACACTTTGGTCACATGGAGATGATTGGAAACTTGATCTTCATCATTTTCAAACCAAGAAACAATAGCCATGTTGAATGGTAAGGACACAAGTTCCCGTTCAGATCTACCAAATCATCCTTGTGTTCCTTGATTGGTATCATCACATTTGGGAACTCTTCCATCAAGATAGGAAGTACAACATCTTCTTTTGAAGTTATGAAAGAGTTATATTCTCTTGAATGGTTATACATAATATCCTCGCTCGGGTCATTTTCCCGTTAACATGCCAAATCCATCTTTATATCTCCACCAATGTCTCTGCAAAATCTTTGGCTAAAACATCCCTTATGAAATTAGAATGTCTAACACTAGTATTTTGACGTCCACCTTCTTATCGGGAAAGTCCACAAGTGCCCCTTGAGCATTGTTAACTTGACTAATGAGAGGTAATTCTTTGATCTCCACGAAATAACGACCAACAAGGATGATGGTGAGACCAAGAACATGTGCCACTTTTTTTCAGGCATGATGTTATTTGAGGCACCAGAGTAAATAATATTGTTATTCAATTTGTATCCATTGACCAACAAGGAGACGTAGAAGGGTTCAATTTTTCTAGAAGAGGAAGATATAGAGGCAAGAATGGTTTGAGGTGCAACATTGCTAATAGTGGGAAGTGGCTCTTTTCGCAACGAGGTTTGTGGGACACGACTTTGAATTGCTTCCTTTGATAAACTAGATAAGTTTATCAAATTTCTTGGGATGAGTTCTCAAATACTCAAATTTAGAAATTTAGACCTTGGACTTCTTAACATGTTCAATTATGTCAAATTGAGATTCAGAGGAGGGTGAAGGTGTAGATGTAATAACAAGAGCTTGACTACTTGAAATGGTATTAATATTATTTTTATTCATATCATTACATTTGAATGTAGAAATGGGGGAGAACTTTAACAAGGAGATGTAGAAATACTCATGATGGAAGACGACGAGGTAAGTGCGAGATACTTTGGGCTTCTTCTTCATTGATTACATTGGAGAGGGCAAAGTGGTGATCCTCCTTTTGTTATTGTTTTATATAGAGTTGCCACTTGAGGATATTTGAATTTGCAAGAATTATCCCTCTCTTGAGCCTTTGAATGAGTGAACACGCATAAAAATGACTATTCATATCAGCAATGGTTTCATTATCTTCATCATCCGAAGAAGGGGTATATTCACAAAAACCAATGTTTCTAGCTTCACATGTGGCATTATTAGGAGATGCTTCAAGAGATTGACTTCTTTCTCCTCCACCTATTCTATTTCTATTTTGATTTTGATTTTAATTTAGATGACGCTCCTTGGAAATAAGGCTTATGCAAGTTGTTTCTTGAGTGAAATCACATCATTAGCCAATTTTGAACAAGAGAATCACCGACACCTTCTTTTTGAAAGTTTGAACGTTTTTCTTAACATTTGGATTTTTCACTTTCCTAAACAAATTCACAATCTAATATTTCAATGACATATTCTTGGGAATTTTCTAGAGTTTGAGGTTGAGCTCTCCGTAGATATATTCAACTTTGGGAAATTGTTTATTTATGAAAAATTTCTTTTTGTTATCATTAGATGGTGAAGCTTTCACATGTATTATTTTCAACAATCTGTTGAATCGGGCCACAAAATCTCTCATGAGTGTTGTCACTTTGAAATGCACCCTCAGAGTATGGTGTGATAATTCTCCTTTCCATTGAAAAAATGGAAACACCCCTAGGTTGCGGGTGACCTATATATTGGAGCGAGTCTCCAGAGAGGGTTGCGCTAGTGCAACACCTAAACTATTTGGTTCACCATAATGTTTTGAGGATCTCAAAATTATTTGGATCACATAGATGAAGCATGAGAGATACACACGCCATACACTAAGTAGAATTGATTGCATCAAAGCAAAGTTATTTCATAGAAGGGTTTGGAATGAGTTGTGACAGGATAAGAAGGGGCATCAAATTTCTCCACAACAAGATCCTGCAAAAAACCTGTAAAACACAATCTATGACCTACAAATTTATACGAGAATGCATGAAGGCGTGAAAGTTAAACTAATAAAAATGGACAAACATGTATCACAATATAAAAATAGTCTAAAATAGAGTATGCACTAAATACAAATTGTAGAAAGGTAAAAAAATCCTTTATTGCTCCAAGAGGTGGAATAAGCACACAAAGTCATTCATGACCTTTGCTTTCTCACTAAGAAATATTGAAATGCTCCAAAAGTAGTCAATGGAGAAGCCAATATATTTTATTACATGGCATTTTGAGTTTTTATAGAAGATTTGAGATAGAGAGTTCAAACATGCAAGTTTGAGTTCTAAAAATAAGAAAAGCACATGCGTCTTGCCTTCTGTGTCAAAAATAGCCTCTTGTGGGTGAAACATGCACTTCTGCTTTGTCTCGCTTGGTTTTTTTCTAAAAATAGTCTTTGTAATTTGCTTTTATCCAAAATTGTGCTCCAAAATAAAAATTGCATCTTCAAAATAAGAAAAACAGCTTTTCTCGCATGCTTTGAACTATTTGTAGAATCTCTAAAAGATGAAATTAATTGTCCTTGCATGCTTTAAATCTATTTTGACCTCATCATGCACGATTCTTAATAATTTGTGCTAAAATAACATTTTGTGTTTGAAGAATAGCGAGAATAAAGCATATGCGCGATTTGATTATTCGCGCGTAAGGGATTACTTGCTTTGATTTTTATTTTGTTGCATAAAGTTTTTTTGCGAGCTTGTTTTCCATTATATTGCGGACTTTATTTTTCTTTGTTTGCATCTTTCTCGCGCATGTTCAGTAGATTTCAATGTGTGTTCCACAAATTTGTGTCCTTGCCACGCAACTTGGTGTGCGGCTCTTCTTTCATTTACCGTTCTTTGTTACGCGGTATTCACCTTGTTGTTACCCTTACAGCCTCCCGATTGTTGGTTTCTCTAACGTGCGTCTTCGCGCGTGGACTTTCATTTCTTTATCCTATGGACCTTTCCCAAGTGTCTTTCCTTGGCCTTCCATGTGTAGACCTTGACAGTCTTTACTCTTTATCATGCAAGTGTTTCTCGCGCGCCTCTTCCTTGTACTTGACTTGAGACTTTTACTGAGAATGTATTCATTTGGATTTCTACGCATGGTTCCACATAATTATTCTCCTGTCATGCATGGTCTTGCGCGGGACTGCACACGAATTATATTCCATTCTTGTGTTTTTCCTGTAGATCTTAGTTGCGTGAACTTTCATGTTTCCTTCTTAGATTGTCATACCTCTGCGGATTTCCGTGGCTATCACCCTTTGTCACGCGGATCATTTTTGTGTTGTGCGGCTTCGTGCGCGGTCTCTCCTTGACTAATCAAGTCGCCAAACACTATTTTTCTTTTGACTTGTATCTTTTGCCACCAAAAAAAAACCTTAAGTGCACGGTTGAACATGTGGTATGAACAAGCATTGAAATTTATTTGGATAACAATTTGGGGACTTCCGGGGACATCTTCCTAGTAGATGCAATAAATCGGTAGCCTTGAGGCATCCTTTAGGCATGAGGTTATGAAGTAACTGGGTAACTTCTTAGAGATGCAAAAGAACTGTGAATACCTTCCAGAACAATGACTATGGTAAAAGAACTTCTTAGACATAGACAAACACCATCAAAGTGCACCAAGCACACAAGAAAGGAAACTACAAACAACAATGCGCACAAAGAACTTGGCGGAAAATAAACACAACAATTTACTATGTACAAGGGTGAAACATGTCCTGTAACAAAGTTTTAGGTATATCCCATTAATAGGGATAGAGAGCTTCTCACTATTCATCTTGGGAAGCTAAAAAACATTTTGTTGTTTGCAACATGTGATGAAATATGGACCACTCCAGAAACTATCAAATATTGTGAGTCTTCTGGGTTTAGTTCTATCTTCATCCAATTTAAGCACAATGTCTCTCTCTTGAAATGTTCTTACACCTGATTTCTTATCAAAATACCTCTTGACCCATGTTTGATAAAGTTCCATTGTTGTCATTGTCTTGTTTGTGGTTTCTTCCAACTCCATCAACTCTGCAAATATAATTTTCATCAAATCTTCTTCCATCATTTCCATTTGCTCAATGAGGTCTAGAGCTGGTAGTTCTTTTGAAATAGGCAACCTAGCTTTTCTACCATGATGATGCATGAAAGGAGAATTGCCAATTGATCTTTTAGGAGTAATCTGTTAACCTATAAAGTTGATTTCAAAATTGTATGCCATGATCTCTCGAGTTTCTGCCATAGTTATTTTGATGATCATAAAAAGGTTTTTTATTTGTCGACTTAGCCATACCTTTTCCTTGAGGATAGTAGTTAGATGAGGTTGAGAGATGAAATCCATTTATGACTACCCATGTACAATTTTTTGTGCCAAGGAAAGCCCAAGCATTATTTGAGATGATCGTTGTAGGAACACCAAATATCGTGACTAAACTTTCATAAAAGGTAAAACTCAAGTTTCATTTGCCTCCTTCACTAGAAGATGGGTTAATCGTAATAATAAAATCTAATTCCCATTGCATGAAAGGTTGATTTACATGAATAGGTTGAAGGGGAAGATCAACTTACTTTTGTTTTTATGTAAAAATGATAGGCTAAACAGACTTCGTTATCCATGCATGAGAGCATCTTTGAACAAGTTTGGCCAATAATAACCAACTTTCATAATCTTCAAGGTCAGTAGCTCTTGGTGCAAAATTGCCACTAGATAAATAATCATGAAATTCTTTGAAAACATGCTCAATTTGATATGAATCTATGCATCTTAAAAGAACTCCATTTACATTTTTCTAAATATTATGCGATCAACAAGAACATAGGGAATGAACTGTAATATGAAATATCTCCTTTTTATTTTTTCTAAATCTTATGGGAATTGTTTAGTTTGAAGAAAATGGATCGTATCTTGAGTCCAACTTTGAGGCATCAAGGAAAAATTGTATTTGGATCATCTTGAAGTACTAATATATGATTTTTACCACCACACAAGTCTCAAGCTAACTGTTCACACAACCCTCTTCCTCTAACAAACTTAGTGACTTTAATATTAACATCATACTCCATCAATTTTGTGATCCAAACTGCTTTCTTCTCATTCAAATCCTTGCTCAAAAACAACTCTTTGACATTTGGATGGGAAACCATCATATGAATCTTATTGTTGGAAAGCAGATGCCTAAATTTTTGGAGGCTTCTAATAAGTAAAAGAACTTGTTTCTCAAAAAGGAATACTTCACTTCATCATCATGCAACCCTTGACTGAAGAAGGCAATTGGCTGCTCTAATTTTTCATCATTCTATTGCACCAACATAGCTGAGATTGTATCAATCGCTCCAAAAGTATCTAAGATAAGTTCTTTGTTAAAATCTTGGTTGGCAGCAAATTGGAGCTTGTGGAATGACATGTTTAATTGTTTCAAATGCATTTTTTTCCTTTTGTGCTCACCAAAACCATGTTCTTTCTGAGTATTGAGGTTAGTGGTTTTACAAGATTTACAAAATTTGGAATAAATCTTCTGATAAAATTAATTCTTCCCAAGAAACTTTGGAACACCTTGTTGTGATTAGGTAAATTCAAGGATAAGATTGCACTTACTCATTCTCGGATCGATTGTGATACCTTCTTTGATACAATGACCAAACAA
Source organism: Taxus wallichiana var. yunnanensis (assembly GCA_018340775.1). NCBI lineage: Eukaryota > Viridiplantae > Streptophyta > Pinopsida > Cupressales > Taxaceae > Taxus > Taxus wallichiana. Next base: position 805,117,426 of record CM031235.1, read on the forward strand.
CTTACCCTCATGTAATGAAAAAATGCTCTTCTTTGGACTTAATGAAATACCAATTTTTTGCATCTCTCAAAAACATGTTTGAGATGAATTATGTAATCTGTAGGATGCTTTGAAAACACAATCATGCCATCTAAATAAACAAGAACACAATTGTTGGTAAATCACTAAAATGCTAGATCCATTATGCACTTTGGAATGTTATACTCGCATTTGACAATACAAAAGGATTTTTCCTATACTCATATGTGCCCCATTTTGTAGTGAACATTGTTTTGAATTGATCTTATTCTGTATCAAAATCTGATTGTAACCAAAATAACAATAAAGCAATGAGAAACGCGTTACGAGCCACTTACTCTTTGCAAAAAATTGTTCCATTGATGTAAGTGAATAATGATCTTTTAAGGAAGCTCTGTTTAGATCTCTCAAATCTACACACAATCACATTTCTACATTCTTCTTTTGACAGATTGACCACCCATGATGAGTGTTTGATAGGAAAAATAATGTTGGATTTGATTAACTTGTCCAATTCTTGTTTCATCAATGGTATGATCTTAGGATTGATAGGTCTTTGCTTCCTCGCGCATCTTGGTTTTGGTTTTGGATCCAATGTTATTGTATGTTGAGCTAAATATAGGTTAAAGACCTTTAAATCACCATAACTCTATACAAAACATCATCAAACTCTTGAATGATTTAAACAAAGACAATTTTTTCATCATCATTAGATACCTTGCCCAATTTGAGTGCTTTATCTCTGTCGATGTTGATTGCTTCATAATCCTCTTGTTTAATCATCATATTGGAGTTCTCACTTCTGACCTAGTCATCTAAATAAAAGATAGATTCAAGAGTAATCAACCCTTGAGGAATCTTGTTAGATTTTAGCCGGATAATCTGATTATTCTATTGTTGCATATTTCCCGATTTCGATTGAAAATTTAGCTTCTTCTTGTAAGAAATTGACAATTTGTTGATCTTATTCAAATACTTGCCAATCGATGTTATCCAGGATAAAAGGTCTTACCACTATTTTAATATGTTGTTGATCTTTATCTTTCCCGATATGATCTCGGGATATTAACCTAAGCACCAATGACAATGACTAGCCTATCTACATGTTTATTCTTCACTCTAGGAATGTTCGATTATTGAAAGCATCAAAATATTTAATTAAATCCCACACCTTGTTCTTGTTAGATTTGAACAAGTTGTTCTTAGTCGAAGCCTGTCCTTTGATTTGATTGACCACTAACTCACTGTCACCAAAAACTTGCATATGCTTCACTCCTTTCCTTCTTGTCCACTGAAGACTGTGCACAAGAGCTTCATACTTTGTTGTATTGTTGGTGCAAGAAAACCGAAATCTCAGAGCTGAGAAATATTTTTCCTTGTTGGCGAAATCGACATGATTTGTCCACCCCCATTATTGTTCTTCTTGATCCATCAAAGTATAATAGGCGTAAAAGCATATTTCTCATGTAAACAATATGTTCCAAGATTTGATTCTTCAATATAACCATGTGGTCCAATAATATGAGTTTGAGTAGCCCATTCATCAAACAACAAATCAGGAATCCCTCAAGAAGTGTGGTTGGCTTTTGGTCGACTAGCTAGTCTTCTTCATCAATGATTATGCAATTTGAGTTAATGACACTAGGAACATAAGGCTCTATGTGGTTTGCTGAGATGAGTTCAGACCTTATGGCTACCTTAGTGTCATATCTTGTTCTATATAACATGTGAGACATGTCTGATGATAAGTAACCTTTGATTTTTTCTCATTAAATCTCTATAAAGACATAAGGCAAAGAGAGGAGGAAGATCAATGATAAAAACATGTCGAGGAATGAGGAAGTTAGGACATGCATGCAAGGTTAAGTTTAGTCCTCGATGACTCCAAGAGTGGGTACTTGACGTCCCATCAAATTGAATTACTCCCTTAGAAAGAGGATCACAATCTAGACCAACTTTGTCAACAACTTGTTTGGGCATAACTGAGCTAGGCCTCGAGAATCAATCATACAATTGTGAACTAGATTCGCCTATAAGCAATGAAACATAGAAGGGAGGTGGTTTTACACTCTTATTTGCTAGAGATTATTTTAAATCGATGTATTGGTGAGCACAACCTTTGATGGTTCTTTGGATGGTTGGCTTGAAAGACTGAGATTTGACAAGGTTTCTTGCGAAAAGATCCTTTTGTTTGAGAAGAGACAAAGTATCCCATATCTATATATTAACTTTGGTTTGCTTTCATATGTTCTATGATTAAATAATGGAGTATTGACCTTCCACAATAATTTTCTAACATCAACACATTATTATATTGGAGGCATGGGAACTAGATTCTCTTGCTAATTTTGGACTTTCGTTACTGATTTCTTTGGCTTCTTTTCACTGATTTAAAATTGGGACAAGAGTTTGTATGCTACGCCCTTAACCTATTGCTTGTATTAGGATATGAGTAGCCGACTTGTGCTTACCATATCATTTTATTATATCATTTATACTTTCTCATGCTTAATAATAAGTCGGCCTTGGTGATGGCCATAGCATATGAATAGTATATATAGGGATTATAGGTAGTATTTTATTATCATTGGAGCATTTGAGTATTATTGTATGGTTTGGAGGTTGCCCCTCGAAGTGGCGAAGCTATTCTAATTGTATATTGAGATAATTATTCTAGAATATTGTGTTATTTGGTGTTATATTTACTCGCTCATGATCTGAATTATACAAGTAATTTCATTACAAGTGGTATCGTAGCTGATTTGGGCCAAAATTAGGGCAAAAAACCTAATTTTTGTTTTATACCACATATTGCGAACTAGAACGAATTGGTGGGATATATTTTTACCAGAGTTGCGAAGCATTTCAAGTAAGGTTCCTCTGAAAATTTAGACTTTTTTGATTTATTTTGCAAAAGTTATTACAAATTTAGGGTTTTTCATAAAATCGCTCCCTAGGGTGCAAATTGTGGAAAATTTTCCAGTTCTTTACATTTTCAGAAAGCTCTCAAAAAAATAGTATTAGTATCTTCTCTGTGTTTTTTTCTGTTCGGCCGAAATTGTATTGAAACCCTAAACCCTAAGGTTTGACATCATGGCGGGGCCTTCCACAAGAGCAAAAAAGAATCCGGTTACTCCGGGTAAAACCCCAGATAAATATGGGGTAGTGATTGAAGAGATGGAGTCAGAAGGGGTAAATACAAATTCCTCAGCACTAGGGTTTACCTTAGTTGATCATAAGGTGAGCCAACTTGAGTATGAGTTGCGAAATGTATAATCTAAGATGGCCTCTAAAGGATACATAGCCCAAATCAATCATCGGTTGGATGATATCATGCAACATGTAAAGGGTAACCAATATGGCCCAAATCCAGCCCATATCAACCAAGGAGGACCTTCAGTTCAAAATCATGGACAAACTAACCATATTGGATCACTTTTCCAGTCCCATCAGAATCAAACTTATTCACAACCACGGAACATGATGCCGAAAGTGGATATGCGCAAATTTGATGGTAAGGATCCCCTGAATTGGATAAATCAAATGGAGAACTTCTTTGAGTTACATCAAACACCATCAGGACAAAAGGTGACATTGGCATCCCTATATCTTGAACCCGACCAATTTGTTTGGTATCGTTGGTTATGTGCTCAGAGGCAGAAGAATGGTCTAGGTGTCACTTGGACAATTTTTACCGAGGAGTTGCAATTGCACTATAGTTCCAGTGTTTTAGAGAACTACTTTAGTCAATTAGCAAAGTTACGGCAAACAGGATCAGTCAAAGATTATGTGCATCAATTCCAAAACCTATCCTTAAGGGTGGAGAATATTCCAGAAGAGAATCTGAATGACCTGTTTCTTGGGGGTCTTAAGGACCACATCGAGCATGAGGTACGTATGTTTAATCCAATCAAGTTTTCGATTCTATTATCATGGCACGTCGTGCAGAGGAAAAAGTTCTTTGTAGTAGGAGGCCACCTTTCATTAACACCAGAGACCGTAGTATCTCTTCCCCTTCATTTGCTAGGCCAATTAGACTGACTCCTCAACAAATGGAAGAAAAGAGAGCAAAAGGATTATGTTTTAACTGTGATAGCAAATATGGACCGGGACATAAATGTGCTTGAGAAGAAGTTGTTCTATATTGATGGAGGTAATGAGGATGATGAGGAAGCTGAAATTATAGGAGAGGTTGAGGAACCAGTAGAAGATGAAGTAGAGGATCACCAACCTATAATTTCTTGCCATGCATTGTCAGGTATTAGTACTCCTCAAACACTCAAGGTTATTGGCTATCTCAAAAAACAGAAGGTGATGGTGTTGATTGACTTGGGAGTACTCATAACTTCATAAATAGTAAGTTAGCTGCCCGCCTCAATTGTTTTATTTACCCAGCTCCAGAAATGCAAGTTATGATTGCGGATGGTGGGACAATCAAGTGCACAAGGGAAAGTGCCATAGTATCAAGCTTTCCATGGGAGACTACATGTTAGACTCACCTATGTTTGCTATTTCTATGGGAGGGGCAAATATTGTTTTGGGGTCCAATGACTCACAACCTTAGGCACTATAGAGATGAATTTCCAAGAATTGTTCATGCGATTTCATTCAAATGGAAGGACAATACAATTGAATGGGATGGTAGCTAAGTCTCCACAGATTATTAGCTCTCATCAGATGCAGAAGGTTCTTAGAAAAGGAGTGGATGGCTTTATAGCAAAGCTATTTTCCATAGAAGTACAAAATACAGAGTCTTCAATGCCACCCAATCTTTAGAAGATTGTGGATGCTCACTCATCTATTTTTGATGAAATTCCAAAGGGACTACCACTAGTTAGGGATCATGATCATGCCATTCAGTTGATTCCAGGGAGCCAAACACCTAACATCAGACCATACATATACCCATATTCCCAGAAAAGTGAGATTGAGAAAATGGTGGAGGAAATGTTGAAGGTAGGTATCTTCAGGCATAGTCGTAATGCATATTCTTCACCAAAGGTGGTCATGGTACGTAAGAAGGATGAAACATGGAGGATGTGTCCAGACATTACGAGAACTCAATAAGTACACCATCAAAGATAAGTTTCCTATTCCATGAATCGATGATTTACTTGATGAATCGTGCATGGTGTTGTTTATTTCACAAAATCGATCTTCGTTAGGGGTACCATCAAATTAGGATAAAAGAGGAAGATGTTCATAAAACGGATTTCAAGACTTATGAGGGCCATTATGAGTTTTTGGTAATGCCTTTCGGTCTTACAAATGCACCCTCAACATTTCAAAGCTTGATGAACACTATTTTTAGGCCGTTTTAAAGGAAATTTGTATTAGTTTTCTTTGATGACATATTGATTTACAGTAAGACATGGGAAGAACACTTACAACATGTAAATAACGTGTTGGAAGTTTTGGAGAAACATACTCTGTATGTAAAGCCATCCAAATGTTCTTTTGGTGTACAAGAGGTAGAGTACTTGGGTCATATTGTATCCCATGAAGGTGTCAAAGTTGATCCTCAGAAGATCAAAGCTATGGTGGAATGGCCAAGGCCCAAAAATCTCAAAAATCTTCGTGGGTTCCTAGGACTAATAGGGTACTACAGAAGATTTGTGCGGGGATATGGTAGAATAACAACCCCACTCACTGCATTGCTAAAGAAGGATGCCTTCCATTGGACAAACATAGCCACTAAATCCTTTGAGCAGCTGAAGGAAGCCATGTGCAGCACCCCAGTTTTGGCTACTCCCAACTTCTCAAAAACCTTCATTATTGAATGTGACGCTTTAGGATCAGGATTGGGAGTAGTTCTAATGCAGAAGGAAGACCAATTGCATTTGAGAGTCGCGATTCAAAGGAAAAGATCTGCTCAAACACATGTCTGAGAGAAATTTCAAATTTCATTTTGGCAATTTTTTTAGGGGTCGACCAACTTATAATTTCACCTAAATTTTATCGGTATAATTTATTCTTTATGGTTGGTTTCTTATAGACATTTGTACTAATAGTCGATCGATTATATTAAATATTCAAATTATAATTTCGATATTCAACATCAACTCATAATTTCGATTTTAGTGTGTGTTGAACTTGAAAATTTATTGGACTCTGGTAATTTCTAACTATTCCATTAATTATAGAATATGCTTCAGGATTTCTGTAAGGCTCACAATAGCGTATATCTTTCTTTGGCGCCAGTAGCATGTGGTACAAATCTATAGCTTGTTTACATACAATTATTCTAATTAATTACATTTGGATTGGCCTTGGATAAAATGGCCTCAAGTAATAATAACAAGAAGACAAATCAATTAAAAAGGAAAAAACACTATATTTAATTATTGCAGCTAGCCAAAACAATCACGCACACATCTTGCATCCACTTCAAACACATGTAAGAGATTTCTTTTAATGCATTTGTTAATTTAATTTAAAAATTCAAGATCACATTCAAACCCTTGTCCTATTTGAATGCAGAAACCCCCACGGATAGTTGTATTCAACAAGAAACAATTATTCAAAATAACATGTCAGCACATGAAGATTTTATTGACAATGACATGCTAGAGCTAGAAGATAATCCTCATTATAAAATGTTGTTGGAAGCACAACCACTCAAACAGGGGGGAATGGGAATCATTGTGCATAAACAATTACATTCACTTAAACATTTACATCCATCAACCATTCAATTCAATTTAATAATCAAGCATGCATTCATCAAACCCTCCTGTAGATATATCTATATCTAGATATAGATATGGATATAGATATAGATGTGAGGTGGGGACCACCTTCCTTCTTAAGATCGGGGAAGACACCTTCCTTCTAAAATCTATATATAGGGGGCCTTGGTGCATTAGATTACATACATAATATGATTGGCTTCCAAGAAACATAACCGTATATGAGAAAATGAGAACACAAGAACGTATCATTACCAAATATAAGTGGGAAACCCTTGAAGGGAAGAAAACCCACTAAAACAAATCTTTATTACCATAATGATTCAAGGTTAGTTGAACACCAACCCCTAAGTTTAGTGAGGCACCAACCCCACGAGGAGCACCAACCCTAGATGGAGGAACCAACCCCTAGATGACTCATCACCAACTCAACCACCTAAATTTGGTTTTTACCGATGAAATGTTGCACCAACAACTAATGATGACACCAATTTAGCTCTCTTTCCTCTATCTTCCTCAAAACTACCTTCTAGGTTAACTCGCTCAAGAACTTCACGAAGGCGATTAGGTGATATTACATATCTCTCCAACAATAAATCACCCTCTAGAACATCATGACACAATCTCTGCCCTCTCTTGATGGTCACAAAGACCTTCACCTCTTCAAACTTCCCTCTTACTCACACTTTCTCATACGCACTCCACTAAAAACTAAGTGACAAGGACACACTTATGTACATGACTTATGCTCATACATGACATGTAGGTTGCCCATCACATAACATAGACCACTTAAACAATGTGAATACATTATAATAACCTCATTCATACACCTCTTAATGTCAATAATAACGTGTGAAAAATCAAATCCTTCATTAGAACCCAATCAAGCCTAAATGCCTAAGACATCTTCTACACAAAACCATGGCCCACATGGCCTTCATAAAACATCATGAACCATTTATACATGTTGTCTAAGTCCACTACCAATCTCTAACAAGATTGTACACCTCTGCACAATCATTTAATGTCATGAAATCACCATTTGGATCAACTATCCTCTCTAGGTGTGTGACATACAAAAATAGTCCTCAAACTTAAAGTTCAAACATTCATCAAAACACCTTAACCACGCAAGTATGAAACGTGGATTGAAAGCTCATGACTTCGGGGTCATCACCAACTTTATTAGACACCATCACTTGGACTGTAAGTTCCCGAGAACACCTCTACAACAAGGACCACCAAAACTATCAAAAAATGCCCCAAAACTGGTCTTCCTATATTGATTTACACACACCACTAAGGGTTTAAAATTGTTCTAAACCACCGTAAGAGTGTAGTATAGTTTTCCAACTTCCTCAAACATCAATTTATTCACTTGGTCCAATGCAAAACCTGAGAGATATATACATTTCTTCGAAACTTGTAAATAGTGTAGGGTCCACATACTTTGTCATGACAACCGAATGCACCAAGAGAAAGATGGAGGAGTCCTCTACAACCTCCAATCACTAACCAAGGTTGACCAATCCATTATGGGCATGTTTGAACAAGTTCTTCTCTATCGCTACCTAACTAGGGTTTAATGAGAGTTTAAAACCACCTTACCTTCTTAACGTTTGTTCATAAAATCTGCCCCTAATGTATGAACTAATGCTTGAATGTCATCTTAGGTACATTCCTCTACTACCATTAAGAGATTGGACCACCATGCAGAGTTCCCACGTGTCAATGAGCACAAGAAAGTGCTTATTAAGCTCGGTCTCTCAATTCCTAAGAAATCGGTATAGAAAAAAACATAATTTCTTGTACAAACCTGCAAACCATCCCATGAAATTTTTTTCTCACACCACTAGAACAACTCTGCTACACATTTTCCCATGCTTATATTTTGCATACTTAGCTATAAAATATATCAACTCACATCATTTCGCCACCTAGGACCAATAATAGGTCTAGGTGCAAACCTAGAAAACATGACCAAACCTCATAAACACACTTTGAGACACTTGTGAGTGTCTCTACACTTCATCCTCATGCTCTCCATGCTCTAACAATGCATAACCAACTCATACATACCTAAGAACCACCATGACACACCATCCTACCGACACGGCCTCCAAACTAGGCTTCGACCATGCTTACACCTTCCATGCTGACCACCTCATGACTTCATCACTCTTGCCCACCTACAAGATCCTTCAACAAGCTTCGATGACACACTACAACCTCACCACAACACCGCAACAAGTATGCATCACTTCTACAATCCATCACACTTACTCAAGACACCATGACACATCATCAATGACAACTAGACCAAGCAACTCACCATGACATGACAACAATGAAAGAAACTACCAATCAACCTTCATGTTCCTTACACCTTTTGACATCAATGACAATACACGTTGCCAACAATCTCCTCTTTTTCATTGATGGCAAATGCATTAATGACAAACTCATATAGCTCATTCTCTCAAGCCATCAACTCATCCTCCACCTTTTGACATTAATGGCAAAGAAACTCACCAGAATAACATATTAATTTTCTTCTCGTCATCACATTAGGCTCACCATTTGGTTGGAGACATCAACCAAATAAGGTCCATTTGACCTTCTTCTTTATTTTGAATCATTAGATCAACATAGCCCGCCCTTAGCAGATGCATGCCTTCACTAAGCTACTTACTTGTCGATATGCTGAGGACACAAGATTGGATCCCCTTGAGTCATTGACCCATTGGTAAGACATAATGTTTGACCTGAATTGATGCTTTCCTTGAAGAATATTGACTATTAACAATCTCCAATACTTGTGTTTCCATTTACCAATCATAGAATGTAGCAAGCTCCTTTGACTTCTTAACACCCCTAACATGATTGTGAGATACAAAACCAAATCATCTTAACTTGCTTTTTACGCAAGTGATACAAACCTTCATTTCTTGCTCCTTACAAACCTTCTCAACCAACACTAGGACATCCTCCATTTTGACTTTAAAGCATGTACAAACTTAGACCAATGCATGAATATAGGCACAAAGTCAACAAGCTAACAAACTCTCCATAAGACCGCACCCTCCCTCATGGGGAAAAACAAGCTTCTATATAACCAAACAACTCTCCCCGAGTCCATGATTCCTTTAATAATTGCTACATACCAACCGAGAAAACTTCACTAATCTTGCCAAAAAAAAGCTAAGGCATCCTTGTCAAAACAATACATAGGACTCCTTCATTGTCTTCATAACATGTGCTCATCAACTCGTATCTAAGACCTTATGTAAAAGAATATGAAAACAATACATACCTTGTTCCAAGCTAACAAACCTCTATTGAGCATCACAAAGAATAACATTCTTCTTCATCTTTCAAGTGATAAAAGACATTACTCGTCCAAAAATATCATAAAGACATCAAAATATAGACCTTGCATAAATTATCAACTAAGACCTTTCTCATACCTCTATGAAATTCCTTCACGAGCCATTATGACACCATCATCAAACCTCATCAAGACATCTTCATTATATCCTGATTTTCATGATTTCATCCTATCAGCATGCCTACTATCTTGCTACCTTTGAAAGTATCAAACCATGTCTTGTTCCTTTTGAGCACTCATGTAGGTCCATTTTATGTCTTCACATCCCTTAAAACGATGTAGGCTATAGACTCAAACTCATACTAGAGACCAATCTATATTAGATCACATTACACAATCTTATGCTCAAATCATACATACCTAGATATCTCTCTACTCAAATTTTACAATTCATTCCTAAATGACAGAAACCTCCCGATCATGACCTTAAAGAGCATACACCATGGACTCATCATAATAAACCTAAGACTTATTCAACCTATGCCATGAACCTTTACGCAATAAGAACTCATACCTTTTCATGATGACGATTGCACATGCCTAGAGTTACCCTGCTTCTTGTTCAACATTATAACTTTGAAAGCGCCTTTATAGGTCATATTATCCAAAATTCCCCTCCTAGGGCTATTCTGATAACTTACATTTTCATTTGAACCTAGACAATATAAATTGATCAAAACTAGAATAAATGAGTATTGGGATATTCCTTTCCTCTATGCTAAGCCCCTCATTTCCATACTTAGACAAATTCTGAGAAAATTGGGAAAAATGCAAGGAATCAACTAAATCAAGCTTTGGAGGAACATGAGAAATAGTTCGTTCGTTCGTTCCTCCTATTCCCCGCATTTCTGTATTATTTGCATTGAGGGTTGGGGGCATTGAAATTATTTAAGCCGAGCCTTTTTGGAATAGAAGAAATAATTACTTCGTTCCTCCTGTTCCTCATTTTTCCGATCCACCCGCATTGAGGGAGTTGGGGCGATTGTAGATGATTCGGATCTTTTAGGAATGTAGGGAACTGTTCTACTAGGTTACTTGTTAGCCCATTGACTAATGCATATGACTAAATAAAGCATAGAATAGAGTGGGGAGAAGACGATGCGTGCAAAGTGGATATGATAGGTACCAATGGAGCAATTGGATCTATTGCACACTTCCAACCAAAGCCCGATTCTCTGCAAAACACAAGACTGTAACAAAGCGGTTATGACGGGTCCCATTAGTACAGATGGAACTGTTCCCACGTTCCTCCAGTTCTCCAATCGGCCGATCCATACGCACTGGAACAAAAACATTAATGTGGATTGTAGGAGCCCGCATGGAACCTTGTCAAACATCCCAAGTCCTTGAACTTCCAGGGCCAAAAATTTCGCTCTATAACTCCAAATTTCAAAACCCAGTACCGTTGGAAAGGTCTCATCATGTACTTACTACACCAAAAACTAGCTTTCTTAGATTAGGTGAGGTTAGGTGGGTGTAGAGGAGGAAATACATTCCAACATTAAAAGATGCGATTACAGGTAGTGTCATCACCAATCCGGCACTATGATAATTCTTCACTTTAACTCCTCGTCTTTATGATTATTTACTAATGCACAACCTTTAGTTTGGTAGATGTAATCTGAAATAAAGCAACAAACGTAACACAAGAATACCATCGACTATGATAAGATGTAATGATGACAAATATGAAATATCAAAGTAAATTATAATATTAACATGAAATTGTTATCTCTCACCCATGAGGTACTTCAAGTGTTATTGACTTCACTTGCCTTCCACCAATACTATGAGAGAAACTTTACAATTACACCTCTTAATGGCTTCTTGAACACACCTTTAAACCGATGGCTTCTTTACACACTCCATACAATATTTCTCACTTCTTTTCTATGCTAAATGAGGGGTGGCCTCTTTATTTATAGAACTTCCAGGCTTATCCATCTTATCTCTAAGATAGGATAAGAAATCCACTCTGACGAATCATATTCCATACCTTAACTCTTATTTGTACATGTAAGCTTATCTTTTAAGATAAGATAAACCTTATCATTTCACATGGGTTCCACATTTTTAGACTTTTTACAAATAAAATACACAAAATATTTATGACCTCACTCCTTGTCCTTATTACCAATATAATATTCCTAATTCCTAATCATGTAGACCCTACTTCTCTACTTACCCCAACTTTGACATTTTAACATTACTGGACCACTTACGACAAATATTTACTTTTTACCACAACATTCCTATTGTACTTTTGACTATTACCGTACTATACATTATTGGCGCGTCGTCTTCAGACTAGCCTAGCTAGTTATCTTATCGGACGCTATTACTAATTATACTTAACAACATCCTATTCCTAATACATACATTAATGAAATAGAAATTACGGAGGAAAATTTTAGTGTCGACATCTTCCCCTTCTAGCTTCTACTCCGTCCCTGAGTAGACTATTCTCGTGCTCGGAAAATCTTGAACTTGTCGTGGTTGACCCATTTCATAATGGAAGTGCCATCCAATTCCTCCAAATCAGTGACGTACCATTTTCACGCACAATTGCTATTTTGTAGGGCTCCATCCATTTTGAAAGAAATTTTCTCTCGTTTTATTTTTTTGTATCTGGAATCATATACTGTAAACAGTCATTCACATGGAATGGAGACCAACGAATCTTTTGATCAAAGTATTCCTTCGCTTCATTTTCTTCTTATAGCTTGTATCCTTAGCTTATTTCCTCATTTCCTCTAAGAAAATGAAGATGTACTCAACCTTTCTTTTCTTGAATCACTTTCATCCATCCTTTCATTTTCCATAACTCGACCATGGGAATATCAAACTCAATAGGAAGAACTGGATCAATGTCATAAGCCAACCGAAATGGGAGTATCCTATTCTTTGACTTTGATGTTGCTTATATGCCCACAATCTTTGCATGAATCCTCTTATCCCATTTATGTACTGCAAGGCCATCTTTACTTAGAATTTGACACAACACAAAATTTGTTCGCTCCACTTTGTCCCATTTGTGCTTGGCTTGTATGTTGTTGCCTTCCCGTGCTTAATAGAAAACTTATTGACTAGGGCTTGTCATCACCAATCCGACTATGATAATTATTCATCGGGAAATTCTCGTGCTATGATTATTTACTAATGCATGTGACCTTTAGTTTGGTGGATGTAATCTGGAAACAAAGCAACAAACGTAACACAAGAATACCATCGACTATGATAAGATGGAATGATGACAAATATGAAATATCAAAGTAAATTATAATATTAACATGAAATTGTTACAATCTCACCCATGAGGTACTTCAAGTGTTATTGACTTCACTTGCCTTCCACCAATACTATGAGAGAAACTTTACAATTACACCTCTTAATGGCTTCTTCAACACACCTTTAAACTGATGGCTTCCTTTACACACTTCATACAATATTTCTCACTACTTTCTATGCTAAATGAGGGGGGTGGCCTCTTTATTTATAAAACTACTGGGCTTATCCATCTTATCTCTAAGATAAGATAAGAAATCCACTCGACGAATCATATTCTATACCTTAACTCTTATTTGTACATGTAAGCTTATCTTTTAAGATAAGATAAACCTTATCATTTCACATGGGTTCCACATTTTTAGACTTTTTACAAATAAAATACACAAAATATTTATGACCTCACTCCTTGTCCTTATTACCAATATAATATTCCTAATTCTTAATCATGTAGACCTACTTCTCTACTTATCCCAACTTTGACATTTTAACATTACCAACCACTTATGACAAATATTTACTTTTACAACATTCTTATTGTACTTTGATCACATTACAGTACTCTACATTATTGGCAAAAGACTATCTTGACGGCGCGTTATCTTCTATCGACGCTACTACTAATTACACTTAACAACATCCTATTCCTAATACATACATTAATGAAATAGAAATTACGGAGGAAAATTTTAGTGTCGATAGGCTTCTACCACCTCATTAATAAAGTGGCTTCCTTGATCTCATTACAATTTTTAATGAACAACCAAATCTGGTGACAATGCGTTCATATATAACCTCGCCACTTCATCCATGGAAGTTGTTTTCAATGGCCTAGCTTCAACCCACTTGGTTAAATAATGCAGGCAACTACAATTATACTTATTTTGGCGTGAGGTAGTTGGAAGTGGACTCTGATATGTCTATTCCCACTTTTCAAAGGGACCAAGTGGAAGAATAGGGCATAATGAAGTTGATGAAATCTTACTTCTTATGTGTTTGACAAATATCACATGTCTTACAATAATTATAACAATATTTAAAAAGAGTGGGCCAAATAACCTCGCATCCAAGATCCTTCTTGCTGGCTGTGAAGTGCCCTCCACATGTACCATTGTGGAGTTCTTTTAAGATCTCCTTTCTCGATCACGCCCAATCGCCTCTTTCAGATCGTCCATCGTGTCCTATTCGAAATAATACTCCATGCAGTAATAGAATATGAACGATCGACTTGAGTAATCTTTTTTAGTCTTTTCATTGGCACCATCAGAAACTTGAATTCATTTAGATAATTCCAAATATCTATGTATTCACTAGGGATTGTGTCAGGAATAACAATCTTTGCATCGTAAAATCATCATCATCACAAGATGATCCTAAACCATCATAGGCTCGAGAGAGTGCATCTGCGTTGACACGCTTCTTTCCCGGCCTATCTATAATATCAAATTCAAATTCTTATAGCAAAATTATCCATCTTGTTATCCTCCCCGATGGGTTAGGCTTATTAATGATATATTTTAGAGCACGATGATGCATTCACAACTATAAATTTCTACCCTAGCAAGTAATTTCTAAACTTCTTTACAAAGAAAAATGATAAATTAGAGCCTCTTTTTCGATTATAGTATAATTTACCTCAAAGACTTCTCATTTGTCTACTCCTAAAGTAAACTGGATGTTCATTCCCATTTCCATCATTTTGGCTCAAAGTACTTCCTAGTGTTGCATCTCGAGGCATCATGTGTACACAATGAATGGCTTACTCCAATCTGGATTCTTTAAAAAGCAGGTGAAGACACTGTGGCTTCCTTCATTGTCCAAAAGCTTCATGCGCTTTATTTCTGGTTCATAAGTAATATCATTCTTCAAGAACTGGGTTAGTGGTCATGCAATCTTTGATAAATTCTTGATGAACCTTCTATAGTAACCCACATGGCCTAAAAATGATCTCAACTTACTTCTATTTATAGGAAATGGTAAATATTTGATTTTTGAAATTTTATCGGGATCAATACTAATACCATCTCTGGATATCAACATGCCCTAAAAACACCTTTAGAACATCCAAATACACACTTTGTAGGGTTTAGTGAGGCTTGTGCTTCACCTAACATTTGAAATGCTTTGTCTCTATCTCACAGTGCAGGTGGTCCATCTTGCTCCCATAGATGTAAAAATCATCCGTAAATACTGATGAAGTTCCCAATGTAGGGTTCGAACACCCTTTTCATCAAACGCTCAAACGTTCTTTGGAGCATTACACAATCCAAAAGGCATAACTCTATAAGCAAACATTCCCCAAGGAGTGATGAACGTGGTCTTCAACCGATCTTTCTCCGTTATACGGACTTGGTTGTATCCGCTTATATCCATCAAAGAAACTATAACACTCTGCTGGCAAATACTTCATCCAAGATCGATCTCGAGAATGGAAGAGGGTAATGATCCTTCTTTGTTGCCTTTATTGAGCTTCATGTAATCAACACAAATACATAACTTCCCATTTTTTTATTGAGATCACAATGGGAGAAACCCATTCTCAATTCTCCACAAGAAATATGAATCCCGCATCAAACAACTTATCTATCTCTTCTTTTGCGATCTTGGAAAATTAGGATTCATTCTATATGACATTTACTTTATAGGCTTAAGCACCATCTACTAGCTCAATAGAATGTTCTATCCAACTTACTTGACGGAGTTCCTTGTAATCAAAAGTGAATATGTGTATGTACCTTGAAAGAGCCGGAGGTAGGATTCATTTTCACTCTCCATCACGTAATCACCAATCTTTATTTGTTGGAGATGATCATCAACTTCTTCTTCGAGATAATTTTATGCGGTCATGAGTCGAGTGTGGACTGGAAGGATATCCATGATCAAACATCAACCTCACTTTCTTCATCTTCGGTGTCCACTTCACTAAGTCTACTAGAGTAATCGAGAGGATGTCCAATCATCGGGTTTCATCACTTGAATCCACAGTTTCGCCTTATGATGCCGAGGGATCACGTTTATCTTCACCCTCTCTCTACCACGCCTCTAAGTGTCATGAAGCCTTCATTCCAGGTAGTTTCTTGCATGAACTTCCTTAGCCATGGTCTTCTCAACAACATTGGGTATGCAATGTGCAGCACCATTTTTCATCACCTCGAAAGTCTACCACACATACAACACCAAAAGATATTGCCACATTTGAAACTACACCTTCTAGTTTAGTTTTTCACTTATTTAATGACTTTAATGAAGTGTTGAAGGGTGATCAATTTTAAACCCAACATATTCATTACTGGACTTGGTCATTACATTAATCAGCACTCCATCAACTAACACATCATGAATTGAAATACCATTACATAATACCTCAACTTGTGGAGCATAGGGATCCGCCTTTGCCTCCAAAATAGGGACCTCAACCTCCTTCCTTCATCGAGCATTGAGTCCACTTCGCAGCGCCCGCCTCTTCTCGTAAGACAACCAAGAGTTGACCATATGTAATATTTGCGAGCCTTTTGACAGATCTTCCAAGATGGAGTATGGTCCTTGCTCCCGTGAAATCGAAAATCCTACACACCCAACTTTCTTCTCCTATGTTTCTTACTAGTTTCTCCTTTCATCTTCTTATGATCATTTCCATTTTGATTATCTTTTTCTTTATTTATTTTTGTTCAAACACATCTACTTCATTATTTATGCTCTTATCTACTACATCAAAAGAATTCACAGTGTGCTTTTCCTTTATCATTATCTCCTTTACCAGATGTAGAAGCTCTATCCGGACGATTATACTTATAATGACCCTTTTTATAACAACCATAACATACAACTTCGTAAATATTTCTTTTGGACTTCTATCTCCTCCTTGAGAACTAAATTCTTTTTCTTGAAGAAGATTAATAGTTAATCGACCCATCTTCTTGAAAGCAGAGCTTCATACTCGGTAGATGTACTAGGAGAAAGATTTGTGCTCACCGAAAGTGGTTGTGGATTATGGACCAAAGGTCTTTGGTGTAGGCTCTACTTTAGCAACAATTTCCTTGGGCTCCTCTTCCATGCTTTCTTCTTGCCTTCTTGCAATATCCTTTGCTTGTTCAATGGTAGCTAGGCGGTCATACTTCACTCGTTGTCTGATCTCTGGCTTCATCCCAAGAATGAAGTGCTTACATAGGAGATTATCCACGCCATTCATCAACCCATCTGCTAATCCTTCCTTCCGGATCTGGGCATCGAGCTTCCTCCTTAGCTCTAGAACACGAGCATGATAATCCCTTATCTTCTCCTTCTCTCCTTGAGATAACTTTGTGATATGGATCATGAGATCTGCATATCTTTGTTGTTCACCAAATTCTTCAAGAAAACTTTCAATTAATAAATCCCATGAGTTTTTCACATTATCACCTAGTGTTTTGAAACCACTTAAGGGTTGAACCATCCAAAAAGGTAAGAAAAAAATTCAGATCAATTATTCCTTCTTATAAGGCCATTACAAATACAAGATCGTTTAAACTCTTGAATGAAAGAGGAAGCATCTTCATTAGATTCTTACTGAAAAAATAGGAATCTTCTTCATTTTCAAAAGTAACCACGGTGAAATATCAACCCACAAGTACAATCAATAAGACTTATGTGCACAAATAATTGAAATCACTATAATAGAGAATAGAAATGACCACGGTAAACTATGGTAAAACTTGACTTACTGCATGTAAAAATTGACTTTCTTGTGGTAAACATTATTCGAGTAAAAGTGAAGTTCTTCATGTAAATACTATTCACGGTAAAAAGTGACTTTCTTTGCGGTAAATACTATTCATGGTAAAAAGTGACTTTCTTCAAGGTAAATACTATTCACGACACAAAAATGACTTTACCATGGTAATTACTATGCACAAAAAAAACAAGGTTACCCTCCAAATGATTTTTGATTAAGTGGGAATATCTCTCCGAAAATCCACCAACGAGGAATGGTCCCGACGGAACCAAAATGTCATCACCAATCCGGCACTATGATAATTCTTCATCGGGAAATCCTCGTGCTATGATTATTTACTAATGCACAACCTTTAGTTTGGTGGATATAATCTGAAACACAACAAACATAACACAAGAATACCATCGACTATGATAAGAAGGAATGATGATAAATCAAATATTAGAGTAAATTATAATATTAATATGAAATTGTTACAATCTCATCCATGAGGTACTTCAAGTGTTATTGACTTCACTTGCCTTCCACCAATACTATGGAAGAAACTTTACAATTACACCTCTTAATGGCTTCTTCAACACACCTTTAAACCGATGGCTTCCTTTACACACTTCATACAATATTTCTCACTACTTCTTTCTATGCTAAATGAGGGGGGTGGCCTCTTTATTTATATAATTTCTAGGCTTATCCATCTTATCTCTAAGATAGGATAAGAAATCCACTCTGACGAATCATATTCCATACCTTAACTCTTATCTCGTACATGTAAGCTTATCTTTTAAGATAAGATAAACCTTATCATATCATATGGGTTCCACATTTTTAGACTTTTTACAAATAAAATACACAAAATATTTATGACCTCACTCCTTGTCCTTATTACCAATATAATATTTCTAATTCCTAATCATGTAGACCCTACTTCTCTACTTATCCCAACTTTGACATTTTAACATTACCTACCACTTACGACAAATATTTACTTTTTACCACAACATTCCTATTGTACTTTTGACTATTACCGTACTATACATTATTGGCGGTCAATCTTGTGTGCCGTTATTTTCTATCGGACGCTACTACTAATTATACTTAACAACATCCTATTCCTAATACATACATTAATGAAATAGAAATTACGGAGGAAAATTTTAGTGTCGACATGAACTCAACCACCAAATTTGATGAGGTATGGTGCCATTCCTCCTACCAACAAAGTAATATGGGGTAATGGCCTTAGTATTGTATCGATGCCTATTTTCGGACATTGAATGCATGATATTTATGGTTGAAGGTAGAAATTTGAGTTTCCATCTCTTTTCCCTCCTCTCTCTTTTCAATCTTGTATATATATTGTAAAATGATGCTCATTTAAAAAAGTTGGACCATCTTGAAATGTAATGGCATCACACAAGTGTTGCAAAAGTGTTTTCTTTGAGTTGCAGCCTCATAGTTGGATCTTTGCAATAGTTTTGTGCCTTCTTCCTCTAATGGTTTATTTCTGTTGTGCTCCATGAAAGTGAGAGTTTGAATGTTGTTTTGGATTGTGGCACTCATGTCTGCCCTCTCCTCCTTCATTATCCTCCAATTTCAAACTCATATGAGAGTTTCTTTCCCCTTCTTCTTGGTGCTATCACCTCTTTTAGCTTAGGATTTCCCCTTTTCATACATCTTTCTCTTCCCCTCGTCCCTTGGATTGATAGGGTAGAGTTAGATAGTTACATTTCCTTCCTCAGGAGTAGTTTAACATTAGGAATAAGTATAGAACCAACCTTCTCTGGAGGTTTGTCTCAAGTAACAAGTCTCACAACTTGGAGACAATCCCATGTTACCCAAAAACATTGATTGCTCATCCATTCATGCATGAAAAATCAGAGGGTGTTGTTTTTGGCGATAACAAGTTTATTAGGTCAAGCATAAACTTATAGCCATATAACTAAAAACATTTTGGTCTTTCACACCAATCTTCACCTCTCAAGAAAAACATACTGAATTAGGTCTTAAGACACTTCCTTAAGCTTTAACCATGCTTATCACACTCCTTGAACTATTATATCTTCCTATAGTCCTCCACACATTTTTATGCACCGCTAAAGGCAAGATAACTCTATGATTAGACTAAATAGTTCATACAAATGCTTTCCAATATGTTTACAACTTTCAAACATACCTCAACAAATCTCCAAGTTGTCAAACAACCTTCCAAAGCTCAAATATGTATAAAACACTTCAACTCTACCTATCCTACCTGTTGGTCAACTCAAACCTCGCTACACGTCTCCATAGTCTCACTTTGAAATTTATAAGGCTCACCAAACAATATTAGTCTATCATAAGCTTCTCAATCGTTGCATTGCAGAAACCCATATTCAAACACAAATTACTAGCCCCTTCCCTCTTATGTATATAACACACTTCTTAGTTGTCAAACCATCTACCGAGACCGCTATGACACCTATTTGAAGCACCTTTCTTTACAACACAATGATATGACAAAACTACATACACAGTAACATAGTAACATCCCAACATCAAAGCATATTCAAGCTCTCCCTTGCTTTGAAGGACTCAGTACAAGATTTACAACATGCTCACAACTTTGACAAAACTTTCAACTTGTCATTGACCATAAAATTAGTTACCATGTATCTATATATTTGTGTACCCATTTTGGTAAAATGCACATGTCCCGATAGGCTCCCCTATCTCCATGAATCATCTAGGTATCGATCTGATGTGCTTGATACGAGAGATAATCGGACATCCAACACTATGCAATGCTTATAATGACTCCTTGTGTATTATAACAATAATGCATAACAATAATGCATACTCATTCAAACAAACATATCACAACACATACCTTGTCAAAATTATCCTTGTTTCACACTTCTCCAATCACAACACCATGATGCATCAACTAAATTGGAGAATGCCTCTATGAAGCATATAAGAGATACCCCTCCACTCATAGGGTTCTAGAACAACATAAACTCAGGAGATTCCCAAATCTATATGTCCTTTTTCTTAGTAAACTTGTAATTTTGAAGCTTATCGTCTTTTTTGGAAATCTTCTTGTTCTTCATATTTGTATCAGCCTTCTCCTTCACTCCACCTACAGGCTCTATTCTCATGACATGCTTTATTGACTTAGATTCCTCCTCCTTCATATCTATGTGGTCTAGCTTGTTGATATTCTTCTGTGTCTTAGACTCCTTGAACTCCCCAACATAAATAGACATCTTATTGTTCTTGATTGTCTTGAGTTCCTCCTCTTGTGAATGAACCTCAGCTTGCCTAATCATTGGCTCATCCCGCTTATGTTTGTCATCATATGCGAGACAACAAGAGTTCTTGAGATTCCTCCACTTATGATCCTTATACAACTGTGGTAAATGATTCGTCTAGGTTTTTGACATGATCAGTCCTTATTGACTTATGTCTCCATACTTTTGCTTTACATTTAACTTCCCTATGGCCAAAACCATTGCATTTAAATCAATAACTATGAAACTACCTTCTTGCATGATCCATCTCCTTTTTTGACTTGAGAACTTTCTATCTCTTACCTTGCAATCCTTTGCAATATGACCCTTTTTCTGCAGTTGTAACATAATACTTTGATCCTACATATACTATTCCTCCATGAGGAATGACGATTACATGATCCACGTAGTCCACAACTCTATGACCAAACCCATTGCATGAAAAACAATATCCATTGAATGAAATTACACACCTTTTACTTCTTGAAAGCTCAATTCCTTCGAGACACGATTGTCCTTATCCACCATTCGATTGTCTTTGACTATGACACTCTTTGAGAAATCTATCTACTCCTTCAAGACTTTGACCACAAAACTCCATAGCTTGCCCATTTTTGTGCTTCTTAGGATCACCTCAAGATGTTAAGATTTCTTGAGGCCCCTGCTCTCGATACCAATTTTGGAAGCACAAACACTAAGAGGGAGGTGGAATCAATGTGCATAAAAAATTTCATTCACTTAAACATTTACATACATCAACCATTCAATTCAACTTAACCATTAAGCATGCATTCATCAAGAAACATAACCATAGATGAGCAAATGAAAACACAAGAACACATGAACACCAGATATAAGTGGGAAACCCTTGAAGGGAAGAAAACCCACTTGAAACAAAGCTTTATTACAACAATGATTCAAATTTAGTTGAGCACCAACCCAACAAGGAGCACCAACCCCTAAGTTTAGTGAGACACCAACCCCACAAGGAACACCAACCCCTAGATTTAGTAGAGCACCAACCCTACATGGAGGCACCAACCCCTAAATGACTCAACACCAAATCAACCACCTAAATTTGTTTTTCACCTATGAAATGTTGCACCAAAACTGATGATGACACCAATTTAGCTCTCCTTCCTCTATCTTCCTCAAAATCTGCATTCTAGGCTAACTCGCTCAAGAACTTCTTCACCAAGCTGATTAGGTCATCGACCTATCTCTCCTACAATAGATCACCCTCTAGAACATCATGACACAATCTCTACCCTCTCTTAATGGTCACAAATACCTTCTTCACCTCTTAAAACTTTCCTCTTACTTGCACTTTCTCATACTCACTCCACTACAAAATAAGTCACAAGAACGCTCTTATATACATGACTTACACTCATACATGACATCTAGGTCAGCCATCACATACCATAAATCACTAAAACATCATGAATCCATTATAATAACATCATTCATACACATCCTAAGGTCGATAATGACATCTAAAAACTCAAATCCTTCATTAGAACCCAATCAAGCCTAAATGCCTAAAACACCTTCTACACAAAAATTTAGTATCCTTGGGCCACATGGCCTTCATCAAACATCATGGACCACTTAGACATGTTGTATAAGTCCACTACCAATATCTAACAATCCTGTACACCTTTGCACCATCATATAATGTCATGAAACCACAATTTGGATCAATTATTCTCGGTAGTCTCGTGACCTACGAAACGATCCTCAAACACTCATCAAAACACCTCAACCATGCAAGTATGACACACGGATAGAAAGCGCATGACCTTAGGGTCTTCACCAACTTTATTAAACACTATCACTTGGATACACATTACCAAAATCAACTCGATTCATCAAAATATCAAGCTTGGTTGGTTCATTTTGAACTAAAGAATATAATAAATGTCTTTGGGAGTGGTTCTTAAATCGAGAATTAATTTCTTTAATAATTTTTTTCCCTAAACTCCCACAATCTTAATAGTTTTATATCCTTAGATAAAATATCATTCATCGTGGCTAGACAATTGTCATCCAAAAGACTATTAAGTGAAAATTTTGTTTTTCATCATCATTCAAGACAATTTCTCTAGAAGGCGTGTTTAAATGTTTTCTCTCTCACCGGAGAAGGCTGCCGTATACCATGAATCATATCTTGTGTATTGAAAGTTCCATGGGGCTGATCCTCATTTCCGCTTTCAATGGCAAGATATTCCTCGTTCAAAACTGAAAATCCACGCACACTAGTAACAAAAATGTTGGAAACTCAACTCCAAAATTAAGGGTTCCCTGCTTGAAGTTGGAGAATTAAATGATATATGTTTTCCATTGCCCATTGTCCTGATATTTTGTTGTGGCGGTGGCGACATATTTTTCCTCAAAGAATCATATGTTTTTGAATTGGAGGAGGCACTAAAACAATCGATTATAGAAAACATGAGAAATTGAAACAACAAACATAAATAAGAAGGGAATAATAGAAAATTACATATCATATACGATTTAAAAACATTACGTATTAGCGGGATTGCATCTGGGATGTAGATGGTGCATGTTGTAGTTGTAGTTGTGGTGATTGGGATTGGGATTGGTGCTGGTATTGTTGATCTAAACGTAATTACGTAATTTATCAGTTTCTTTGTTTTAAACAAAATAATTTATAACAAACAAAAAATGAATTAAAATTACAACATAAATGAGATACATACATTGATGTAATGAAGATATATCTTCACACTGTGTTTCTTAAAATTTATATAATTTTTTTTGGGCTAGCATGAGCCTGATGATATAAACCCGAGCTACTTTGAAGTTCTTTCACCAAAGGAATGTAAACAAGTTATTTATATTTAGATAAAATTATATATATGTTTAACATATTGGAATATAGAAATATTACAAACATGAGATTAGTGGCATGGTGGACATTTCAATTGGAGGAGTTATGGAGCTCCTCATTTGTTTCATTGGATAAGAGATTATTTGTGGAGTGGACCAAACGGTGTCCTCGGTCTCGCCGATCTTCAAAAACATTGATTGAATCTCCTAAATTTGGTGGTAAAATACCTCTTATGGCGGTACATCTTTAGCTTGTAGGCTGCAACAAGTATCCCCATTTATCATTTAACAAAATTGAACATTAATTCCAAACATAATTTAAAATATATTAAGAAAATTAATGATAATTATTAAAAAACAAATAATCATAAATTTGGGAGATGGGATTGACCTCCTTTTATTCAATCGTGAAAGAAATAGCTACAATCTTGGTGTGCAAAGTGGTATGACTACGGTTGTAGTGTAAATTAAAAAGAGAATCATAATACCCAACAAGAATAAAATTTGTAAAATTAATAATAACAGTCTCATTCACATTAATGTTGCTTAGGTCATTTCTTATCTGAGAGGATAAGAAAGTGCACCAATAATATTTTTGGCTACTGAGGGTGCACATGATATATGCAAGGGGCCGAAAAGGGAATATCCATATACCCGCCATGTGATATGATTCTAGCTTGAAAAATTTGCACCATACCTTGCAGAAAAGGGTTAGTGAAATCCTTGAGGGGAATTCCCCTTTTGAAGGATTTGGGGAACTTGTAAATGTAAGGAGATAATTTATCAATATTAAATAAGACAAAATCAAAATTCCTAAAATTAGAAAATGGTAAAACAATAATATGATTATTCAAAACTTAGTTACTTACTAGTAGTTGCATCAATGGATAATTGGTAATGAGACTCCAAATACTTGATATCTTCATTAGATAAAATGGCATTCGTTGTGACAGGATCCACATATTTGTGTGGTAGTGCTATGAAACAAAGTTGAATGTCTTCAGGGGATGTTCAAAAGGATAGTGTAAGTGATGGGAGTTGAATGGAAAAAATACAAAAGGAATTGTTATAGGTTGATAGAAGGTTGTTGAGTGTTTTTGTGTTTTTAGGAAACTAGAGCATATAAACTAGCCCTGTGAAACTAGAGGCATCAATCCATTATGAAAATGAATTGGGATCTGATAGGAGTTTGTATAGTTGAGGAAATACAAGGCTCTTATAAGAAAACTTACGGATTTGAGGTTGCCCTTGCACTTCGGAAATGGTCTTCCTCCTCGGTATTTTTGGTAATAACTCGAATATATAGTAAGATGTTTCTGTTTGGACTCTGGAGATAACCCTCATATTTGGAGATCACCTAATTATATGTTTTTGACCGTGGAGATGACGTTCTGGTTTGGAGATGACTTGGCTCATGCGGGTGGGTGTCGGTGGATGAGAGGTTGTTTTCTTGTTTGTTGTAAAGTGAAAATGAATAGGCTCGATGAATTTATATAGAAAAACGTAGAGAATGTTACTAGGCGATGGCGGTTTACATTCTATCAATTGATAACATCCTACATGCTAGTAACTGGTAGCATTCAAAATGCAACTAATTCGCAGCATGTAGGATGCTACCGGTTGGTAGCATTCAGGATGCCACTGGCTAGTATCATTCTCGGATGTTCTTGGCCGGTAGTATGTAGTATGCTATTGGTTGGTAGTATGTAGGATGCTACCACAGTAGCATGCATAATGACATTGGCCGGTAGTATGCGAGAATGTTCTTTGGCTAGTAGCATTCTAAATACTATTGGCATGTAGCATTTAAAATGCCATCGTTGGCATTCTAGTTGTTACTGACCAATTTCATGCAAACTTCTACTTTATTCTTTGCATCATCAACCTTTCACTCAATTTTCCCAAAAATTCGCCATCCTCATGAAACATTTTTTCTTAAGATTCGCCTTACATTTGAAAGTCATTTTTAGAAATTCGCCAAACAATATCTATGTTGTTTTTTAAGGGGGTGTTTACATTTACCACGGCGTTTCATTCTTGGATTGAACACCTTTGTGGATTTATGTAACTATCACCCTTTGTCATGTGAGTCATTTATGTGTTGTGTGGCTTTGTGCGCAGACCCTACTTCACTTATTGAAGTGCGCCAAACACTATTTTTCTTTTTGACTTCTATTTTTGGCCACAAATAAAAATCCTTAAGTGCGCGACTCGAACACGTGGCCCGAATAAACATGGAATCTTATTTGGATATTAATGAGTTCATTTGATTCTTTCTTCATTTGGACCAATTGAACAAGAAGATATTGAGTCTTTAGCTGATTTAAATCTTGCTTCAAACTTGGTTCTGATATCACCCCAATTTGTGATGGATTGAGAGGGCAAGAGGTAGAACCATTCAATTGCTTTCTCTTGAAGTGACTCCACGAACAACCTTATTGAAACATCTTCATGTTCAACTCCAAGAACTCCACATGCAATGATGAAAGCTGCAATATGTTCTTCAGGAAGTTGAGTGCCATCACCTTTGAATTTGGGAAAATTCTTGTGGGATCCCTTTGGAAATTCATGGAGAGGTGGTGTAAGAGTAAGTAGATCAATATTACTTCCCCATGGAATAGGTGTTTGAGGTTCTTCCATTTCTTCTACTTCTTTTTTGCTTCTTCTTTAGGGGGAAGAATAGCTAGCAATGGTGTAATTTGAGATTCAGGAGGAGTATCGATTGGATTCCCTATTATATCACTCGATATACCGAGATGGACATGCTCATTGAGAGAAGTAATATGGATTATTTCGGATCTAATATTGTTGTCTTTGAAGATCTTCAAGTCGTGGATCAACACCTCTCAATTTATCCAAAGTTTGGTGTATCTAATTTTTAGCCATCTTGTGAGAAAACTTGCAACAAGAATGTGAAAGGACATAGCCTAAAACAACATTGGCTTTCAAGCATCAAGTTTCATGTTTTTTTGAGATTTTTTTGGTTTTGACTTTTTATGGATTTTTGGTATATCTGATTTTTAGGATTTTGTGGATCATTATAGGGTGCAGGACAACGAAATCTACCCCATGGTGAACGCCAATTTTTTTAGCGAAATAATTTATCACAAGGGAAAATTAGGGGTTTTCACCAACGTTCGAAACTAGGTCCCGTTCTAAGCAATGTGACACTCCATCTATTGAAAATGGGTAATATATATCTCTAGCCATCATGGGTGGCCTTTCAACTGGAGATTACACAAGAATACTCCACTAAACCCATGTGCAAAAAGGAGGTGGAGGAAAGGTGTGTGTATGGAGAGGGGAGAAAGTGAGAAGGGGGTTTTACTCAATAAATAACAAGCTGAGTTTATTGACATAAAACCAAAATATTTCCAAGTTAACAATGAGAAGATACCATGTCAAGGAAAGAGGAAAAAAACAAAAGTAAATCCAAGTTTATTTGCATAATATTGCATAAGTAACCATGCTCATGGAGTAAAGTTGAGATGGAGAGGAAAACATAAGACAAGGAGATAGAAGAATTGTAGTTTCTTGCTTGTAGTAAGACAATGAGAGCTATCAACCAAGAAAAACTAACCCCTTGGAATGGAGAAGCCATTCCAATTTATAGCTTTACAATCTGTCTCTTCATCTACCCCCCACATGACCTTTCATAGTCCCACCACTTGTGACCTTTCACATTCCTCTAGGAAATAAAAATAAGCCCCTTTCTTATTAATGAAAAGGGGACTTTTACAATGAAAAATTACAATGGTCACTTAAGTGAATAGGACAAAAGAGCCATAAAGTACAATTTACAATGGAGAATTAGAAAGTAGAGAGAGATATAATGGAGAGAGAAGAGATGTGGAATGAAGAAGGATGAAGAAGCTTTAAGTTATTTTGTAGAGATGTACTATAGTGAACACTCGATCTTTTGAACACTCTTTGAATTTGGTGAAGTCTCGTAGTGCACTCAGTCTTTCCCAAACACGATTAGGTATTCTTCTAATCTCGAAACATTGACGTGTCCCTCGATTTTCTTGCATTTGATACACCTGGTGTTCATAATGAGACAACTTGCTCGCACGAGGTGATCTTGGTGATCATGTCACCAAATGACCATGGTGACTTGTGAGACACAATGAAGCACAAAACCAATATCCTTTTATCTGAGATGGGTGAAGGAGAGAGATTGAATGAAGAATTCTTCCAACTTTTAATCCACCCATATAATGAGATGAGAAACAATTTGAGACCAAATTTAGGGAACCGAGAGGGCTTCCCTTCCGCCTGAGCCATAATTCAACTAAAAGTGCATAGTGTAAAATCATGGATTTGTCAAGTCACTATGAAACTCTTTACTGTTTTAAACATATCTAGGAGCTCTTTATTTAGCATGAGAGGCTAATCATCCTGGTTTCATGACCAATATTCTGACACTTACTATTTTTAGTAAGCCTTATTTTGAGAAGTCCATTTTAGTTACCAATTGCTTAATTTGGCACTTTTGAGTTTCCCTAGTGTTCAAGGGGCAATGGCAACTCTAAGAATGAATTGTTTGAAGAACTTACTATTTATAGTAGTGAGGCTTAGGAAGGATTATTATTTTTAGAAGTAGGTCTTCCTAGTGTCGGAATGGAATGAAATTAGTCTCAAAAGTTTTTGTTTTGCAATGTGAGGCTTTGCTCCAAATTTCAAAGGATTTCAATCGCCATGTTTTTGTAGATATGAAAAATGAGTTTTTATGGCTGAATATTTCAAATGGCTATAGAAAATGATACAAAACATTAATGGAGGCATGCAAATACTCTTCTTAAAGGCGTTTTTGCAAGGAAGCTACAGTCAAAATCTCATGGCAAACGGACATGGGGTTTGGGAGATATGAGTAAAAAGAATTTTTTCGCATAGAGGATGTTTGAACAATTTTGGCAATATAACAACATACAACAACAATGGAGTAGATAAAATGAAACAAGCGAACTCCAAAATTGGCTAAGTATTGCATTAAAGTGGTTTTCCCCTTTTCAAAATTGTTTTCCCTCCAATTTGCATACCTTAACTCAACTTTGATTCAGATCGCTAACTTTGGGTTTGGTGGAGTGTGGAGGTATTGTTGCGCCTAAAAATACAAGATCTGAAGGGAAAAAGAGACGTTGCCCCCTCAAAATGCACAATGGGTGTTTTCCACATGAGGATGAGGCCAAAAATGTGAGTTGAAAACACCTTTTAACACCCTAGGTTGTGGTTTTAAGTAATGAAAATGAGCCAGGATGGGGAGCGCATTTTTGTGTCCACCATGTACCCTTGGCTTATGGGACAAAGGGAAATCGAGACATTATATCTCCAAATGTTCGCCAAGGGTCCATCTCCCATGTAAAGTCGTTAAAACCTTACTTTTGGTGAGTTTATAATGTTTTCCTAACACCTTATGTTGTCACTTAAGTAACAAAACCAACTCCTCCCTAGGGGAGAAAACTTTGGTGTCCCCATTTATCCTTGTACGAAGGGAAAAAGGGACAAATGGACACCAAGCCTCCAAAACCCCGCCCAAGCTTCTTGGAATGTTGATGTCATCAAACACAACATGAAAATAGACCAAGGAGTGGATTTTTAGGCCCGTGAGCAAGAAATGTAGTTTGGAGGGCCAACATTATATGATTTTGACTCCAAAGGACCCACTGAGTCCATTCCCACAATTTTCAAGACCTGATTTAGTTTTAAAATTTCTTTTTAATCCCATTTTCCACTTTTTCTCATGTATGTGCGCTAGTAAGTGGAGTTTCTGTTGGAGTCTAGAATGAGTATAAACAAATATAACATATGTACCACGAAGTGGGTCCAATGAAATCCATTTTTACCTTTTGATAGGCTCTTAAATCTTCTCGAGGTGTTCGGATCCCATCAAGCAAGTTTCACCTTGTAAGAAAACTCTTGTGTTGCACTGATGGACAAGTTTCCACATTTTTATACTCCTAGAATTCTATTTTGATTATTTTATCATGAAGTGGGCTCTGTTATCTTTCTAATTCCTATGATCTGGCTTCACATGTCCTATTGGGGATCCGAAAACCTTTCGAACAAGGTGACTAGCTCTTTTGAAACATACATTCCCTGGTTCCTCGTCCAAAAATATTTGGTTGTGCATAACTTGTTCCTGACCTCAATTTTCTAAATTTCCCTAAAATACCTTAGATCACTTCATTTCTCTCCCACACATCTCTTGGATGGTTTGAATCTATCCCGTAAGCTTCCAAGGGTGTTTACTTGTTGCAAAATAAACAAAAATAACTCTTTTGAAGCCTTCGGGAGAACTTGTTCTTCTTATATCTCGATACCCTCATGAATCATACTACGTACACTTCTTTGCACATGAAACATACTTTGAAATCATGTTATCATGTTCCTCTTGGATAGAATGAGGATGACATAGTTGAAATGATGGCCGGAGGAAGGTTTTCATTGATCGAGAAAGGGAATTGCAAGTGTGGGTTTGATTTTCATGACCAAAATTTTAAATTTTGTATGCTAGACATTTAACATGACAACACTCAAAATAAATAAGTGTGGAAAAGGAGGAAATGGTGACGGTTCATTTACTTATTTAAATTTGGGTTATGGTGAGAACTCTGGATGTATATTTAGATTATTAATTAAGCATTAACATTCACATTTCCCTAAACATGTGTGAAATATATCTATTAGAACATGTGTGAAATATAGTTAAACATGAGAAGATGATTTATCCTAGCTCTTTGGTTAGTCTAGAAGGTTATCTAGGTGTGATAGAGGGGTGAAGTTCTTTAGAAATCTCTTGTAGATTCTACATCATTGATTCTAGAACTGCAAATTGTACATAGTGACAATAATGTTTTCTTTGGAAAAAACCATTTAATGGTTTTTTCATGTTGATGGTTTGTTATGGGTTGCGAAATGGGGCTTTGGAAATCTCTAAACCTATGTGAATGACTAGTATAAGTTTTATTGTGAAAAAATAGGTCTCAACAATGTGTGAAACACACTAAAATCAACCATCGTGACCCAAAACCCTAACCAAGGGTAAATCCCCTATGAAAAATTTAGTGGTAGGATTGAAGTGTAATCAGAAACCTCATACCTTGTCACTACTCTAAATAGGCATCAAACCAAACATAGTTCTTCACCTAAACATGTGACGTGATACTACATGGATGTAACTATATTTGATAATTTGAACACTTGCTAAATGATTTGTATTGACTTGGCTTTCTTTTTCTTGACTTTTGAACCTAGTTTGGAGTGCTTTAGACTTGGATGTGATAGTTGCTCTGAATGTTTGTTATTGCTTTAAGGAACTTTTGGAGAGACTTTCATAATAATTAATAGATATTTGTTAGAGGATTTTTTGAGAGTGTTTTGTGAGTAAATGAGCACATTAAACTTGTTTATATAGGGTTTCATGGATATAATTATTGCATTAAGGTAAACCCATAGTGGAAATATTGACTATAAAAGATACCCAAATTGAAAATTGACAATTTGTTGGCCCTAGAAATGATCATTTTTCATATGACCAAACCGATAGACAATTTGGTCCTATTATATGGTTCGGTCAATGAGGAAGATACAATGTTGTAAATTTCTAAGCATGACAATCATGATAATTGTATTGCTTCGATTTATGTGAGCATTTCTATAAGTAACTAAGAAGTGTGATGAGAAGAAAAAGTCTTGCAATAGGACTAAGGATGGACTAGGATATATCAATCATGATCAAAATAGGTGCCCAAGTTATGGTTAAAGGGATCATGTCAATACTAGTATTATCAAGTAATAAATTACCAAATTTAGGTGTTTACAATAATATGGTTTGATGATCAACCTTGCTAGTTGCCATAATAGCAAACTAGTCTTTTGTTTGTCTTATAACAACATTGTTGTTCGTAAAATCAACAATTTTTGGTTATCTCAAAAAATTATATAATAAATGGGTAGTAAGTTCATAGACAAAGTTAGAATTCGGATAACTTTATTAAACATGTCATTCACCATCTTAGTGGACCCTTCACCTTCAACATCAAAAGGAGTTTCATTTCCCATAAAAAAATCCATTGTCCATGAGAATTTGAAATAGATAACATTGATTTACCATGTGGTTTAAGGTTCATGAATTTAAAATCCATTCATTTACTATTGATCCACTAGTTGTTGTAGAAAGAGAAATTCTTGTCTTAGAGGGAGTAACTTGCATTTTTAATCTCTACTTCTAAGTATACCATTTCCTTGAAATATTGATGTTTATAATGACCTAGTTTACCATAATAGTTGTAACATTATTATTCACATTTAGCTAAGTTCCATTTTCCTTTGTCTTGACTTTGGGCGGAGTTCTACTTTGTTGATTGATTGTCGTTAGGCTTAGGATATGTTTTAACTTTGTCCTAGGTAGGCCCCTTGCCTCTTTTAGTATTAGGTTGTGGACTCACATTAGAGTCATTAAATACCAACACTTATGAATTAAAACCTTCATGTTAGATATCATCAATATAAACTAGTTTTTCTTGTTCTCTCTAAAGTTTCTTATAGAATTTATCAAAGTTTGATGCCACATATGTTGCGCATAAATAATCCCATTATGTGTAGTAGTTAAAAACACAAAGTGAATATGGATGACCCAGTTTAAAAATAATTTTCATAACAATCTTATCATCAAACAAATCTCCAACTTCAACAAGGAGAAGCATCAAGCATTTGATCTTAGTGATAAAATCCTCAATCTGAGGAAAGTTTTTTGGGCTAAGAACGGAAAGCTCATTTTCTACTTGGAATTGATGCAGGATCATCAACTCTAGTTTGTATATAAGGATGACAACATCCAAATTTTGATTTGTCAAGTGTGTTCATAGGTCCTAGGGGTCACTAAGAGTCATCTAGATGTGATAACTTAGGTATTGGCTTTTCAAAATTTGAATATTTCACTTTCCCTCCAAAAGATTAAGTTTGAATCTTGGAGGCCTATTTTGGCTTGTTTATGAAGTTTGGTCTAGTTTAGTGTTGTAAGTTAGAGCTATGATACTTTTTCATGCTTGATGTGGTCTTAAGAAAGAGTCAATAGGTTATAAAGAGGTTTTAAGCTCATGGTCACATGCTCACATGTAAAAATGAAGCAAAATTAGCTTGTTTAGGTGACCAAGAAGGTAGGTGAAGGGTTTTAATTGATGGATAACTGCATGAAGGCATATAAAAGCCATGTTTGTAACTGAATGACTCATTCCATTCGAATGAGAATACAAAAATGAGAAACTCCACGAAGTTGTTTAAGAGTAATTGTGTGTATTAGTAGGTTGAAAGCTTTGAATTACATGTATAACAAGAGGTAAATTGTGTTAGGAAATAAGGGATAAAGTATGCTTAACAATCCCACACGTAATCCCAATAGTAGAAACTAATATGCGAATAATATCATAGGTCTGAAATAAAAGTGCCGAAAATAAAAGAACACAATCTAGGGACAATATTTCACATGGTTCACCCAATTGGTTACATCCTCCAAGAATCACTTGCGCAGAATTTATTACAAGCCAACTCTATCTCTCAATAAATACCCATAGCTGTTTGGAGCTGTGCTCAACAAACTCTCCCAAGTTCACACTTGAACTCACACCTCTACAATGCCCATCTAGCTCATGAAAAGGCAAATCGCTAAGCGCTTTTACAATATTGTGGTAAAATGATCTTATCGATGAGAAAATCTAAATGGTGTAGTTTTATCATGGATAAATAACTTTTGAAAAATTTCCCCCAAAATATTTGTATAAAAAATGTTTTCATGGAAACTCAAGTAGTAGTTTAAACTATCACCTCAAGGCGAAAATCGCAATTATACATGTGTCCAACAAGATTTATTTTTTTGTATTTTCTTGAAAAACATGGAAACACTATTCGATGGTGCTAGGAGTCCACATTTGATTCGAATCAAAAATTTCTACCCAATTCAAAAGATGTATCTTTTTTTTCTTAATTTTCAAGCATGCCTTAATGAATTTCTTATTCAACTGCTTTCTGATTTTCTAAAAGTAACATTTTGTATAGGCACATGAAGTAAGGGTTCTACTAAAAATGTAATACGACATGTAACTAGACAAAATCGGACTAAAACGAGACATCATTTGTCTTGTAGCAAAAACAATTGATTTGAATAGAAACTAAAACATAAATATGCAATGTATATGACCAATGTTCATTGAAACTACCGAAAAAATGAAGCATGATTACTGCAACTAAAATTTCGAATCTTAAAAATACTCATCTTTGAACTTCTATAAAAACCCTTGAAGGATTCATTAGGTCATGGTGTGTTCGTTTTGTAGACTTTCTAATATACTTATCACATATTGAATAGTTAACGAGACCAATGTTTCAAGCCACTAATTACGAAGGATCCACAATTCTCGTAACCACACTATCATATTTTTGAGGCACATGAAAGTAACTTCCCAAGGCTAATCGCTTACTTATGTGCCACAAACATAATGTCCAAAATGATTCCTATTTGCAAAATTAAAAAAACCTAGGGACTTGCTATATATCGTGAGGTATGTGGAAGCTAAAATTCATACATAGTGGTGTCTAATGGCTTGAGTATTGGGGTGGTATCCCTCACACTACAAATCAAATAAAATTGATGACCATTTTCCCATGATGATTTTTTTTGAGGTTTTAAACAATCGAACAAGGTTCTACCTAGGGAAATCTTAAACATACCCAGATATATACCTTTAACGCCCTACCACTTTTACCAATTTTTTATTAATCCAGATCCCATGAAAGGAAAGATGAGAGCATAAGATTGGTTAATCATAGCAAGCCATTAGATTTAGATAAAAATTGTAGAAAAACACACTTTGAAAAATGGAATAAATCAAAATATCTACAAAAAAAACTCTAAAAACATGTAACATTGATCTTACCGCCTATAGAAAAAGATTG
This sequence comes from Taxus wallichiana var. yunnanensis, assembly GCA_018340775.1. Taxonomy (NCBI): domain Eukaryota; kingdom Viridiplantae; phylum Streptophyta; class Pinopsida; order Cupressales; family Taxaceae; genus Taxus; species Taxus wallichiana. The sequence goes on from CM031235.1 coordinate 805,152,592, forward strand.
AAAATTGAAGATCCAATCTATAAACCGCATATAACACAATATGGATATTCTATTGCTTTGATATTGTATCAAAGTTTTCTTTATCTCTATATTCATTGTAAACAACCGTAAGACTTGAACACTTATGTGCATGCATATACAATAAATTAATGAAACCTTAAAGCAAAAACATGACACAAATTTATCAAGGGTATCATGACTACTACAATGTTATCAATAAGCTCTAGTTTGAATTCTACAGATTTAAAATAACTCTTTTCCACAATAATTATCTCTCACACTAGCTCTATGTTCTTATTAAAAATTAAGAGGTTAGAGTTACAGTTTGTTGCATAGTTAGCTAGTAAAATAAGTTGTAGAAAAGACTATTGATAGTTGAAGTCAAACAAGTCAATAATTTAGATGATACTCTTATTTATTAATAAATGTGGATAAGTGCACATCAATCGGTGAATTATCCACATGTCAAATTACAAATAATATTATAAGAGCATCTTAAATTTAGACAATAATATATAAATATGGAATACACTAACAAAATATATCGAACAACAAAATACTTATTACTACGATAATTTTAATTTTAAAAATAATTTTCACAAATAATACTTAAAATGAGATTTTGTTGGAAAAAGGGAAAAATTGCTAAAATAAACAATGTGAAAGTGCCAACAACTTGATGATTTTAAGCATGCTCTAGGTCAAGATCTACACCATATTGTTTGACTGTAATCAGTATGTATATAGATGTTTAATATAGTTTGAAATACGAATGCAAAATATTCATTGGGTCATAAATTTATTATCACTACTAATAAATATTTTACGATGGGTGGATATCTTACATTTATAAATTCATCATTGGAGTATTTTATATCAACATTTGGGTTTCCTTCTAACTATTATTTAACTCAATCTTATGGAAATTTTTGTCAAAGATTAAAAATGCTTGTTGAACCCAAAAAAACCCCAAAATTAGTGTAAATCACAACCATTTTATCTAAGATGATGAATAAGCATGGAAAATTAACATGTTCATTACGTCCAAGGGTATATATGTTTTTGGTGGGAAAATCCTTAATCACTTTTATATGGTGTCTAAACAATTTGATTTTGAGATCCCGTCCTTAATGGGTATCATTGACTATACAAGTATTAGACAAAGAAATGTTATATCAACAAGGAATGCTTGATGAAAAAATAATTAATGATAAAGAAAGCTTACTTCTAGAAGGTACTAGATAATTCAATGTGGCTAGCTTATAATTGAATGACAAATGTGAAAACAAAGGAAAATGCAAACCAATTTGACATGGAATATCGAATGCCACTTTGGATGATCTATGCACCTCATGGCCCCCATTTCTATTGAAAAGGAGAGCATCTTTATCTGCTATCTAATAATATATTATTATTAAGCGGTTAATTTACCTTTTGTACATCATAATTTGTTCTATTTACATGATATATTCAAAACTTAGCAATTTTTCATGATTGATCTCTTATACTTTTCCATCACTGATTGAGTCGTATTGGTTTCTTTCACTCACATCTTAAAATTATTCCTTTCGAATTATCCTTTTGAGCCCTTTTCCCTTATGTGTTGTATGATTTATCTTCCAATCCATTATTATTTTATTCGATGAACACACATTTGGATGCAAGATGAAAGAATAAACACATGTTCTAATTGAAAGAGTAGATGAGTGCCTTGCCAAATATATGAGTTTGGTGTTTTGATGTAGATTTACGTTTGTAAGTTAAATGATTTGAGTTTAAATCTTATCAGATATGTTTATATTCAATAAGGTTTTTAAATGTTAAGCACTCATTTTTGGTATTTTTGTATTGATTTATGTGTGTTTTTATATGTATTTATGTTTACAAGCTAATTTATTTGCGTTCAAATTTAATTGAGTATTATTTATAGACATCAAGCCTTCTCAAATAATTACTAGTGTCTTGCCGAGTACCTCGGTTTGGTGGTTTGATGTGGACTTACATTTGCAAACTAATTTATCTAAGTTCAAATCCCATCAAGTATGTCTATAGCCAACAAGTCTTATACGAAAATACAAAATCAATACTTGTAAGTGCCTTGCCAAGCACCTTAGTTTAGTGTTTTGGTGTGGATATACATTTACAAGCTTATTGATATGAGTTCAAATCCCATTGGACATATCTATGCCCAACAAATCTACTTTAAAAAAATACAAAAGCAATACTTGTAATTGTCTTGTCGAACACTTTGGTTATGTGTTTTGGTGTGGATATGCATTTACAAGCTAATGAATGCAAGTTCGAGTTCACACTATTACGTTAATTATTTAATTGTTTTATTTATTGATATGCCTTTTGCGTACCTAATTTTCCTTTTACATGTTTGATGTTCCTTTTACATTCCTAATTTTCCTTCTATGTGCTTGATGAGTTTTATGTATCATGCTCATACATGGCATTCCTTTTGTGCCTTATTTTTTTATGTGGTTGATGTGATTTTAGTGTTTGAGATGATTTCTACGTAATTGACATGGTACCTACATTCCTCATGTGATTTCAATTCCTAAAGTGATTCTAGCGCATAATATGCTTTATATAATCATTTTCATGTTTATGTGTCTTTGTGAGCCTATTTTCTATGACTTTCATCCTTTATGTGTGTAGTGTATTTTTTCATTATCATAATATTTATATTGTTATTCATGTTAACCATGATCCTTATTATGTACCCATTTTTTTCTATGACCCCAATCTACGATCGTGACCTACATCATGCACAAGTTTGGGGCATACAATTAGGAAAATCCTTGATTGTCATGGTCTTACTCTTCATTGCTATATCTAATGGACTTATATCTTACTATAATGTTTTTTTATATTCTATGTTATTATGTTACTACGATTTGTCTTGTATCTTCTAGGTAACATATATCATTATATTATTAGTACTTGTTTTCTCGAATATTATATCCTTACACGTTATGTCATCAAAATATATCATTTATTTTTTTAATGTTTCATTTAATCTATTTCTTTTAAGATATAAGCGTCACATATTTACCCATCTCCAAAGAAGGGCATATGTAATAGATTACATTTCTAATGGTCACGTATTTTTCTTCCAAGGTTGGATAAACCCAAGAGGCATTTTGTTGCATATCAAAGGCATAGAAGCATGTGATTGAGCATATTCAATTCCTATCTCCAACAAATTATAGGGTTCCAAATGCATTTCCCAATGTTCAATGACCTAATAAGCAATGTTTCATATTTCATTTGGATGTGAGGGCCTATCGCTAAAAGACACGTAAAGTTCCAACCTCACCCCATCGTCCACCTCTTATGATGGTATGCTAGACCCATGGAACTTTCATTGCATATCAAGGTTATTTTATGTTAAATTATGTTGATATGACACATTTCTCTATGTATAGCTACTTTTGTCCAACTTGAATGATATTGGTACTCTTGTTGTCTTTTGAAGCCTAAACATTTTTAGTATATCCTTAGAACACCCCACATTCCATGTTTCATTGCTCAAGTCCCACTATGTAGACAAAGTTGTTGTACAATCTTAATAGTATGTATGGACCTACTTATATAGGTCACTAGTAACATACAAATTCCCACAATGCATTGTTTGATTGTATTGTCTCCAATGGAGTATCATGGAGTCTCAGTAGTAGTGATTAGAGGGGGTTAGTGTCTAGTTGAACCCCCAACTCTACTTGACTTAGTCAAAACAATCACATTTGCCTCCACCGTAATTAAATTCTTCTCTTTTCTCGTTTCTATCTATTGGAAGTTAGCACATATATCAATATTGTGAATTTGGATCAAAATTCATCTTTAAGTAAACAAGTGGTGTGTTTCATTTTGGGCATTTGTTTCACATCTAGCATCGAGCAAATTGTTGACATATAAAAAAATGTATTCTTTCCTTTGTACTTGATTAATTATCTTTTAACATCTTTGTTTTTGTCCTAAAGGTTTGATAAATCAATGTCATCCATTTGAACATAGGTCTTAAAATCCACTTTTTTCATTAACACTCTAAGATAAAAATGAATTAGCTATGATATATACACAAGATTCATAACATGAAATGTAAAGACAAGAAAATGGAAAACGAAACCAAATGAATAAAACTTGAAAAACAAGTTTCAATTTGAAAATTTTACTCAAATTATAAAGTTAAATCCAACAATAATGAATAGCCTTGATAATTATATCTAATCATATCCAAAATTTTGAATTGAAATCATATATAGACTTAGATTCTACATTTCTACATTCATATTTTTGTAACAACCTACGCATAACATTATATTGTATAACTATTCTATTTTGTTAATTAAATGTATTTGATTTATTGGAATACACCCATATACCAACTTTACAACTATGAGATTGCCAAATTAAAAATTTTAATCCTAGGAATGACATGATTTCCCATACACGTCTAGTAAGCATCACATGTTTCCAGGCTACGTGTTTCTGAATACCCCACATTGGAATTTTTGGGACTATCATGAGTACAAGACCTAAATAGTCAAATAACTTTCGTCTAACAACCTAAGGATAAGCATATAATACCCTTCCCAATTATTTCAAAAAATAAAGGTACGAAACGTACTAGTTGGACCGAGCTGAATCTCGGACTCTTTTGAACAATTAAATTTGCAAAGGAGAAGGCATGTATTCAATGACGAATGGACGGTCGTAGAATTTTCTAAGATATTATCTTCGAGTTAATTAATCCATTACAGGAGGAATGCGCAAAATATACATTAGTTCTTCATATTTGTTTTTTCTCTTTTGCTTTTTCTAGGAGGCACAACCTTTCTTTATCCAACCAAGAACACTTTTGTCACCTTTTTTAATTCTTCTTTTGTTTGTTCTCTCATACTTCATGGATGCCAGTCTGGCCTAATAGGGGCACTTTGCCACCATTTTGTATGGGATATTTGTGATTTTTTTTTGTGGTTCAATGCACACATGCGGTGCACGGGATGAACATGACCGCCTTATTTTATTTGACCTAGCTTTTGTTATCCAAGATGTAATCTCCAATGTCCACCATTGGTGACACATCAAAATTTGATAAGAAAATCACCTCCTCAATCATAATCTCCAATGCCCACCATTGATTGCCAATAAAAAATGATAGAAAAATCTCCTGTCTCAATCATGTTGTCTTATATATTTTTGGACCCAAATAAACTCAGTTGCCAAAGAGGATCCAGTGGGGTCTGCTTCTCCATCTAGACCCAAACAATCTTACAAAACTATAGAGAATTGAGTGGGATCATAAGTGTGAAATCTTGATTGGGGTAACCGAGTGATTTTTGACTTCAATGGGGTACATGACAAAATATCAATTGTCATAGAATAAGGTGATACTATTTCCAAGGAATATGTATTGACTTGCCTAGTGCAATCCAACTCTCTTGATTTAAATATATGTATGCATCACACTACAAAATCTCCCAAAAGCTGATGATAATGATGCTCCATTAATGTGTTAAATAAAGTTTAGAATAAATTAATAGATAGAAAGTTTTTGATTCGAATGAGAAGTCGCCATTCAAAGAATTATTATTAAATTTAATTTTTAAATCCGTCTAAGCTAATTGAAAACATGGAAGATTGTTTCCATGATATAAAATCCAAATCCGTACATTTCAAAGTGGAAGAAGACTAGGATTCGTGTGAACCATGCATTACAGCTAATGTTTCAGAATTTAAAAAATTAAAAATTTAAATTAAAAAATGGTTCTTACTTTATTATAACTTAACCTATGAACATTTAGGATATTTAGAGGATATATTTTACTATGGTTGGTTATAAGCTTACCCACGAACATTTGAAGGATGGTATTTAGAGGATATATTTTATTATAATTCGTTACAGCTTATCCATTTGAATGAAGATATTTAGAGGATATGATTAGATAATTAGCTTATTTTATTTTTTGTGGGATATTTATTTGTGGGAATATTTATTAGTAGGGTTGTAATTCGGTTAATCCCATATTGTTAATCATGATAAGGTAATTGTAATTTGTTAGGCACCATAGTTGTGAAAAATCTGTGTTAATGGAGAAAGAAGGCAGAGGGTGAGAAGCCCCAATGAGGTGAATTATATTGACTATTCCTTATTTTATTAACAAATGCATATGGTGCTTATGTATTAAAGTGGAAGTGACTCTCCTACCAACAAATGCTTATTGTGTTTGTGTGGTAGGTAAAGTGGAAGTGTTTCTCCTACTAACAAATGCTTATTGTGTTTGTGTGGTAAAATGAAAGTGGGTCCCCTACCAACAAATGCTTATTGTGCTTGTGTAATAAAATGGAAGTAGGTCCTCTACAAACAAATGTTTATAGTGCTTGTGTGATAAAGTCGAGTAGTTCCATTACCTTAATTATTACCAAAAATGTATGAAGATTACCTTGATTATTACTAAAAATGTATTAAAATATTTTTTTCATAAAAATCATTTCCATACTAAAATGATATTATTTTGTGAGAATGTAGTCTTGATAGAAGGGGTGGGTTAGAAAACCATAATTGAAAAATGGATGAGGATTGAGAAGAATAGTGTCATATCCTATATTGGTCATTTTGTTGTGTTTTGTATTCAAGATGCCTATTCTATCGGTCTTTTTAATGTTTTCTTAGTACAATATATTTGAGAAAGAAGATAATTAAATTATAAGAAATAGCTTAACACAAATATGTACAATGAATAATGTGAGTTTTATTAAATAATTATTTACTCATAATTTTTGTATATGTATTATTTATTTTGTTTTCATTAACAAATTTTCAATATATGCCACCACTTAGATGCCACATTGAAGTTCATTGAAATTGCAAAAGGCTTACAAGTAAGTAATATTTTTATAATGCTTCACATTTTGTGAAAAATAGAATAGATAACGTTGTAATAGAGAGACAATACCAAAAAAAAATAGTAAATGCATAAGTCTATAATAACTTAGATTGTACGATATGTTTTATAGGTAATGAGTTATGTTGGAAAAAATCAATTAGGAAATGGAAGATTTTTTCGATCATGTGATTCCTTAAATGGTAATGATGAAAAGTTTGACGACTATGATGATGATGTAAAGCATGACAATCATAAGGACTAACCTTTAAATGATGATTAAAAATAAATTAATATTATTTTAGATGATGATGGCCATCCCGAAAACTTTATTGATGTTGATGTTTAATTCATCACATTTGATTATTATGTACTTAGTTTGTAACAATTACTTTATTTTTATACATTTATTTTTGAAGTGTTTCTTGATTGTTATGTAGTTGGTTTGTAATTATACACTCGATTGTTATGCACTTAATTTATAACTATTATCAATTGATCATAATTATTTATTTAAATATTCAAGTGCATTTTACATGTGAATATTTTAGAATTGAAAATCATTCATAAATTATAAAAGTATCATCATTGTCATCACTACCATCCTTATCATCTTTAAATGAAAATGGAAATAAGCAAGTTAATATTTCTATAGTTCATACGAATTTAAAAAAACTTCAAAGATAATAAAAACATTAAAATATAATCAATGAACGATAATATATATAATTTTGTTATAAATTGTGTCAACAAAATATATATATATATATATATATATATATATATATATATATATATATATATATATATCGGCTCTGAAGTAATTCTCATCAAACTTTTAGGGTGCCAAAAACAAAATTCAAAAAGTGCAATGCAAAGGTCGCGTCCATTCATGTGAGTTTATATTGCAACCCAAAAAAATCCTTTTATTTTTGAAATTTTCAAGCAAAAATTAATGAAAATGCCTTAATGCAAACGTTGACACAAATATTAGATACACTATATTTTAGCACTGAAATGAAGGCATATAGGATCATACTACTCACATTCCCAAACACCTAGTCCATAATGTTCGTTTGAGTTTTATAATCTAGTTAGCTAAACACCTTGTTGCAAGAAACTAGAAAGTACTACCCGTCTTCTCTCCCTTTTTATCAACCCATTGTATCAGGATAAAGCAGTCTAGTCTTTTAACAAAGTTAGTCTTATTTTGTTTTATTTTAATTTGATTTTGGCTTATTCTGGACTTGCAATGATCCACACTTGGGGGCTAAGATGTCATTCCAGTGGACAATCTTGTACTTGGTGGCAAGATATGGGTTATATAATTCCTAGAGGTAAACTAAGATAGTAGCAAATTAAAACACATTTCAAATATGGAAGTATTCATAGAATAATAAAATTTTAATTTGATGATAAAGAATAAGACAAGTGTAATGGTGTATAGGAGTGAGGACCCATGTGATGAGAAAGGGGGATATTCTCTAGCTAAATTTCCTACCTCATAATGAGATATAAATGTGTATAATAGATACAATGTACGCAAGGCATGCAAGTATTTGATATTCTCTAGTTTTGGTTATTTTATTTCCCTTATGATAAGTGGTTTGTACACGTGTACACGTGCACACCACATATACGCGTGTGTCAAGGTAAATTTTAGTGGCTTTGTTAATTCATGAATATTCATGTTTTTAAAATTTGAATTTGACAAATTTTTAGGCTCGGAATAAGGATCGAGTTGCTTGATTTTTCCAGTGCACAATGTAATTTTCGGTTGGTTCGCTAGCGTTTACACCAATAGTCGATTGTTTTAATTCAAATCGCCTTTAGCGTGAAATTAAAATTTTCTAAATTTGCCTTCATATATATACTAATTATGTATTTATAATTCCATATGCAAATTCTGACTATCAAATATTCTTCACAATTTCTTTTTGCTTTAAAGATCAAGATCACCGGATATTGTAAGTTCTGACCCTACTGGGACTTTGCATTAAAATATTTTTAATTTTGTTATGGTATTGTATTGCATGCTACCGATTTGGTAGTATAATCAATACTCTTGGACGATAACTCTAAAATGTTACCGACATGTAACATTGTGTATGCTATTGGCCGATAACATTATATATGCTAAATTGTTGAAGGCTTTGATAAAGTGAGTGTTGGGGATGGATCTATGCGGAAACATTACAACCATTGAATATATAATTGAAAACATGTAAATACGAATCTAACAATCCCCACAAAATCTACAGTGGTAAAAACGTAAACAAGAATAATCCAAATAACAAAAAAGTACACACACATAACACAACATGTACCGTGGTTCACCCAATGTGGGCTACGTCCACCAAAGATAGAGATCTCATATATATAATATAACTAGATATTACAAACCAACTCTTCTGCACGAGAGTACATGTATCTCTACAAGAGTATCTCCTCCAAATCTCCAACTAGATCTGTCTGAACTTACACTAAACCTGTGCATCCATACCATCACTGTGTCTCATCCGGATCTCTAACCGGATCTACCCGAGTGCACTACAATCGTGCCTATGAAATTCCATCGATCTCACATACCGAAGCTACCCTATATTTGTCATTGTGCAACCAAGCTCTCACTTTGTGAATCTGCAAACAAGACCTTTCGGAAGGGTCTACCAATGTTGAACCGTAACCGTGCACCAAGAAGTAATTCTCTCCTCCATCATTGCATAACTTGTGCAAACATGAAGACAACTTCCTCAACAATACTAGATTCCTATGGATCAACAATACATCATGATCTCATGGATATGTAATACAAGATCTCACAACAACCTATGGATCTACAAGAATGAGCAATAATAAGATCTCACAACACCCTGTGGATCTAATAAGAAGAAACACTAAGTGCTTTGCATACTATGCAAGCGATTACATGAGACTAAACAAAACAAAACAAATACAATAGAAGATGATACTATCTTCTCACCAACAAGTGTACTGCACTTTCTTTCTGTTTAACTTCTCTATATGAAAGCTCTTGTCTTTATGCGATCTACTTTTTTCTTCTTCTTCATCCTTTCAACCGAGGATAGTTCTATTCTTCTATTTCCTTATTCCAACATATCTAACCCTAGTTTTTAGCTTATATAAGCCTAGACAAACTTAGGGCACAATAACTATACATTTACAACCTTTAGATTCACTTTATAACTAAAGTTAGATCTAATTCCCGTGAGTTAAATATAAACTTTCACGCACAGGTAACCGGTGTCGATTCCTTGACCGATGTAGGTTCCCTATCTTGACCGGTGTCGCTTCCCTAATTGATGTAGGTTCCCTGTCATGACCGATGTCGGTTCCCTGTGACATCGATTCCTCCTGGGGGACCAACGTCGGTTAGTTAATCGGCGTTGGTTACTATGTAAACTAGTAAACCTCAAAAGGGATGCCTTTGTGAAGCAATTCAGCTCGACAACCTAACAATGAGGATAATTTGAAAGAGGAAATTTTGCATACACTACATTTGACGATAATTCTTTCTAAAGAATAGGAAAGGTCAAGCATAAAAGGTTACTCTATATATTGTAATAATTTCTCTTTAGGAATAATAATCTTTCTCTCTTACAATGAGTCCCGTAGTTGAACTCGAAACGTCAAAGAAGACAATTCTTTCTAAAGAATAGGACATGACAAACATCAAAGGTTACTTTATATATTGTAATAATTTCTCTTTGGGAAAACAAATCTCTCTCATGACGATGAGTCTCGTAGTTGGACTCGAAATATCAAGATTTATTGTTTCAAATGCAGTGTATCCAGAATCTCCTCTTTTAGATTGTATATGTTACTGACCGGTAGCATTGTACATGTTACTTATCCTTAGCATGTTCAATGCTACCAGCCAATAACATTATGTATGTTATCGATCGGTAACATTGTCTATGCTACCGGACGGTAGCATGTACAATGTTACCAGCTGGAAGCATACCAAATGCTACCGGTCGATACCATTGAACATGCTACTAGTCAGTAGCATAAAAAATGCTATTGACTGATAGCATTGTGCATGTTGTCATCTGGTAGCACTGTCTATTCTACCGAAAACTTTTGAAATGATAAGATTCAAACTTTTTCACCTACCGTTTACAATTTTTAAATATTCTGCTTAAAAATCAACCTATTTGAAAATTCCACTTGTATAGGTACAATGGACTCTGTGAATAATGAAAACAATTCATATCAACTTAAAAGAAAAAGTAACATATTAAATTATTTCAACCAACAAAAAAATAAGGATTTAACTATGATCCATTAAAACAATAACACAAGTAACATATTTTCATTAACTTTTTCTTTATTTTTTCTTTGCTTAGATTAATTTTTAATATCTTTTTCATAGTCAAACCTTTTTCATGTTTGAATATAGAAACCCCTATTGTTAATTGTATTCGACATGAAACAATTAACCAAAACATATCCCCTAAAGAAACAATTAACAATTCGGTGGATGAAGATACGATTGATTATCCCATGCCAAAGTTGGAAGATAATCCTCACTACGATAGATGAATGTTCTAATGTAGAGATTTGAGTAGAAGATGATATTAATCAGACTCTTCAAAAAAATAAATCTATGAGAAAGAAGAAAACTACATGGACAATTGGAATGTCTTTTAAGGTAGTTTGGGTAGCATAATATCTATTAATTGAACATGTAGAGCCAAAAAATGGTAATGATACTCCAAAGAATATAGATGTATAATTTGTAGTTGTAAGTTGGGAAAATAACATAAAATGCAACTAAAATTAGACACCATTGAGAAACATTGTGGTAAAATATATGTGATAGTCAAAGAAAATGACGGAAAAATAACATAAACACGTAGATGGAAAACAACGAAAGAATGCATGCATGTAAGATATGTGGAGGAGTATGAAATTAGGCAGAAACATTGTCGAAAACTTGTGGAGAAATGAGGAACAATTAATGCAAAATTGGAAAATCTATAAATGACAATCTTAAGTCAAAAAATACATAGTTTTCAATTGTATTCTTCATTCTTAAAATAGGCAGACCTATTTCAGATTTTTCCGTATTTAAGAAATTGTTCATGTTTAATGGGTTTCCTTACCTTCCATGATCACATTGGTAAAATACCAACGATTGAGAAATGACAAACTGCCTTATCTTGCAATGATTGAAAAGGAGGATTTGAAAGAGAAAGTCAAGAATGCAAGTTTTATCTCCATTTCCATTGATGAGGTTACATTAGTGGACAACACATCTTGGGTTTGCATGCATGTTTATACTTTTGAGAACCACACAAGACAACCTCATCTTCTAGTTGTTCATAAAATGAATGGAAACTATAATGCTGAAAATCTTTATAAATTAGTTATATCTAATTTGAAGGATATAACTGGGATGAATGATTATTCAATAGCTACAAAGCTTATATGTGTTGGTGTTGATGGTGCATCAATAATGCAGGCCATAGAATGGGTCTATGTGTCCTCCTACAAACATCAATTGTGCCTTACATGATTCTAATTCATTGCATGAATCATAAGATGAATCTTGCATACAAGATAGTTAACACATTTGAAAATGTTGAAAAATTTGAAGAGCTTATCCATGAATTACATGCATATATGTCAAACAATCCAAAAAGATTTATGGAGTTTCAAAAATTTGCAATTGGAGTGACAAATGGTAAAAAACTTCTTAAAGACGTTGATACAAGATGGATTTTCATGTATGAACCTGCATGCAAATTTTTTGATGAATATCCATCGTTAATTGGTTTCATGTTTAAGTATTGTATGTGTGTTGATAAGGCAAAATATTTCTTTTACTACTTAACATTTTTGAAAATATTGTTTACACTTTGCGGGATTGTACCTATGTTGAATGAAATCAATTCCTTAACAAAACATGCTCAAGAAAGATCCATTTATATAGTCGACTTCATTAGATTGAGAAAACATGTATGTCAAACATTATATTTGTTATATAACTTTGATGAATGTTTTCAAGGACATGTATTCAAGTACTTGAAAAACTTTAACAAATTTGAAGGATCCCAAAAGTTATTTTGTATTCAATATAAGTGGTAATCTTTGTATCATTGTAAATGGGAACGAGATTCAAATTCTCACTTTCTAAAAAAGAGTGGATATTGTTGGATCAAACATTGAAGAAGTACTTGTAACACATAATTTATATGAAGGTAAATATCTCAAACAAGAGTCAAATTACAAAAAAATTCACAATGTTTACCCAAAGAGATTAGAGAAAGATTTAAAAGGGATGAGATTCTTGAGGCCATGGTAGTTGTCAATCCTATATTTTGGAATCCTGCAGCATGTAAGAAAGCTATAAGTGATTCATATAAAAGACATATGGGTAGTCTCATTAAGCATTTTGGAAAATCAATAGAATGTAACATATTTAAAATTTAGGATATTCTTTAAAAAAATTATGTTCATGTCAATCAACTCATTTCACATCGATGGTTGATATCACAATGGAACAAACAATATGGCTTAGGATATGGAAAAAGTTGTATCCTAGTAGCATCCTACATGAAAGCATTAGTGAATATTTCCGATTGTATGAATTGTGTCAAACAATGATATTGGGATCAATTGAAGATGAAAGTGTTTTTAGCGCATTAACATTTGTTAAATCAAAATATCAAACAAACTGGATAAAAATCTTGAGACTTGTTTGAGATTGTATGTTTCACGATATGATGTGGACACATTTCCTTATGAAATAGTAATGAAAATATGGAATTCTCTTGCAGAAAGGAGAGGGGTCTGTAATTCTAATACAAGGGCTAACAGTAACAAAGAAGACATAAACATCAAACAATGACTGAAAATAACAATGAAAGATTAGATAACAATTTGAGTTTTGAAGACCTAAATAGTCAAAGAATTGTTCAAGCTACCTAATATAGACTAAATATGTATCTATGGATATAACATTTCTGGAAATAAAATTTCATATCATATTATAAGTATGTAACTTGTTATTTGTGATATACGCATGTTCTTTATTAAATAATATTTTTAGTGTTGTAATTTGTTTAGAGTTTTTAATCGAGAAATGTCATACTTATTTTTTCTATTGTCTTTTAAATCAAAATAATATCATAGAATTATTTGGAGAACTTACACATGAATATAATACAAGTACAACACCATATAAATTTTAACTCTCAATATTTTCATATAATGAAGAAGATCAAAATTACTAGAAAAGTATATATATTTATAGTCTAAATATTAAATTGTTTTACAAATTACAACCAGAGTTTCAAATGACAATTTTCATCTTGCAGCTTCATCCTTAAGAAGTAGATTCTTTCATTTGTGTTATTGACTCCTCTGCACCAGAACCTTCTTTTAAAACACCTGACTGAACAAGATCCTTCGCGGTTGCATTGATATTCAAAAGTATGTCATGTTCTAGATTTGTTGCATCACCAAAAAAATAGTAACAATGTGGATACTCTTTTATTTTATTTTTCAACAATATTTCAGGATCTATTCGATTCTCCTTTATTATCCTTCTTAAGGTATTATTCTGCTTGTTTAAAATAACAAGCTTTTGCTTCAAATCAATTACTGCAATTAAACTTTTCCTTGCACTTTTCAAATGCACATCAAGTATTGTTGCCTCATTCTTCAAATTCTAGTACTTGACTGCATTTTAAAATTAAAAAAAATAAAAAAATTGTAAATCATCTTTGATAATTATTTAAAACTTACCAATGCCTTATCCCTTTCCGCATTCACAATAACAACAAGGCCCTTGTCTCTTGACCACATATTATGGTAGGCTTGTGCTTCTGCATTTAAGTTTTCTATTTTGTTCAACATTATATCTAATACATCATCATTATAAGTATTTGTAAAAGACATAGTACTAGACATACACCGATTCATCAAAATATCAAGTGTAGCTGGTTCGTTTTGAATCGAATAATAGAATAAACGTCTTTAAGAGTAGTTAAAACAAAAAATTATTTCTGTAATTAAAATTTTAGCCCTAAACTCGCACAATCTTATTAGTTTTATATCCTTTGATGGTATATCATTAAGTCGTGGCTAGACAAATGTTAGCCAAAAAAATATCAAGTGAAAAACTAGTTTTTCATCATCATTTAAGGTAGTTTCTCGAGGAGAAGGTGTGTTTGATTTTTTTCTCTTCTTTAGAGAAGGTTGCCTTGTCCCATGGATCATATCTTTTGTATTGAAAGTTCCATGGATCTCGATCACTGCTGGGCGCTTTCAATGCCAAAATATTCTTCATTCAAAATAGAAACATCCGCACACTAGTAATATTGCCCAACTAAAAAGTTGGAAACTCAGCTCCAAAATTAAGGGTTTCCTTGCTTGAATCTGGAGCATTAAATGAAATATGTTTCCCACTTCCCTGTCCTAACATTTTGTTATGGCTATGGCGGTGGTGGCATCTTCTTCCTCAAACAATTAGATGTATTTGGAATTGGAGGCGGGGGATGCACAACTACATTCGATTTTAGAAAACATGAGAAAATTGAAACGAAAACATAAATAAGAATGAAATAATAGAAAATTATAAATCATTTATGATTAAAAACATTACTTATTCGTGTAGATTGTGTTGGGATGCAGATGGTGCATGTTGTAGTTGTTGTGGTTGTTGTTGAGAGGTAGATTGAAAAGACTGGGAGTGGGATTGGTACTGGTAGTGTTGATCTAAATGTAATCAACCATTAACAATTTAAATTTATCGTTTCTTCATTTAAATTAAAAATAAATTAAAATTAAAACTTAAATGAGATACATACCTTGTGGTAACAAAGATATATCTTGATCTTGTGTTTCATCAAATTCATATACAATTCTTATTGGGCTAACACAATCTTGATGATATAAACTTGAGCTACTGGAAGTTACTACACGAAAGGAATGTAAACAAGTTATAAAAGGTTTAATGTATATTTATATGAAATTTTATATATATTATAGAAATATTAAAAACATGCAATTAGTGATATGGTGGACGTGTCAATTAGACGAGGAGTTAAAGAAATCCTCATTTGTTTCACTTGATAAGTGCTTATTTGTGGAGTGGACCGAGTAGTCTCTTTGGTCTATGATCCGAATATCTAGAATCGGAAGGAAATGTCCTCTTATAACAACCTCTCTTCTAATTGTAGCTGCAACAACTATTCCTATTATAATTCAACAATGAATTGAATATTAATTCCAAATATAATTTATAAACTATTAAGAAAATTAATGATAATGATTAAAAATTAAATAATCATAAATTTGGGAGTTGGGACCGACCTCCCGTTGTACACTTGTTAAAGACACAACTATAAGCTTGTTGTTGAGTGCGGTAGGAGTAAGGGTGTAGCATAAATGATAAAGATATTCATAATACAAAGCAAGAATAAAATTTGTGGAATTAATAGTAACAATGTCATTCATATTAATGTTACTTAGGTCATGTCTTATCTTGGAGGATAAGAAAGTGTACCAATCATATTGTTACTAAGGGTGCACACGATATAAACAAGGGCCCAAAATGGAATATCTCGTATATCTACCTTATAATATGATTTTGGCTTAGAAAAATTGCACCATACCTTACATAAAAAATTGGTTATTGAAATCCTTGAGGGAATTCCCCTTTTTGAAGGATTTGGGGAACCTATAAATGTAAGGAGACAAAATTTATCAATATTAAATAAGACACAAAA
The DNA here is from genome assembly GCA_018340775.1 of Taxus wallichiana var. yunnanensis. NCBI lineage: Eukaryota > Viridiplantae > Streptophyta > Pinopsida > Cupressales > Taxaceae > Taxus > Taxus wallichiana. Next base: position 805,169,246 of record CM031235.1, read on the forward strand.
TCAAAATTCCTAAAATTAAAAATGATATAAACAATAATATGATTATTTGAAACTTAGTTACTTACTAGTAGCTACATCAATAAATAATTGGTAATGAGACTCCAAATACTTGATATCTTCATAAGACAAAATGGCCTTCGTTGTGACAAGATCCACATCTTTGTGTGGTAGTCTTATCAAATGTTGAATGTCTTCAAGGGGTTCCAAAGGATAGTGTGTGTGATGGAGTTGAATGGAAAAAGTATAAGAGGAACTGTTATAGGTTGTTAGAAGGTTGTTGAGTGTTTTGGTGTCTATAGGAAATTGGGGTATATAAATTAGCCTCTTGAAACTGGAGGCGTCAATCCATTGTGAAAATGAATTGCGATCTAATAGGAGTTTGTATATTTGAGGAAGTACAAGGCTCTTATAAGAAAACTTATGGATTTGAGGTTGTTCTGTGGGCTCACAGAACTTTGAAATGACCTTTATTCTCGGCATTTTTTTATAAATCATATAGACCCTCTATTTGGGCTATGGAGATGTTTTAACTTCCAATCTAGAGATGACCTAACTTTCTATTGTGTCTGTTAATGCAAGTGGTTGTCGGTGGATGAAAGTGGTTATTTTCTCGTTTGTTGTAAAGTGAAATGAATAGTCTTGATGGCTTTATATAGGAAAACACAAGAGTGCTACCGACTGGTAGCATTTTGTATAAAGTACCACCGTGACACACATCATCATACCGGTTGGTAGCGAGGATAATGCTACTAATCGACAACATTTTGCATGCTTTCTAGTCAATAACATTCTCCATCACCGTCGTTTGGTAGCATTGCTATCGATCGGTAACATACATAATGTTACCGATCGTAAGATTTTGCATCTTGTCGGCATTATGTATGCTATCGACCAAGAAGATGCACTTACAATGTTGCTTCACATTACATAACGACCCTTTCCCTAAATTTTGTAAAAAAATTGCCATCCCCACGAAACAATTTTTACTACGATTCACCTTACTTTTGAAAGTGGTTTTTCAAAATTCGCCAACCATTTTCTACAGTTTTTAAGAGGGACCCTTAAAATTTACCTTGGAGTGCACGCGCATGCACACACACACACATCCTTATAAGAATTCAACTACGAAAAATGATGGTTATAAAAAGGAATTGTTATAACCAAATCATATTTTGGTCCAATAATATTTTCCATGCTACCTATCGGTAAAATTTTGTTTGTTACCGACCGATAACATTTTGTACGCTACTTGTTGGTAGCATGTAGAATTCGAATGTTGCTTTTGAAGAACAATCTTTCCTAAATTTTGTAAAAATTTCGCCATCCCCACGAAACAATTTTTCCTACATTCCGCCTTACTTTTGAAAGTGGTTTTTCAAAATGCGCTAACTATTTTCTACAGTTTTTTAGAGGGACCCTTAAAATTTACCCTAGAGTGTGCACACACACACACATCCTTACAAGAATCCAACTATGAAAAATGATGGTTATAAAAATGAATTGTTATAACAAATTCATATTTTGGTCAAGTGATAGTTAAGTGTCTTACAAGTGTGGCAATTGAACTTCTAGTACAACATGTAGGTAGGGTCTTTAACATGGGATGCACATGAAGAGTGTCACTTAGGATGCCGTGTGGCAATAGGAAAATGAATCATGGATGTTAAGTTATGGAAGTCGGGCATAGCTACAAGGTGTTATGTACTACTAACATAATTATTGACTTGATAATAATTATGACCTCAATACAAGAACTCTAGCCCTTAAAACTCATATTTTGCATCAAAAACACCAAAATCAACCCATGAATTGAAAATTTGTGCTATTAGTAGCATCCTTTTTAAAGTTAAAATTACAACCTTTTACACCCATGGTTTTTGAAACCTATAATGTTGCTAATAAAAACCTTGAAACCATCCCCGAATCAAAAAGTGTTGGTGCTAATAACACCCTTTTTTTATCAAGGTTGAATTTGTAACTTGTTTGAAACTATGGTCTTAACAACCAATATTGTTCCAACCAAAACTATAAAATTAACCCTCTAATAAATATGTGTGCTACTAACAACACCCTTTTTTCAAGATTGAAATTGCAACCTTTTTTGAAACCATGGCCTTAACAACTAGTATCATTGTAGCAAAAATTGTAAAATCAGCCCCTAAATCAAATTTCTAAGTGACACCTTCCTTTCTAATACATTTGCATTAATCAATAGTAAACGACCACCCCCCTATACAATGATGGTAGAATAAGGGCTTAGTATCTCTCTCCCATTTCTTTGTTTGTCTAGGGACATTTCTTTCTCCCCATTAAATGCTTTGCAAGTACAACTCATTGATGTAGATTTACATTTACAAATCAATGTATCGTAGTTTTTATAGTTGGTTGAAGATATTCTATCCTTTTACCAATTTAAATATTAATAATTGTTGTAGCATCCGTTATTTTGGCCTACTGATTAATTCTCATTCTTTTGAGTGCTTGTTGTGGTCTCTTGTAAATAATTGCATAAATAAATTTATCTTTTTATATATGTAGCATATGATACATGGTAAAAGGCAATAAACATGCCTTGTAACAAATAAATTGTCCTTACACATTTCCATCTCAATTTTTAGATCAAATATTAATATTGACCTAAAAGTTAATTGATTGATTTCAATATTTGTTACATATTATTTATGTTTAAAAGAAATATTTGTACTATTTTCACCGATTTTCTTAGTCTCATTAAGATTATTCTAACAAAAATTTGCATAAGCAAATAACAAGAATAAAAAAGTGAGGTATTCCTATAAAAATTTTGACGTTTGAATTTGTTGAATAATAACATATACATTTACATCTTGGATACAAATGTATTTCCATAATGAAGAGAGACTTAGTTTGTAATGATCCAAGGTTGAAGACTTTTTTCACTAGGGTTTCCTCATGTGTAGTCATTTGTCTTGCCATACAAGTACCCATCAAACATAAAGATTTTGATTTCCAATAAAACTTCTTTAATATCAAAAGATGTCTTTATTTGATTTGGGGGTTGATTCATTGAATTTGGATAAACAATTTAAATTGGAAATCCCTAACAATGCCTTCATCACTTAGAAACGAACTTTAGATAATTCTCAATTCTATTATTGCATCGCCTTAACTTAAGAGAGTCATTTTCATTGTATTTAGAGGAATTTTGATGAGATTTACTTATTAGATTCTAAAGCCATAAAATAGAAGAGGGGAAGACAATCAAACATACTCATTCCACAATCAATCCTTCGTAATACACACTCAATTCACAATCAATCCTCCATAATCCATAATTAATCAAATATAGTCATTCCAAAAACAATTCTTCCTATTGGTATTTCTAAAAGATGATACATAATTACACTCTATAATACATTTAAAGACATATTTTTCATGAATAATGTGTACATATTTCCTCACTCAATGCATTCTATAATTTTCGTTTTGATATTAGAGAGAACAAATCCTATTCAAAAAGACATTTAATGCTTTCACCGTGGTGGCTCTAAAGATTGGGGTTACATGACATTTTTTGACTTCGACATTCATCGAACTCTATGCACCCACTATGGAGGTATAAGTTTATATTATATTTTGTAATTGAATTAAAAATTATAATTATAGATCTTCATTATGACATGTCTACTACTTGTAGAGACCCACCGAGAGTCATCTAACGAAGACCACCATATTTATATCAAGTGGACGTTCAATCAACCTCTAGGGACTCAACACAAAGATATATATTTATAATCTCAAAATTATTTAATTTCATTGAACAATTCTAATACCACTTGTATATCGTAAATCTACTTTACATATAGGTACTCGACGAGAGGATGATGATGATGATGGAAAGAGAACATGTGCTTTGCTTGCTCTTAGGGTGTCCCTTGCATGGATGTATGAGTTTATAGTGTATTTGTTAATATAATTTTTTTCTTAATTGAAAAATTATAATATGACTTGATTATGACAGGTCTACATCCTATATCAACCGACATGAGGATGAAGGCAATCATAGGATGAGGGAGTCATCTGATGCGGAGGTATAAAGTCTTCATCTGTTATTTAAAAGCGATTTTAATTAATTCTGTTATAACGAGTCGGCATTTTTTTTCAATTCCTCATCAAAGGCAAGTCCCTCTCAGCATGTTAGCTTGATATTAAAAAATTAAAAAATGAAACAATGAGAGACATCCCCAAAAAGTATGAATGACCTACTCCCAAGTGGATTGAAAATGACAGTGAACTCTTTCCCCTCCACCAACAAACATTGATAGACCCACTCATCTTGTCCGTGGTAATTATAAACGCTAGGTGCAAGGGGACCTCAAAATGGACCTCTATGCAAATGATGATATTTATGGATATTCGGGGCAAGTTAGCATTTTTATATATTTTATTTGAGCTAGAGTAATGTGATTTATTTCAATTTATCATTTTATTAGTTTAATTTATTTTCAATTTATTTTATATGTCATTTTTAGTGATTTATTTTTTTGTGGTTACATGTATTTTAAAAAATAATAGTTGACCAAACACGAAAATTGATTCATTCATATTGTCATCTAGAGTGGCTGCAAATCCCACTTGAGAGATGAATAAGTTGGTTGATGTAACTTTCACCAAGTTTAGGAGGACCCACTACGACCCAAAGCTAATTGGAAAATTTACATCATAAGGGTTTAGGATAATAAAGAGGAATTTGAGGGTAATTACGTTGCCTAGATACAAGATTACATAAAATAGTATATAGTTTGAAAATAAATTTTATATTTAAAATTTGCAGTTCACTACCAAGGAAACACATATGACAAGAGGAGACGTCTTCAACCTCCCGAAATAGAGAAAATGCTTGGTTTAGTTTGTGTGACAAGTGGCTAGCAAAGGACACTAATAAGGTTGTAAGTTAGTTAATGAAAGTAATGATATATGTTGACATTTGCACTATAAAGAGGATTATTTAAAGCTTTGCATTGTGGTTGATAAACACATTTTCTTTAATTTAATATTTTGTTTTTTTGTTGTCATTCACATCTTACAAAAAAATAAATATAGTTTAGAAATATAATGCAATGGTAATTGTATAACATGTTGATCAATTAAAAACTTAATACATATTGATGTATGTGCTAAGGGGTACCAATCCATAATCGAAAAGGGATGTTGATGACTCGTCGTTTGGGCTGAAAAAACATAGAAGACATCGTTAATAAATTTGTAATTTGTATATAAGCTATTTATAGAGTTACGATGTTTCGTTTCAAATTATTTTAATAAAAACAATTAATATATGTAATTTTATCATATACTTGTATTCACATGAAGAGTGCTATAAGAAGTGCATCACAAAGAAAGTGTGTGTGGCATTAAAATACTTGGGATGGAACACAAAAGACTTCAATCAAAGTGGGCACACGATAATCAATTTATATTGGTAAGACGTGTAATGTTCAATTTTTGTACACACAAACTTTAAATTAAAATTAAACACTTTTAACATTTTATTATTAATTTTTGTTAGGGTAAAAACAAATTGGAAGGATGAAGAGGATGTTGAGAAGGATGAGGATGACGAGGGACGATGGAGAGGATGATAAGGAACATGATGGAGAGGGCGAGGAGGAGGATCAAGTTTAGGAAGAGCAAGAAGATTGTGAGGATCAAGGGGAGGAGGACAAGACCGATCACTAGGATATTTAGGATGTAGTTTTACATCTATTTTTTTGTAATTTAGAAGGGACCCCTTAATACTCCCTCAAAATTACACTATTATATATTATTGTAAATCACATTTTGAATTGAAACATTGTCTTTTTTATTATTAATAATAATATTTGGATACTTTACAAATTCTTAGTGTACAATTTCTCAGTGACAATATAATGTAAATAATATTTTAGTATATAATGTTTAATAGTTGTAAATAAGCAAAAAAATGTAATATAATTATTCGTAATTATACCATTTGTAATTATGATTAATTATATTTCTTTTAAAAAATATCCAACAATTTTTGTATCACATTTATGTCACCTCTCGATGTTAATGATGTAGATCTTGCGTCATTTTGAGATGATGCAAAGTAGCACAATTTTGATAAAATGGCACTAAATTGGTGCAAAATTGATGCTAAGTCGACATAACTAAAATTGTCTAATCGTGTCATGTTTGCGTCACTTTTGCACCACAAATTTTGACGTAATTTCTTAAGAAACACTCAAAAAACACCCAAACATGTCCATTTCTCGACACAAAATCATCCAAGATATCATGTTATTTACATATTGTGTACTAGTGTTTGACTTGCGAAGGTTAAATTTTCAAATGCACAAGTATTGTAGTTGGCTTTGGGTCGATTGAGTAGAAAATCATTCACACATGTCACTTATATAAATTCATACACCCTACTCATTTCGGGCATCTCTTGATATTTTGGATCATCTAGAGGAAACACACTCTAAAAGAATGTTTGAAACTTATTATTGAATCATCAAATCCTTAGAGCAATACAAGAAGCTACATGTTTGAATACATATTATTTTGTTGCCCTATATCACTCTCATGTACCAATTGAAGTCAAAGATCATTACCATAGGTTAGAGGATTTATTAGGGTCTTGTCAAAAACCATTGTTAATGCGCATCCGCACACATCCACTTTGGGAGGAAGAGCCACATAGGCCTAAGACCCCTTCAAGGTAATGCTTAGCGCTTGAGGGATTGTTAAGGTCACTCCAACTAAATCATAATAACCCCTTTTATAGGATACAAGGAAAGGAGTTACGGTTTCTATAAAGGAGAAGTCATTTTCAAGTACACAAGTGTGATCACTATACTCTAATCATAGACTCCAAACCCAAGGACACAAACACACTAGGTGTTTGAATTGAGTTGTAGATCAAAACACCAAAGCAAAAAGTCATGTGCATAAGAGGATGAAAATGTCCGACATTTTTGTCTAAATTGGGTGATCATGTCCTTCGCTCATTTCCAAATCTCCAAATTTTACAAACACACTTCAAACACTCTACATAGCCTATTTCTACAATTTCATAACTTTTTCACTCTTCTAAACTTCACAAAATGGTTATATCTTTCTAACCCTATCCCAATTCACTTTATTTAGCTATCAAGAGAAATGTTTGATCATATCTTATCGGTTGCATGGTTTAAAATTTTTGCATGTACTCTTTTAATTGTATTTATATTCTATATTATCATTTTACACTAACGGAATTTATCTCAATTATATTAACACTAATTTTTTAATCACACAATGTAAAGTAACCAATCACATCATGATATGTAAGATTGACAACTATTAAATGGTGTTCACTAAAGTGGCTTAAATGTACTTGACATTGAGCCTAATATGCCACCTATTTTACTCTTACAACTTTGATGATGTGCATCAATAACCATCCTGTCATATTTAAACTTACAAATTAATTTTAAAATACTTAGCATCGAACACTGACTCAAACATGCGAACTCCTAATTGTTAGTGTAGAGCTTTACCAATTAGTCCACATGAATTTGTAAGCAATTAGTTATAATTTAAAAATTTAAATTTGATAGCAAGTTGCATATTAAGGTGGGACCCAACTGACAACATAGTATGTATGATGACATTATGGATCATACATACAATCAACATGTAGTCTATTGAATTGTAAGTCTCACTTTGTTTGTAGTAATTAGAAATGATGAAGATATTTGGGCCTCCTTAAGCTATTCTCTATTAAATACCCAAACATACAAATACTTGAATTCACCCTTAATTTTAATACGGTTCAAATTTCTCATTTTAAATCAATTCAACATGTATCTTTCCCTCCAATTAAACATATCGAAAAAATATATATAAATACAAATTAATCAATAAATGTTAAATATTAATACAACACTATTTAAATAGCCTTTAAATCCCAAATTAGAGTAGTCCACCATTAACATACCTCCCCTACTTTAAAAAGGTTTGAAAATATTCTTTATTGAAAGCTTTCCTCAACCTATATAAGAAACAACACCTATGAATAATTAATTTGTGAGGAAAGAGTAGAATCTGAAATTTGTATTATATTCTTGATGCAACACATCTTTTCCACAATATGAATTTTTACAATATTAAAAAAATTCCAACTTACAATTGTAATGTACTTCCACTCCCACAAACTAATCACCATGTAACATTGTTTATAATATTCCACAAAGTCCATTTATAAGAGTACACATTTAAACTTTAACAAAAAAATGATCTGTTGTCCACTTAGTCTCAAATCAATAAAAAAACTGAACAATTAATGTGTGGTTCCATATATAATAAGATTTGACAAGATTCTATAATTTGTGGTATACATCTAGCAAACATTAAAATACCAATTATTATCACAGGGCTATAACAAATATTTTAAGACATTTTTAATTATAAAAATTAGGCCTTATCTAATTCCATAAGGAGAAAAAGGATAACAATTAGATGACAGTTTTCTGTTTTGCCATTAAGATGTTTGCTATAAATAATATTATATTTAATGTCAAATGATTAAATTATTCTATAAAATATTTGGTTAAATTGTAAAGATGCCATAAGAATATTAATGAATTAAAATATGTTCTTCGTGTTGAGTGGTGGCTACTATATCATATGGGGTCCTAAGTTCAAAGCTGAAACAAACAATACAACATGAGATGTCCCGCAAAATTGCCTTTTATCCAATTTAATATTTTCTCTGTATAGTCAACTATTATATATGTGTTGTTATTATTCAAATATTTATTTTATTTTAATTTTTATGTTTAACATTGTCTTGTTATTATTAATATATATTTATTTGAAAAATGTGGGTTTTAAGGAGATTTTGTACGTATTTGTAAAGGTTTAATTTTGGGTGGATATAAAAATATAAATTAATTAATCTAAATTTATTTAATATGACATTATTTTCACAAGTATTTCATTGTATCAATCATAGAATGTAATGGGACACTCGTGCTAAGAATATTGTACATTACGTTCTAATTATATCGTATGTAATTAATAATTATTATGGATTTTGAATAGAAGGGACTTGTTTCTATCTTAATAAATAATATGGAACGTTTCACTTATCAACCATAATTTGTAGTGGGTCTTTGGTCGGGAATAAGCGTAAGCTTTACGTGTTAGGAATATTGTCTCATTATTTCTAAATGTGATTAATATGATATGATTATACATTATTCTTGTTAAAAATATTTTTACTTTTTCTAATGTATTCAAGGAAATTTAATTGAAGTGTAATATAGATGAATAGATTAAGATAAATGCCAAACAAATAACTTAATAACATTAAATATGTTAAATAATACATAGACAAAATATTAATAATATTTCATTAATTATTCGAAATCCAATAACAAGATATTCATGTAGAGTTTATAGCCATGTCTTAAATGAATTGGAATGAAGCGATAGTCATCTACTTCTAAATGGATAATGCTATTCTCAATAATTGTCTATTTGATATGTATTATATCATGTTTGTCTTACATATGTGCATGATGTGTACCTTAATGTGTTATTGTCGTGTTGTCATGATTCTCATTATTCATCCATCACATTATGTGATTATGATTTGTACCATGCATGTACTTGGGGAAAAACCCCACTACTTGGCATATGATTATCATTGTTATATATATTGAGCACTAAATATTGGTTGCTACATTTTCCACGTCTCACATTATTATATTATGATTTTATTCATGTACTAGGGCAACATGAGATTAAATAGATGTGTGTGCTTACATTACATGTTCCTAAATATATCTTTGCGCCATATATCTTTTATCAATCTCAAGATCTAATTTTTCCGAGTTCTATAAAATCTTCTTGAATCTTCGTGGGCACATCCATATTTTATATTTATCATTCATGTTTCCATGTGTTTCAATATTCAAATAGTTTGCTTGATGAAAATTTCTTAATCATTTACATAAACAATTTCCACTATGAGAACATAAATATCATATTTATTAAAAAAATTATACTTCCAAGCCCTTGCCATGTAGTAGTTTTAACACACAAGGACACATCAAACCTTTGTAGGATTTGATGCGGTACAAAGATATTATGGAGGCAACATTTGGGCAAAGAAACGGGCCTGATTTTGACAAAAGAAAACCGGTAAACACAATCATATTATAAAATTGGGCTCATAAAATAAACAATATCCACTGTAATAGTTTGAACGTGATGAGATCAACACAACACGTAAGGGTTGATCTTTATTTAAAAAAACAGGTAGAGCACGGGACGCGCCGCCCGATAATATCTAAAGAATCTGATTTACGAGGTGATGTGATTTTTGCTTTTCTCTCTCCTTTATTAAATTACATAAATAATCACATCCAATCCTTTCTATCTATGTTGTAATCTAATAATAGTTTATACTTTAATATAATGTACTTATTACTATTTAATAAACAATTCTATGTTGTAAAAGATCCCACTACCTGCCGACCTAATAATTTAAAATACGTTGTTTCGAAAAATAACCGTTATTTATTGCATTTTGGTTTTTTTAAAAGGAAAAAAATTAGTGGCGGATGAAATAGTGAATTGTTGTCCGTTTTTTGTTATTGCATTTCTAAGTGTTCAGTTTTTTTTAAACCACTTTTTTATAAGATGTGGGGTTAATCTTGCATTCTTACATTTATTGGTCATTTTAGGAAATCTCAGATAATCTTTTTAAATGGTTTTTTTGACCCAGTCCGTTTATTGAGTATAATTGTTGATGGTACCACCAAGAATGTAACTTTTTTGTGCATTTTTATGTTCTGTCGTCATTGTCTAAGTGTTCAGTGGTGTTTTAAAACCACTTTTTTATAAGATGTGGGGTTAATCTTGCATTCTTACATTTATTGAGTCATTTTAGGAAATCTCACTTTAAGATAATCTTTTTAAATGGTTTTTTTGACCCAAGTCTGCTTTATTGTAGTCATAATTGAGTTTGATGGTACCACCAAGAATGTAACTACGCAAATTTGTGCCAAGGTATTCCATGAAATAATACCCTGCTCCAAATTTTATTTTACATATTATGATTTTAATAATGATTGCAAATGACTTGAATAGTTTTGTTTTGTAGGATACTTTGTTATGAGAATTCCCTCTAAAAGCATGCTTAAAACTTGGGTTAAGTATGTATGATTTTAATATGCTATAAAATTGGACACAATCCAAATTTAACCAAATGGTTTTTCCTTTTTAACTTTGTGACACAACCCACACCACAATAAATTTGTACAAAAATGCAACTTAGTATGTGCGGAGCTCATTACTTGTATTCTCCCCATGGATGCATGATTTTGTGGTCTCTTAGCACACCTCCCTCAAGGTCCTAATTTGGGTAATATTCCCTAGACTCCATTTTCTTTACTGACATTTCCTTAGAGAAATCATTGTCATGGCCATGTCATTTTCATAGAACCGACAAAGTTTTACTTTATCGGACTACAAAAGCGTGTTTGTATAGAGGTTGACCTTTCCCATAACCTTAAGGAATCTATTGACATCCAATTAGGCAACGCCCTCTTATAGCCAGAGTGCTCTATCTTAATATTATCAATACTTGTTTCAAATGTCAATCTTCTAAACACGTGATTCATGATTGCCCATTGACAACAACATGTAACAAGGCCATTTCAAACCCCATTGCTAAGGTTTCTCAAACAAATGACAACAATGGTTGACCACATTTGGTGGTCATGGAAACAAATATAATAAAGGTTTAAGAATGATTAACTAGAATGTGGAATTATTCTATGTTAATCTAATACATGCACATCAATAAATGACATCTAAGTAAGTAAAGAAAGTGACCCAAACAACTAAGAAAATAGAAATGTGAAACCCTAATGAGCAAAATATGGTTAGGAAGAGCTTAGTTGATTCAATGAAGGTGTTGGATTGTGTCGTAAGTGTGAACCAGGAAAACATGAGGAGGAAACGATCACACAGAAGCTTGAGAAAGCACATATCCGAGCTCTGGTGGGTGACCGGGCACTGAAGAGGGACAGGGGCCCGTGGGCACCTGGTTTGAGATATGGGTGCCCTGGTCTACGGAAATAACCTAAAACCCTCCTCTGAGGTGTCGTTGGATGTTTGCGCATGTGTTCTCTTCTTGCTCGCACACTTACTTCATTGAATCATCAAATGTCACCGCAATAAGAAATCACCTGCAAAACCCCAAGATGAGCATCAAATCCCTAAAAAAGAAAGATGCATATGAAGGGGTCAAATTGTCCTCAAGCGGCCACAATGGTGGACTTACTAACTGAGAATTGCACTACATCTTAGACCCAATGTAGTTCTATGTGTGTGTGCAAATCGTGCCCTAGGTTACTCTTGTGTCAATCCACACTTTGTGAAGTAGTGAGCAATAACTAGATGTAGAATGTAATAGAATGGTAGATGGAATAGAATAAACTTCCCTCCTATGTAGTGTGATGTAGATGAACCAACCTTGTGCCTTGTGATGGAGCTATATGGATGCAAATGGAGCCTTTGATGGATGCAACCTTAGGTGATGATAGTAGTGCTTAGTGCTTGGTCCCTCATTATGGTCTCATAACTTTATATTTATATGGTTCTCTTGATCTAATTTCATAATTAACCCCGAAAAGGTCGACCACTAAAAAGATAGAAAGCTCAAACGGCTAGAAAGTGCCCAAAAAGTGGCAAGAAAGTGTAAAAAAGCTTAGGTGCTCCAAATGGGACCAGGGCACCTTAAGCGCCCTAGTCAGAGATAAAACAACGCCAAATGGAAAAAATGACTGGGCGAGTACATGCGGGAGGTTGGCAGTGACAACAACAAACAAAGTAAAATGGCCAAAGGAAATGGGTTAATTAATACTTTCTTCACTCAAAAACCATATGAATAGTAGTATGAGACTAGGACTAAATAATGCCTAAAGTGCATGATTTTGTGTCTACATTTGCCCCACTTTATGTTGGTGAGCGAAACGCTTGATAACATAAAGTAGATAGAGATGTGTACTTGATGTCCATGTAGAGTGATGTAGAAAGTGTGTGATGTTGGACTAGAAAAAGCGTGGAGTGACAAAAATGGAGCATGGAAACTAAAGATGCAAAAGTGTAAAAAGTGGTGAGAGTGAACCTAGGGCGGAAACATGTGTGTAGTTACCGATGTATGTGTGAGGTACCTGCATGTTAGTATGAGGTACGGAATTGTAGAATGACGTTGTTGTTTTCATGCCATTATTGTTGTTGTTGTTCTTGACTTTTTCTCATACAATCAGACTTGTAAGGAGAAGATGATCAAGTAGTCAAATACACATGTATATATGTCAAAAATGTATGTAAAGACACATGTATATAGTAAAAAAGCATGTAATGGAAATGAAAAATGTAAAAGGAACATGTGCACCTAATCCGTGATGAGAGAAAAGAGTGTAGAGAAGGATATCATGTATTGCAAGTTTTTGGGTGATCTCACGCCACTATGGCCAAGAAGTGTAGGGAGAAAGCTGCATTATTCTCCAACATGTAATTGCTTCCCGAGAATGGTGTGAAGAGATCTATGTAATGCTTGGTTTTTTGGGCGATCCGACGCCACTGGCCAAAGTAGTGTAGGGAGGAAATCTATTGTATCCTCTAACCTGTAACTACTCCCCATAATGTTAAGGACAACCTTCCCTGTAAAAGTCATTGTGTATGGGGTTCATAGATTGGTCTTAACCCACTCGCTATATAACCCACAATGTTAATGACAAAAAATCTGAACTAAACTATACCAGTAGAGAGCATTGTGTAATGTGTAAATCCCCAAAATGATGCCCCCTCTTTGGGGGTGCATGCGACGTCACATATAGGAGGATGCGGCCCAAAAGAGGACAAAATATAAATTATGCTTTGCAGGGGAATGGAATGCACTTGGTAGAAACCAAGGCACACACAAACAAGTGGCTAGAAACAAGTGTTAGTACGAACAAGCATGCATGTAAAAAAGGACAAGTTTATGCTATGTAAACAATGTATAAGCTAAAATAAAGTAAACACGCAAGAAGACAACCATAGACCACCAAAGTGGGTTACAAACATGGACATCACTCATGATGTCGCAAGACACTCAAGGCCATAATGGTCGCATACAACAAACAAGTGTGCACACCAAACAACATTGGGCGAGACCGCATACAATAACAAACAAGAGACAAAACAATAGCAAACAAACAAACATATAACCATGGAAGTAAATAATCCTGCAAACAAATGCTACACATGAAGCACCCATTAGCATGTTAGAAAGATAACCCATATGTCAAAAGTGTGTATAAGCAAGTAATGTAGAGTGCTAAGTACAAAATGAAACAATAGCACATGTAAGAGACGAATGTGGATGCCCCAAGAATCGTTGTAGGAGTGGTAGGAGGCGAGCATCCATGTTGCGTGTGAGAGACATGTATCTGCGATCATAACTAGAAAAGGATGTGAACGCACATGTGTGTATGGTAAAGATAATGACATACAAGAGATCTAGCTAGCATGTGTAATAAATGAACATGAACAAGAAAATGTAAGCAAGAGTAAAAGAAACCAAGATATGCAACATGTTGTGGATGGATGAAATGAAATGCAAGATGGATGATAGGAGTTGTGTGCCCCTTGAGTGAATGGAAGTGTATGCAGTGAGGTTCATTTAGTATGCCCTCTTAGCAGACAAGAATCCAAAAATGAGAGTGCGTCAAAATGGTCGAATTGTGCGTTGTGTGTAGTGCGTTGTGATGAGTGTGTATGTGTAGTGTTGATAATATGCAAGCGAGAAATGATGTGCACATGACCCTATAGTGTGTTGCGTATATGTACGACAAGATGATCGAAAGAGTGATGATTTAGCCTAAAGCGTATATCACTACAAGATGAATAAAGGGAGTGGTGATGTATCCTAAAGCATGTACCACTATAAGATGTAGGAATATGTGACCATTTAGCCTATAATGTATGTCACTAACCTAGTAATGTCGCATGGTAGAAGGTTGAATGATGAGCGTGTGTGTATGATAAGGTCCATTTGATTTATAAACCCTCGGTAGTCGAGTATGGACCGAGGAACTAGAGTGTGTCATAGGGTAGTGTGTGCAACAGTGTGTAGAAGAATATGTAGTATGTGTGATGATAAGAAATGACCATATGATGTGCAAGATGTGTAAAATGCAATGTATAGTGTGCAGATGTGTAGATAGACTAATAATGTGATGGTACCCATGTATATAGTATGTATGATGATGCTAGACTCGTAGAAACAATAGGAGTGTGACACATGTGTGATGAATAGTAGTATGGTATGTAAAAAAAAATGAATGATGTGTAGATGTGTAAATGTCTAAATGATGTAGACTAAATGTAGAATGTAAGATGTAAGACATGTGATGCGAGATGTGTGAAGAGACGCAATGTGTAGTATCTATTGTGCAGTGTGTGGGGTTCATGTGTAGTATGCCTCAACAATCAAGTGTGAACCGAAGCACAAGAGTGTGTCATTGGTTAATGGCGGTGTATGCGAAGTGTAGATGACTATGCAAATATGCTAGAACGTGGATGTGTGTAAGTGAAGACGTGTGTGTTATATAGGATGGGGGTAATGGATGTCATGCCCCCAAGTGTGTATGTGATAAAGGTATAGTCAAAAGACAGTAAGTGGATCAATGTAAGGAGTAGTTGCCTTAACAAAAGTGATGGGATGTTGAGGTGGTAAAGGTGTGTGACCATCAAATGGTTCATCATCATAGTAAGCTTCATCCGGGTCCTAGTCATTGACATAGGTATGGTCTATAACAGATGGCGGAATTACAAGTTTAACTATAGGAGGTGTTTGTTGAGCATGACCTAGTGATGTCACAGATACCTTGAATGGAGGAGGAGTTAGACCAACATTAAGAGGAGGTTTCTTAGTTTGATTAGGTAATGTTGTAGATGACTTAGTAGGAGGAGGTGATGGAAGAAAAACCTTGAGAGGTGATTGCTTAGTTGGAATGGGTTGAATAGGCAACACTTAACTAATCCGAAGAAGCAAATGAGAAGCGGTAGTGTGATGCTCATTAGATGTAGGAGGAATAGACTTAGGAGCCCATTTGGGTACATTATTTGTAGGTGGGCATGCAACAAAATGTTGTGTAGTGAATGAGAGAAAATATTGATGCTCAAGATGTTTGATTCTTTGTTGTAACACATAACAATCATTGTCATTATGTCCATTGATTCAATGATAATTGCAATATGGATGACCTTGATATTTTGCTAGCCGATAAGGAGGATAATAATGAGTAGGTGAAAAGTGATCAATTGATGACTAAGGAGCTCAGTAAGAAGGTCATGTTGCTTAGTATTACAATCAAAGGTGAGAGGCTTGTAATGGTATAACTTGAGGCTCACCGATATCGAGCATGTAGTAGACATAGAATGAAGATGAGATGTAGAAGGAGAACAAACATGAGTCTGAGAAGCATCCTTAAGATGTTGGATTTCAGATTTGAGATATGTAATCATGGATTCCATAGCCTTAAATTTGTCTTGAAATAAAGAATGCAAAGCTTGAATTGAATCCAATATGGGTTGATTGATGGAGGATCATAAGGACTAGGGTCATCAAATAAGTGATAAAAAAAGGACTTATTTCATGTGGCGGGTATTGCTTTAGGAGAGACATGGTATATAGGTTTTTTTAAAGAACAACTTGGCAATTAGGATGCATCTTAAGCAAATCAGACAAATAAATTTGAGGAATTTTGGGAGCCATGATAGAGGAAAAATGAAGATCTTAAGCGTGAAAGTGTTCAAGGTTTCACCAAAATGTTAAATAAAATGTGGATTCTATGTTAATCTAATATATGCACAACAATAAATGAAAACTAAGTAAAGAAAGTGACCCAAACAACTAAGTAAATAGAAATGTGAAACCCTAATGAGAAAAGAGGGTTAGGAAGAGCTTAGCTGATTGACGAAGGTGCTGGACTATGTCGCAATGTGAACTAGGCAAACAGGAGGAGGAAATGATCACACAAAGCCTTAGAAAGCACAAATCCGAGCTCTCTGGTTGGATCAGGGCATTTGGAGAGGGACATGGGCGCCTGTGGGTGCCGTGGTCTAAGAATGGGGCACCCCTGGTATGTGGAAATAACCTAAAACCCTCCTCTGAGGTGTCACTGGATGTTTTCCTGTGTTCTCTTCTTGCCACACTAACTTCGCTAAACTACGTCAGATGTCGCTGCAATATCTGCAATAAGGAATCACCTGCAAAACCCAATATAAACATCAAATCCCTAAAAATAAAGATGCATATAAAGGGGTCGACTTTATCTGTCAAAGCTGACCACAATGGTGGAATTACTAATCGAGCACCGCACTACATCTCGGACCATAGTGTAGTTCTATGTGTGTGTGCAAATCGTTCCCTAGGTTGCTCTTGTGTCAGTTGCACTTTGTGAAGTAGTGAACAATAACTAGATGTAGAATGTAATAGAATGGTGGATGGAATAGAATAAACTTCCTTCCTATGCAGTGTGATGAAAATGAACCAACCTTGTGTCTTGTGATAGAGCTAGATGGATGCAAATGGAGCCTTTAATGGATGCAACCTTAGGTGATGATAGTAGTGCTTAGTGCTTGGTCCCTCATTATGGTCTCATACCTTTATATTTATATGGTTCTCTTGATCTAATTTCATAATTAAACCTGAAAAGGTTGACCAATAAAAATCTCAAATGGCTAGAAAGTGCCCAAAAAGTGGTGGGAAAGTGTAAAATGGCTTAGGCGCCCAATGGACCAGGGCGCTTAGGGTGCCCCATTACTTGGGTTGGATGCCCCGTCAGGGGATAAAACAACGCCAAATGGTAAAAATTGATTGGGCGAGTACATGCAGGAGGTCGGCAAAGTGATGACAAAAAGCAAAGTAAAATGGCCAAAGGACATGGGTTTATTAATACTTTCTTCACTCAAAAACCATATAAATAATAGTATGAGACCATGGCTAAATAATGCCTAAAGTACGTGATTTTATGTCTACAAAAACCAACCCAACTATGGGAGCTACTAATGCCAAGAACATTAAGTCGCTTATTAGTTCAACTCTTTCCCAATAGGGTTCAGTTCACCATCAATTTTAATCTCTCCCTCACTTGAATAAGCTCATAATCGAATCATCAACATCTCAAGATGTTGAAAATCATAATCATCCCACCAGCTAATCACTAAAACTATATTTGTTCCTCATTCCGATATTTATGGTATTTGTCAATACTCGCAATCAAGTCTTCATGTGGTTTCTCCTTGCAAATATGTGACTCAACATTCTCATAGTCTTCATCACCGACTTGAGGAAGGATAAATTTTGTGTAAGTTTAGGAAATAGTTTAAGCTTGATGATTTTTGTAATATAACCAACGATAACTTTTTAAAAATATTTATTTGATTTTATAGGATATGACCTCTAACACAGTGCCCCATGAATTGCTTTTCATGGAATATTCAAGGTCTCACTGAATCCCATCACACATACATTGTATGATATTTTAAGAGACACTTTCCATGCATGAACATTCTTTGTTTGCGAAGAAGTTAAGGTGGCATAGTTTTTGCTTACTTCCACTACTAAAGTTCTCTAGCTCAATAGTTTAGCTCTTACTAGTAATCATGAGCCTAGCCATGGAGGGGCCAATACTTTTATTGCTCCAAAATAGCGGCCTCATTATGGTATTCATGTGTGACCCAACCAATCTCATTCTTTGGGTATCATTTTATATTGAAAATGCTCGTTTAAGGTGATCAATATTTATCTGACTAATGTTGTGGTGAAAGAGTGACACTTTGGCATTGGATAGAAAACGAGATGATAAAGTTACATTGGGTTACGTGTGGTGAATTTAATATGGTCGATTTGACAATGACAAGCTTGGTCACCTATTCGTGCATTGGATAGGCTGGAAAAAAATCCTAAAAATACATGTGTAATAAAATCGAGTTGTGTGACCCTAATGCCACGTGTTAAGATGATTTGGTTGTTTGGAACACTTCGTTTAACTTTTGCCAAAGATGCGACAAAGTCTTCAAGCGATTAAATTGTGCCATGTTTTCTACTTAACTATACTTTTATTTTTCCATTTGCTTTAAGTTACTAGTTGAATCTCTACCATTTATTATCATGTCTCACTACCTTTTGATCCATTTTTGGATAGAATGGATTTTTGATGACCCAAAGTTCTAAAAATGCATTTTTAGAAATATTGTTGTTCTCCATCATGAACCCACTTTGCATCATATCAAACAAGTATGGAGCCTTTTTCCAAGGCCATGTGGTGATTCGAACTAGATTTTATGATGGTTGAATGCCATCACTTTCCTAACCCTATTCATTCGCACTTTTGAGAGGTAACTTTAGTTTATTATATGTTTGGGATTCCTTCGCATTCCATACAAATCCTTCCCAACTATGGCAATATGTTATCAAATAAGTTGGAAAAATCTCATATAGTGGATCAATAAGCCCCTCTCTCTAGCTAGTAAGTATCAAATCTCTTGTAACGTACTCATTTTTACTATTCTTCATGCTAGGTTCCTTCTCAAGCCTCTTATAAAAATCTTTAAAATTTTATCAAAGATTTCTTATGGGCTAGTTTTGAATATGGGAAGATTTTTCATAGAGTTTTATGAGACTTTGTTGTCTTCCCATGAAGCAGGAGGATTAGGTTTGCTATACATTTGTCATCAGGTACTTCTTTATGTGCCAAATTGATCGTGATAGTGAGTCGAAATAAGATTAAAAATTCTTCTTTGTAAGTACATTGTGAAAGGAGTGTCGTAGGGTCAAAAAACATAGCGCGGGCTTGACCTTCATAATCTTATCATTCTCAAAGTCCTTGGTGAAATTGGTTGGCTCATCTGTAGTTAAAATTATTAAGAATGGTTGGCAAAATATCAAACCATGGTTTCAATGGAATGGAGATGGATTTAGATAAGGGTTTTCTATTAACTACAATTCACTTTGGTGGTCTCCATTCATTACCTTTCACAATGTTCCTCTTGTTGAATTCTTGTGGGTCCATTCCTCAATAGTTTTAGATGAGGTATTTACTTATAATAACACACCCAATGAGACATTGTGACATCAACCACAACTTGATTGGACCCGATTAGAGTACCATATCAAATCGATCAAGTGATTGGTTCAATGTGGTATGTAAACGAGATCAATCAATTTGAACACTCCTTTCATAATGCTTTATATTTTCAAAATCAAAGTTTGTAGTGATGGAAAAAAATCATGTGATATGTACTTTGAGGTGCTTAGATTAGATGATGGAGATACAAATCTCTATCTCTAAAACAATATTGAAATATCATTTCTTTTATCCATTTTATTTTCTATTATTCTATTTATATATAAGAATTTCCAAACTAAACTACCATTTGTAAAAATGGATGGGAATGTTTTTTTGTGATGGAAAGGTGTCCTCCATGCAACTTTTTCATTTGCCTTGCAAAAATACATAATGTTATGTAATTATTGGTGAAATAGGAGGAACAAGAGAAAGGATGTAGTTCCATTATTATTGTTTTTCTCAATGAAGAGCCCATTGGAGGCTAGGGAAAACGTTTACTATTAACATCCATGGATTATTTACCTACAAAATCACCGAGATTCTATGGCAACTCATTTATCTTTTAGGAGGATGTTCAACATCTAATATATATTTATCTGAATTTTTAAAAACATTGATTTAATATTCTGATTGGCTGAAACAAATTTATAACCATATCAGTATTTTTTGATTAAATAAATCAAGAATTTCCAAATTTTTTTGATTTCCTATGGTTTCAACATCAGAAATTATGTGACAGTAAATATTGAATGCAAACATTTAACAATCCTGACAACAAACATTAATTATTCCATTTAAAAAAAATCAGAGTATAGATTATGCAAGCACTTGCAATTACTGAATGTAATTACTGTCGCATTGATTCATTTTTTGTTTCGATTAATATGAGACTTGGCTAGCTAAAACACATGAAAAATGCGGTTCCCGATTGAAGGTCCTGACTAGACTGGTAAGTGGTTTCAGAACAATATGCTGTCCATTTTCTTTGATCTCATCAAATTCTGCAGTTGTAGTGTAGGCATTATTTCATTTCAGCTGTATAACAGTGCAGCTGTGTTCCGAAGATTGTTCTCTTGGAGGATTGTAAATTTTAAGGAGTTTCTGCAAGTTGTCACTTATTTCATGCATTGCATGTTTTCCTGTAACCGGTGCTTCATCGCCATCTCGCATTTTGGTTTCTGTTTTTGCATGGGACGAGCAATTAGTTGGGTTCTATATTGTATTATTCAGAATGTGAATGATTTATTCCCCTGTATGAATATTTGTTGTGGGAAATACAAAAATTGTATCGTTTGGAAGTTTATAAGACAAAAATGGACGAATTTCTGTCTTCAAGATTCGTTTACTGCAAATAATTTTAAATTTATTTGATTAAAAACAAGGGAATTTGTTTTTTTTTCCCCTGAGATTTAAAGATTTTCTGTTCTTAAAACTAATTGTGGAGTGGCCGCTTGAGGAGATGACACTCCTCGCTTTAGATTCAGCATTTCTTCTGCAACTGTACGTTTTAGAGGTTACAGAATTTTAGCAATTTACATGTACAAAATATATTACTGTAAGTGTACATTTTACAGGCTCCAACATATTGCAAGTGCACAATTTAGAGACTGCAACATTTATGAAACATTTAGGTTATTTATAGGCACCTTGAGGTGAATGTATAATCCTAAATCATCTCCATGGGAGCTCACATTAATTATGGTATGGCCAACTCTCTTCTTCAACGGCTCATTTCTGGTTTTCCTTAGCACTTTCACAGATGGTTTTTCCTAATCTTACACAGCCTGGAACGCTCCAGTCACAATACTGGAGGTCTGAGGGATTTGATAAGACTTTTATTTATTCTTTTTTGTGTCCGATCCGCAGACTTAACAGGATCCTCATCTACAGTCTAGGTTGAGATTGATCACCATGCCTCGATCGCCAATCCAACCAACTATGGTTGCGTCACAAGAGTTTTTCTAGATCTTCACAGAGCTATCTTTCTGGTGGCTGCACCCTATCCAAACATTTTGAGTGTGGGAAGGGTATTTGTGGGATTTGGAGTGGGCATTAACTCCTTTGCACATTTCAGAGGCCTCAGCAGCAAAAAATCAGGGGATCTTTAGTCATTGAAATAGCTTTTCTCATAAATGCTTGGATTCCCCAGGTTTTGTGCTTTTTTGTAAATTGCGCTCGAGCTCTTTTTCCTGAATCTCTTGATTGATTGTATGGATATTGTACATGCATCGGAAACTGTCGAGAGTCAAATTTAAGAATTCAATGAGGAGGTGGGATGTTTTGAGATGGCGTTAGCTGCTATAGCATCTTTTTGCTCCTTAATTTTTTAGTTATCTCGACACAATTTCTGAGTATTTTTTTCAGTGTCCGAGTTTTTTCTTAATTTCTCAATTTTAACTATTAATTTTTAGATGAATATCAAAAAGCGAGAAATGAAAAGATGAGAGAAAAAATTGATTCGTTAAAGTGCTAGAGTTTTTCTACACAAGGCTTTGATTTTTTTGATCGTCTTAACGATCAAGCCCACCTAAAATGTATTGGATGAACAATTTAGTGTCCTGGCTGCCAATTAAATGGAAAATCCCAACGCCACAAATAAAGGGATTCAAGATGATTTAAAAATTGAACCATAGCTCTCAAGATTGTGAGCCAGATTGAAGCCATCGGTGTTGCGTGTGAATGGGTAAAGACTGTGTTCAAATGTTGGTTTGATAATTCTTCATGGATTCTAGGATGAAATTTAGTCATATAATAATAAATCAGTCTAGAACTTTCTTTGTGACTAATATCGATCCAAGTTTACTTTTTCTATTTTATCTTTTTCTTGTTGATTTGGGAATGCACAGCGTGACAGAATAGATTTGAAATTCCAGATTTGACTGCTCGCCAATTCCGTTTGCAGATTTGAAATTCCGTTTGATTTTTTTTGAGTTACTCAACGAGACATTGGAATCAGGAGAGAAAGTACCTAGTGCCACTTCCTTTGTCTATTCAAAAATAAAGTAATTGGGGAATGCGCAGATAAGACTAGTTAAACATATTCACACGAGAATGCACACTTGCACTAGTTTCGTCTTGCATTTGTGCCAAGTCTACATTAAACCCACTCCGAACGACAATGCACAATTGCATTCGTTTGGTCTTGCGTCAGATCTGTCCGAACAAATTATATTAATTGATTTGGGGATGCACAGAATACAATGGCACTTTCTTATATGAATTGCACTGGGTATGCAGATTTGAAAATCCAGATTTGACTGCTCGCCAATTGCCTGGATTATGTGATCGTCATATCTGCCCAAACACATTAAATTAATTAATTTGGAAATGCGCAGAATAGATTTGAAATTCCAGATTTGACTGCTCATCAATCCCGTTTGCAAATTTAGGAATGTATTGCAGATTTCAAGTTTTGTTTGGCTGCTCACCAATCCACCATCCACTTTACTTTACTGCTCAAGGTAAGGATATTGTCTTCAACTCATCCACTTTACTTTACTTTTACATACGGTGCAAACAAGTGTGCCTGCTACCTCCCTTGCCGCGTCAATTTCCTTCTCGCAGTCGTGACACCAGTACGATAAAGTCGCCACTGAAGCAAAACTGGCCCCTTCTATTGCATAATGCTATCAAAATTTTCTGGTCCTACTTTCTATTTTTCTGGTTCCTTAATAATAATAATAACAAGAACCCTTTGTCATGCTTTCTTGTAGGTTTCATATTTGGAATTAAAAATCTTTGTGATCTCTTCAGACAGAACCTGCCAGTTTTTATCATATTGGCAGTTATTATCAGGGTGGTATGCTACTATGGCTTTTCGGAGAGCTGCTTTAACATTATCTGGAGTAGCAACCCATCAGTGTCTTTCTCGGATCTGGATGAGTGTGCACTTCATAAATGAACTGCAAGAAAGACTCTACACTCTTTTCCCGTTTCTTCTTAATCATATCAATTGCTTCATGCAGCCTCTGTGCATCAAATTCATTCTTCTTGTCATGTTCTCTTTTCTCTTCATCCACAATATTTTTCTGGTGTTCACGGACCTTCAATGATGAGTACTTATACCAGTTAGAGTCTGCTATGCGAGGGCACATGGTGGCGAGGGCGCATAATGGCAATTTTGGTGCTCTCAAAGTGGTAACGATGGGCCTGATTTTCCAATTTCAAAACAGAGGAGTATAGCTTGCCAATTCGGCTTAATGTAATGGCTTCACTCTTCAAATCTTTCTCTTTGCTGATCAAATGGCATCCCAAACAAGCTCCATGCTCACTACTTCCCCATCAAATAAATCTCTATTAAGTAATTCATCCATTCTTCAGACCGTAATTTTGATGACATCAGATTTTGTTGAGGCCGTTTAAACGATTTGAGAGCCTACTATGTGCCTGCTCATTTGGCAAATAGGTATTGGTCACTGTAGTTTCAGTCACTTGCAACAACAGCATTTGATAAAACATCATCATTTTCTGATGGAACCTCAATCCCTATACTAGAGCTCCCATTTTGGCGCACTCTGATATTATCTTCGAAGGCTTCTGCATTTCACCATATAACTGCAAATAGTATTTTTTTCTGAAATTCCTTGCCTTTATCAACAAGCCCATTTTCGTATGTCATAAAACATCTCAGACCAGATATGTGTGCCTTCTCGTTAACTCCTCTTCACAACGGTGCCGACTACATCTGATAGAAACCTACGATTCAATATTTTTTGGTGGTTTTCCATCCATAGCTCTCGTTTTGACACATGCTGGGAGGATGTTGGCAGGGGCTGACAGAGTATATGACAATCTGCCTGCCAAATTCAACAACTATCAAAGCATGCAAAAGGTGTCAAATATTGTTGCGATTAGCTTTACACTTGCTGCTTGTCTTTGCCTAGAAATCCCCAAGGCTTTTTTGGTCGGCCCCTACAGTCCTTTGAACTTTGAAACGCCAATTTCCCGAGGCATGTTGTCAGATAATTCTCATGCCTGTGTAATTTAGATTACTTCATTTTTTCTATGTTGTAATTTCAGTTTTCTGCACTTCAACTCCAATCTTCAAGTTAGGTGCTTTTAGTTCCGTACGTCATCATTGTGTTCACAAAACACTTCCTTTTTGGTCAACTTCCCTATCACCTCTTAACCTAGTTCACAAAGTTTATAGTTACTAAACTAATTTTCGAAACAGAAGATAATATCTATACATTTTTTGTTTTTTGCTGAATTCTATTCGTTTGAAACAATTACACCATATATGTTAATAAACAGTAAGGCTTATTCCTTGACTGCCAACTTGAACAAATGGAAATTTCTCCCAAAACATCTTATTGAAGGTATATAATACGTTCATGCAACTAGGCTTCTCGCTTTTCGCTTAAAGCAAAAAAAAAATGCTTTATGGGAGAAATCCATGTCTTCATGTCTTTCCATAGCAGAACAACTTGACGTGGTTTCTGCTGGTTTTTTATCTGCTCTGAAAACTATGCGAAGCACAAAATGCAGCTGGGCGACCAAGATTTTCTTTTCGCAATGAGAATCGGTTTAGTATCATGTGCATTTAGTTCTTTCCGTGTGTCTCTGCAACATCGAAGTTGATGTGTGCATGTTTTTTTGCAGGGAGTCAGCATATTCAAAAAGTGAATAGTGTAGCGAACATCAATGTGCGAAACCCCGTCTCTGTTGCCATAATCCAGGCTTTCAAAGTTGAACTCAACAAATATACGCTCCAGGTATGGCATGCTATATCTTTTTCTCTTGACAATATGTGCTTTCATTGTTTGGAATTCTCTTTCATGCTATGGGGATTCTGCTCTCCCTGTTGCTACTTTTTTTGCTATTGGACTGAACAAAAACCAAAAAAAAAACTATGGCTGCCATGTGCATTTCTGTAGAGGGCTATGTCCCTGCGAACAAGAAACCAGCTCACATTGATGACATGCTAAAAAAACATAACCTTTTTAGAGACATTGCATTCAAGTATAACGTGGGCGATTGCTTATTTGATACATTTGTTGTTTTGTTACACTTTCGTTATACCTCTATTGAACTCCGAACTGGAATCATAGACCACTTCTTGCATTCTTTGCATAGAGGCAATGCAGATGCTTTTAAATCGCTCCATCTGGAATTAGATCGTGACACCCTTTACGCTCTGCATCATATCCACGATGCGCAAACATATTTCCGTCGGATGCGACTTTCGGCAATGCCCATTGCAAATGCAACCGAGATTGGTCTATGGGGCGACAACTTCTGTATAAACTGGTTAGCAAAATGGCTTAACATACCGATATGGGTCTGGTCGAAAACAAGAGGCAATAACTATTTCCAATTCAATGCACAAAGCCATCTGCTTCCATTCTGTGTGTTGTTTCATGATGCAAACCCTAGTTGCGGCCACTATGAGCCATTGTATTGGAAAAAAAAACCTGGCTTCTCTGTTGCACTTGAAAGAAACACGATTTCTGACTCTTGTATTGCACTTAAGACTAATTGGAACAATGTTGACCGTAGTCTGCAGAATGCAGGCCCGCAGAATAAAACATGCTACTTTAAACTGTGGTGAAAGCCTATTCGACTCTGTTTGTCAATTATGCAATCGTGAATTTGACATTCATTGCCTGAGGCGATATGTTGCACAGTCTTTTTGCAATGCATATTTGTCCCAGAATTTGCATGCTTTGTCTTGCTTGCAAAATTACCTTCACGTTGCTATAATTGAAAACATACCGCACATTGCAAATTGGCAAGGCTTTATTATAAACATTGCCACTCCCTATAACAATGGAAGAATTGAAGGAAATCAATTTTGCTTACAATGGTTGTCGATCATTTTTAATGTAAAAATACAAGTATGGGATGCACAAACCATTACCATTGTCGAAGTGTATTCTGGTTTATCAAAACCAGCAACCACATACAATCTTTTGTGCTTTTTTTCAAATGAACGTCATTCTCATTATGAAGGTTTGATTCAAGCATCGCCAACTACGTTCACTACTTGTACTTCCTTTTTGCATGAGAAGACACAAAGATCACAATCAACCAATTCTTTGCGCAAGATGAAACATGAAATACGAACCCAAAAAAGCAATAAATGCTCACAAACTTCAAACACTCCAATGACCAAAAAAAAAAAGTGATAAACCACTCTAGAATTTCGCTTCGTTGTCTTAAAATTGAAATTCGCCAAAATGGAAACAAGCAATCAAAATCTAAGATTTGTATACACAATTTCAAAAAAAAATTAATGATACGCCAATACATGGTTGTCCAGGTTTGTAAGCAATTGAAGTTCAAGTCCAACATGACTATGTTAAAAGATCCAGAAAAAAAAACATATTTTGATCTGAGCAAAGACGAAAAATTAAAAGAACAGAAAAACATATGTGTTGATTGCTACAGATGTTTGAGAAATGGAAGATTGCCAAAACTTGCATCGCCTTTTTGCATAGAATTGAACTCCGAGATTGCTTCTGTAGCGGTTCTTACTGATCTTGAAGAGAGGCTAGTTGCTATGAGAATAGCATTTGCACAAATAAGGCATTGCACACATAGAAAACCACAATTCACCTTGAAAGGAGCCATAATAAACGTGCCTTCCAATGTGGATATAATACAAAAAGCATTGCCAAGACATGTTGAAGAAACAAAAACTATTGTTGTCGAACTCAAACGTCGTTTACAATACAAAGATGCCTTTCATACAGGAAATGTGCGACCTAACGCCATCATGAAAGCATTGCATCAACTTTGCAAAACAACTTTGTACCGTATGGAAAAAGTTCATGTCAATAAAGAATGGATTCGATTCCTTCCATCAATTACTGATGTTGACTTCGACAATCAAACAATTTCAAGCAATAGTGATACGGACGAAGAAAGTGACAACGAATACATCGGTGATACTTTAGTCCATCGATTTACAAATGCGCAACGCATTGTTGACCTGCAAGATAAGGTAATACAAATTGCTCCGGCAGAGGCTCAACGTCCACTTGGTATATTCCAAGATAAATTTTCAGAGGAGATGAACTTTCCCACTCTTTTTTTTGGTGAACCTCGTCACGCAAATGCTGTGAAATCAATTTCTTTTCACAAAATTGCTCAATGGGAAGTCTTGCATACTGATCGGCGATTTTCTTATCATATTGCCAACTTGTTTTTCAAAGCAATAAAGATCATTATTGCCCAAGTGCGAGCATGCATTTGGGTTCGGATTCGAAAAGGGCAACTGAAAGGAAGAAAGCTCTTAGCAAAAGATGTTAAATACAAGCCCAACCTAGAAAAAATATTGAAATCCGATATTGGATACATCGACTTCAAAAAAATACGGATTTCCCCAGACTACATGCAACAACTAAAAAAAAATGTTTTTGCCATGATACGACAACTAGGACCCCCAACATTTTTTTTGACCTTTTCAAGTGCTGAGCATTGTTGGAAACCCCTTTCACTTGCACTATCAAACCTATATGACCAACATATGCAATCTTCTCCTATTGGAAAACAACAAATTTAGTGATTATAATGACAAAAACTTTCACATCAAACACGATCCAATCACATGTACTCGCTACTATAAACATCGGCTAAACGCACTCAAAAAATTGTTGTGTGACGATAGCACATTCTTTGGAGACATTGCTGACTATTTCTGGGTTACTGAATTTCAAAGCCGGGGAAATGCCCATAGCCATTGGTTGGTATGGACAAAAGACGCACCTGTATATGGAAAAGACAAAAACCCGTCCATTTCACACTTTGTCGACACGTACATAACTTGTAACACAGAATCTTTTGCTCCTAAAGTAGCGAATTTGCATGAACATCACCATACACAGAGTTGCAAAAAAGGCAAACAAAATAAATGCAGGTACAATTTCCCCCAGCCTCCAATAAAACAAACACAAATACTTGAACCACTAGAAACCACTTATCCATCGGTATCTGAAAATGCAAAACACATTTTCTCAATTTTGGCAAAGAAACGCTATGACAGCTCATTCTCCTTTGATATGTTTCTAGATGATTTGAACATGAATGAAATTGAATACATACAAGCTATCCAAAGCACTATCAAGCGGCCAACACTATTCGTGCAAAGAAAACCATCACAAGTATGGAGCAATACCTTTTCAAAAAAAATGCCGCCGATATGGAAGGCGAATACAGATGCACAGTTTATCCTTAATGCATATGCAGCTGCAACTTATGTGAGCTCGTACATGACAAAAATCGATAGATCGACCACAAAAGCATTCAAAAGAATACGTAAAGAACACTACACATCGTGCATTGATGCAGTCCAAATGATACAAAAATTATCTAATGAAATGCTTAATTCGCATCAGATGTCTGCACAACAAGCAACACATATTGTTTTGTCAATACCGTTACATGGTAGTTCTAGGAAATGCATGTTCATAAACACTTCTTGTGCTGAAGACCGAACATTTATTTTGAAGCATCCAAAACAATTGAATCAAGAACCTGATGACTCCGAAAGCATTATGTGTCGATCTATCATAGACCATTACATTGCACGGCCACAAGCAATTGTCGACATTTGCCTTGCTGATTTTGTTTCGGATATACTAAGGATGGCAAACCAGATTGCAAAAAAGGCAAAGAGCGTGTAATCCGGTTTGTCAATTACAACAAACATGTGGACAAAGAGAATTATTGTCGAGAGAAGGTCTTGTTATATGTTCCATTCCAAAATAGCGAGGAAAGCCTCAAGAAAGGCATATTGACATGGCAAGATGCATACATTTTCCATCGTAACACTATATGGCGAAATGAGACACGCTTTGTCCACAATATCAACAATACATGGGGTGACATAACATCAGCCCTTCAAGACATAAAGAATGAAGCAAACAATGATTCCACAACATTCTCTTTCCAACAACAAACTGAACCAGTCAACGAAACATATGACATACGTCTAGATCTTCCTTTGTGTCATTCGATACCACCCAAAAAAAAACTAAACTGTTTGAAATCGGAAAACATCCATTCATCTCCGATAACGCACTATATCACAAAAAAATGAGAATGTTAAACAAAAAACAACAAGAAATCGTAAAAGACATTGCACTGAAAAAACATATTGATCCTACAACTCCTTTGTATCTCTTCCTGACGGGAGGTGCAGGAACAGGAAAAACATTTACTGCAAAAATGATCTTCGAGACTTTGATTCGTATCTATAGCAATTCTACTAAAAGTGATCCACTAAAACCAAAAGGTCTCATTTTGGCGTTCACAGGAAAAGCAGCATACAATGCTGGAGGCACAACATTCCATTCAGCACTCTTTTTGCCGTTTAACAAGTCTCTGCTGACACCGCTGGGCGCTGAACGACTAGATACATTGTCAAAGCACTATCAACAATTGCAACTCGTCTTTATAGATGAAATATCGCTTGTCGGTGCGCAATTACTATATCACACTGACAATCGACTAAGGGATATAAAACAAACGCCCACAGTGCACTTCGGGAACATTGACATGGTCTTTTGTGGTGATTTCTACCAGGCCCAACCTGTCAGCGACTGCTTCGTATTTGAACCACCTCGTATAGACAAACAACCGATTCCATATGGATTTTGGGCTGACAAGGTCAAGGTCTATGAATTGACTGAAACAATTAGACAAAAGGACCAACTCTTTGTTTCCATCCTTAATAGAATTCGAACATGTTCGCACACATATTCTGACATTTCATACCTCAACAATAGGTGTCACAGACCACCGCCGAATGATCCTTCTTTTCCGTACCTTTTTTTTAAAAACATAGATGTCAATGGCCATAACAAGAAAATGCTTTCACAAATGCCTGGAGAGGAGATTGTCATCAACGCAATTGACGAACAAGATTCTTTGTATGATGAAACAAATGCATACGCCAAGACAATTTGCCTTCCAAAGACAATTGCTTTTAAAAAAGGCATCTTGGTTGAACTCTTTGCTGGTAACTATGATATCCAGGACGGATTGGTCAACGGGTCAGACGGCACTTTTGACGCTTACACTACTGCCAAAAATCAGGACATCATATGGATCCGGTTCAACGATTTAAGCATTGGCCAACATCAAATTGCCAAGCATGCACACTTGCGTCCCGCCAACATTGACCCACAATCTGTGCCTATCTTACGAATTGCAAAGCCTTTACAACACTCTCCAAATAAGAAAACTTTGACAATTCGTAGCCAATTCCCTGTCCAGCTTGCATGTGCCCGCACGATACATAGATCCCAAGGACTTACATTAGACGGACTTGCCTTTAGCCCACTTGGGGTGGCGAGACATGGATTGACTTACACAGCCGCTATCGCGTGTAAAGAGTATAGAAAGCTTGTATTTGCTGCAACCATTGACAAACAAAAACTTCAACATAAGAAATCAAGTTACTATTGAAATGAATCGCCTTGAATCCCAAGCACAATGGCAAGTTCAAAATGATTTCTTCTTGGCTGATATCCACCCATGCATTTTACTTTGTTCTTTGAATACCCGAAGCCTTCATGCTCATGTAGAAGACATCATACACGACTTTAGCCTAATGCAATCTGACATATTGTGCTTACAAGAAACACACATATCTGATAGCAATGCGCACAATCTACTTTCAACCTTCCATAACATACACACACATCATGTACACGGTATAATGATTTCCGCTAAATTGCATATACCATTTCTGCACACAATGCAATTCCATGGCACAAAAGTAGAAGCATTGCTTGCTTGTTGTTCATCTCCATGACAAACAGTTAACAATTATAAATCTTTATGCAGCTCCAAATGCGACACTTCACAATATCCTTGCAATTATTGATCGAGCTTTATCGAATTCATCTGAACAACAATGCACATACATATTTGGAGACTTTAATATCGATATGCAAAAACATAATAATACTACTGAGCTTTTAAATAAATACATGTCCAATTGCAACTTTCATTTTTGCATCGCAAAGGAAAATCCATTCACTAAAAAACATATCGACCACATATGGTCAAATTGCAATAGCTCCAGCCACATATTTCAAAGACATGTATATTGGACTGACCACTCTGCCATTTTCCTTGCACTTGACGTGGACAACTAAAACTTTATTTTCCCGACTTCAACCAAAGCAACTTCGCAGTTCCGTAGCATTTTCCTGCACTTACAAATTTTCTACCCGCTCTTACTTTCACAAGAACTATTTTTTATTTTTTCCATGGCAACAACTATCATCGATTTCACAACAATTTCAGGATTCTTAAGGTATTCAACAAAAAACTTATTGTTAAACATATTTTCCATCGCTTCAAAAACTATGCATTTTTTTTAATACTCCAATAATATCTGCTACTAGTAATATTACATTATACAAATGCTATATCGGCCTCCGACTCTTTGACTGTGACTTATGCTCATACTTGTTCCTTCTTGCAACAACCAGTTTGTTTAGCAAAAATCTTGCATTTCATCTAGTTTGACAACTGAAAAAAAAGGTGCGCTCCTTGCTCTTTGCCATGGTTTTTCGATGCGAACCACTTCCATGGAAGCTCTATACATTGCCTATTTGTATTCCATTGCAAAAAAAACTATGTCTTATAACACTATCACACCTTTTTATCTTCCGAATTTATTCCTGAAAACAACAATCCATTCTCTTTCATTTTTTTTTCTAACAAATTGGACTGTGTTCTTTTCTCTCGCACTTACTGGAATTCATTTTTCTAATATTCTTCCCAGGACAACAAGATGAAGAGGAACTTGGAAACCATTTCCGCGAATGAACCGCCACAAAAGGAAGCAAAGACGTAAGAAATTGCAGATATCTTGTTGACCGTCACTTTACAACTTGCTATATCGTTCATGCAGTTACATTCTATTTTGCAGGCAGCAGACGCTTCCATGTACACCTACATCGATCGATGACCTCAACAGTCGCAAGGTCGGCTTTCATTTTTTTTTGCTAACAAATTGGACTCTATTCTTTTCTCTGCACTTACTGGAATTCATTTTTCTAATATTCTTCCCAGGACAACAAGATGAAGAGGAACTTGGAAACCATTTCCGCGAATGAACCGCCACAAAAGGAAGCAAAGACGTAAGAAATTGCAGATATCTTGTTGACCGTCACTTTACAACTTGCTATATCATTCATGCAGTTACATTCTATTTTGCAGGCAACAGACACTTCCATGTACACCTACATCGATCGATGACCTCAACAGTCGCAAGGTCGGCGCTTTGTTTCAAGGGGATGTCGTTGTTGCATACAAAGCAATACTCAACAAAGACCTGAACAAAGAGCTTCTACGCATAGATTTAACCGACAAAGAAGGTGAAATGACCGTCACACTAAACGTGACTGGACATCAAATTGAGGCACATCAAACAAAACTTCTACCATCCAAAGGAGTCAGCATAAAAGAATTCAACATAGCGCCAAAGACCAATTACGATCGTGGAGATTGTGACTACATTCTTCTCTTGAATAACAACAGCACCATAGAGAACATACCTCCAGTTTGCAACGAGTTCAAGTTCATACCGAATACTTCAATAAAACAGCTCCTTCGTAGCACAGATAACTATACAATTGGGACACTTGCAGCTGTTGTCGCTGCTGCCCGCAAGTCTGGAACACAGTTTGTCTTTGAAATTAAGGATGGCCTCTCCATAGAGGACAAAGCACAGGTATCTTTTCCTCCTTCTATTATCTCTGTCACTTTGCGTCCCTTTGCTTGTTCTTTTTCACTCTGTGAACAAATTGACCATTCTAACATTTCATTGGTTACAAGTTATACTTGTACGAGTCTTTTGCAGCCTTGTTTGATACAATTGAACAACAACTCCATAGAAAACAAGTTCCTATATATTTGTTCAAGAACATTGTCAAGCGAAACAGCCCCGA
Source organism: Taxus wallichiana var. yunnanensis (assembly GCA_018340775.1). NCBI lineage: Eukaryota > Viridiplantae > Streptophyta > Pinopsida > Cupressales > Taxaceae > Taxus > Taxus wallichiana. The sequence goes on from CM031235.1 coordinate 805,203,342, forward strand.
CAAGGCTTTGAGAACTTGCCAATCTACATTTATCACCCCGAGGACTGAACAAGCACTCCAAGATATGCGCACATTGTTGACTGCAACAACAGAGGTGAGAAAATTCAAATTGCAGCGGACTGCCATTCAATACAGTATTCCATTTCTGCAATATTGAATATTATCTCTTTCCTCTTCTTTGCCATTTCTCAGGTGCAAGGTGTATTAAGAGCCTCCAATGTGTACTCCAAGCCGTTTCAAATTGTATGCACAAAATGCAACTTTGAAGTTCAAGACCTTCTTTCATTGCAACAAACAACAATCACATGTACAAATTGCAACCAGGAGAGCGCTTTTCACCATAGCCACCGACTGATCTGTGATTTAAGAACATCTGCATCGACTGTCAAATGCACTCTTGCTGGTCATTTGTTGTGCACACTACTACCTCTTCTGGCTGAAACAACTCATGAAAAGTACATACAAAACAAAAGCTCCATTGTACATCTCCTCCGAAGTTTTGCTCTGCAAGGAAGTTTCACGCTTGATCAAACCAACACCATTGTCAGTGTCAACACCGATATCCACCCATAAGGTTTCTACCTTCCCGCATTTATACTATCGCAGTTTTTTCATTTACGAAATTTTATTTATTGCTAATGTCCCCATTCTCTTCACCTTTGCAGATGCTTTGACAGGCGCATTGTACAAACTTTTGCCAGCTTTGTTTTGCGATCCAATGCTTCCCATGTAAATAATATAGTGCTTGTCTCTTTAGTTTTCTCAAGTTCAAGAGCATCTTTTCGACTTGGTTTTCATTGCACAGTCGTTCCTGGATATAGCATTTTGCTGACCAGCTTTCGTACTGTTCAAAAAGACCTACTCTGTCATGTCCATTGTATAGAAAACAATATCAGTATTGTATATGAAAAGTCATACTGGCTAGCACCTTTTTTTGGCATTTTATCTTACCTTTCTACACATCGTTCATATGTTTGTTGCATTGTCATTTTCCGTACTTTCACTTTCGATTTCTGGAATGCACAATTTATATCGTGTTCATGGTTTCAGTTCCATACATGTTCTTGCATACCAAAGTTTGCAACCCTGGTTGAACTGCTTCCACCTGTGAATTGCATCCTTGCTGCATGGAGAATAAGAGCTGTACAGAAACTCAGAAAATATTCAGCGCTCCCAATGACGTCCACATTAATAATGTCCAATAACAACATACGAAACTCCAACCTATCGTATATCCCCTGAATTTGGTCCTGGAACATAAAAAAATGATCGACAGAACTCTCATACCTTATCCTATGTATAGAAAACAATATCGGTATTGTATATGCATAGTCATACTGGTTAGCACCTTTTTTTCGCATTTTATCTTTACTTTCTTCACATCGTTCATATGTTTGTTGCATTCTCATCTTCCGTACTTTCAGTTTCAATTTCTGGAATGCACAATTTATACCGTGTTTGTGGTTTGAGTTCCGTACATGTTCTTGCATACCACAGCTTACAACCCTGGTTGAACTGCTTCCACCTGTGAATTGCATCCTTGCTCGATTGAGAATAAGAGCTGTACAGAAACTCAGAAAATATTCAGCGCTCCCAATGACGTCCACATTAATAATGTTTCATAACAACATACAAAACTCCAACCTGTCGTATATCCCCTGAATTTGGTCCTGGACCATAAAAAAATGATCAAACAGAGCTCTCATACCTTATCCTACACAAGGACGTTTTCTTATTACGTATTCCTTTATACACATCCAAATCCAGGCAGAATATCATTCCTCCGGACAACGTTTATACACGGATTTACTAGCCTGACCACAAAAGGGAAGAGCACTTCGCCACGCAGTTTTTTTTCCCAAACATAACAGGACAAGGGATCTTCCACACTCCTTGCAAGCAAGGTTACAAAATCCACAACACATTGAACTTTCTACGAAAAACTCCATAATTTGAACTGAAGAAACCCTTACACTCTTTTCCTATAACCTACTCGCATAATCCATCTACACAAATATTTATTAGAGTCAGTTTGCTAGAACTGAGCATGATAAGATATAACCCTCACCTAATAATTTATGCCATCTACCATTTAAATAAATGAAATCTTGCAATGTTCCTTAACAGACAACTTTCTAACATACATGTGAAGTTTAATTACACATCTCATGACAATATATATCCTACTCATTCATGTTCACTTCCTTTGGTTCTGCTTCACAAGGATACAATTCCAAGTGACTAGAAATACAACCTTAACCATGCAATAGATCATACTTAAATCACAGCAGCAATGATAATGCCCACCAGATGTCTTCGACCGACTTCGCATTTGGTATCCAACAATGTATCTTTCAAATAAAAGCACTAAAGTCGTGAGGTTTATATAACAAAAAAACAAGCATCTATCTTATATCATTTACCGATATTGCCCAAGTACCAAACCTTCATAGAAAATCAGTGATATGGGAGTGTAATATGAATATCTATCTCACAAAAATTAAGGAGAAATCTATGTTAACAAGAATTCCACCCATCCACAAGTTCATGTATTATTTAGGTATCCTTTTTTGGTTCCTTATTGCACGACTTTAGGAGCTTCACGAAAAACAAAGGTCCAACTCATTGGAATGAGTTGCGTCCGGCAAAGTCGGATTTCAGATTGCGGGAAACAACCGGCGCGAAGCGTGATGCTTTCATGCTTCCAACTTCTGAAAACCCGCTACAAAGCAGCAAATCGGGTTTCGCGTTTCGGGGACCATCCAACACGGAGCATGATGTTGCGATGCTTCAGAGTTTTCCATATGTTTGGTATATAGTTTCTCAAAAAATATATATTTATTTAATTTATTTTTGTTTTGATTTGATTTTTTGATTGGCTGGAATATTTTTATAAGCATTTCTACATTTTTATATTAAAAAAGCAAGAATTTCAAATTTTTTGATTTCATATAGTTTAAACATAAGAATACTCAACTTTGAATACTGTGCAATAACGCTGACATACACAATAAATTCTGCAATTAATGTATTTAAATACTCCATAAAAAATTATACCATTTTATTTCCCATAGCATGTGTATAAAAAAGCAATCTCCATAAATGGTTCGTTGTGTATGTCAGCTTGATTTGTTCCCAGAGAAACGGGTTCTTCAAATTGATTTGTTTCAACAATACCGCCATCCTTGGATGCAACACTCTAAATCCATATTGATCTATGAATATCATCATTTTCCTGCTTCTGACAACGCATAATTACTCAAACTGAAAAAGCCACCAAAACCTACTTTCAATTCAAATTTCCCAAGGAGACCCGTAGATTTCATAGGATTCTAAGGGGAAACAACAACTATAACAGAATGCGCTAGAGCCCAACACATGTTCAGTTATTTCAAACTCAACACAAAGGCCATATGAAAAGCAGAGTATTGCAAGCTGGTCTTGGATTACAAGGGAATATGTTCGGTGGTGCTAAGCAATCGTTCCAGCATTTCATCATAAATTAGATTGATTGTAAAATTTGATGCTGGAAAAAATTTAGAACCCAAGATATCTTTACAATCCTTTCAACGACCTAGCAATCTCATTACAAAAATCAATAAAGAGTTGATATTTAGCACCAAACGGTATAAGTTATTTGATTTACAAGGATATGTTTGTGGTTTTTAATTATTTGGGGAGTAATTGTCTAATGTTATATTATTTATTTATTTAATACTTATAAACAATAAAAAAATGATACTATTTTAATTTATGGGAATGGTTTGAACACAATTTTATCTAGAAATCTGATCTAAAATTGTATACACAATGTAAAAACATAGAATTCTTAAAATGTAAATAATTTGACAAAATACTCTAAAACAAGTCATTTTTTAGTTGGAAAACTCCCTAACTAAACAATTAAATGCATCAATATTTAATTAAAAACATTGATTTTACTTCTTCCACTTATGATTAATTTAATAAAATTATCGCTTTTTTAAATGAACCCATATTCTTTCCATATATTGAATGTCTCATGTTAAACACTATTTTACAAAAATTGCTACTTGGGTGGAAATAATAACCCATTAAAAAACATATATGCTTTGTAAGGATAATAAACACCCTATCTAAAATCTTGCAGCGCCTACGAACGCTTGGGTAACAAGGAGCACATATAGGGTTCTTCTTGATGCCAATGGACTATAGGGGATGACAGTTCCCGCCTAAATTACCTACATTACCCATGGATTGTGTTTTGCCCAACTCAAAAATATGTTGTGATTAAGATTGAGATTCGATAAATGTGGGAGGGGGCCCATGTTGCATAATAGAGTGCCTACGTTGTGAAAAGTGCACGGAACAAATTTTGTGCATGCGGTTGCAAAGTGGACAGTGAATAGTGACCAAACATATTCACTTCAAGCCAACAAGTTTGTATTATTGTACATGATACTTGAATAAAATAATTTGTGAAGCTTCGGAGTTCCGAACACCCGCCACAAAGGAACAAATCGGGTTTCGGGTTTCGGGAACATCCAACACGAAGCATAATGTTGCGATGCTTCGGAGTTCCGAAAACCTGCCACAAAGGAACAAATCGGGTTTCGGGTTTCGGGGAACATCCAACACGAAGCATCATGTTGCGATGCTTCGGAGTTCCGAAAACCCGCCACAAAGGAACAAGTCGGCTTTCGGGTTTCGGGAAAATCCAACACGAAGCATCGTGTTGCAATGCTTCGAAGTTCCAAAAACCCGCCACAAAGGAACAAATCGGGTTTCGGGTTTCGGGGAACATGCAACACGAAGCATGATGTTGCGATGCTTCCGCGTTCCAAAAACCCGCCACAAAGACAGGCGAGGCTGCCTGTTTATTGCTAATCTAAAACACGGCAAAAATAATATATACAGTATTCACACTAATCTAACCATCGCCGGTTGAGATGAAATCCCGAAATCCAAATTCACACGATTCAAGGATATTGCTTTCGTAAATGAACTGGGTTAGAAACTGTTACAATGAAAGAAGCGCAATAGAAAGGCAATGCGAGAAACGTGTTTTCTTTCAAGTAAACACAGAGCACAAAATAATCATACGAGCTTTAGATCATAAATATAATGTCCGAGATAATTAGAAACACTAAGATTCTTTGCACAGAATAGCTTAAGATCATGAACATAAGAGCACTGTCTTAAGTAAGATATATTCCACAACACAAAGTCTGTCAAATAGTATCAAATCCTATTGTTCGAAATGATTGAAAGAAAACACAAAGTTTTTCTCCTTTCCAATAGCCCCTAAATATTCCAAAAATTCTCGACCCTTTGGAATGTGTTGGTCGCCAAATAGGACTTTTAAGAAGAGCAACAGTCAGGGGACAAGAAGTCCCTCCTCTTTAATGGGAGAGGTTCCCTTATTCAGAGACGAACTTATTTACAAATATACAAAACATGATTTTATGGTGGAACTTGGATATTACGAAAGTGTTTTCCACAAGGATCATCAGTTACAAAAGGACTGAGGAAAGGGAATATGAGGATAAGCAGAAAAGCAACATGCAGAATTATAGATAGCAGAATAATCCTTTATGTATGCGAAGTTGCAATGGATTTAAAACAAGATCGTTTGCATTGGGTGAACCAGATGAGATTACCAGACACAAAGTTCTGTAAATAACCTTCTTCAGATTCATTAATCAAGGACACAAAGTTCCTTCTTGGTTATACAAGATCGTTGTATTTGCAAAACCGGACAGTATGCAATCAGAGAGACTAACAAATTAGAGACAAAATGATCTTCACAATATTAAAGGAAAACACAGAGGTGACAGAGATTAGATAGACAATGAATGGAAAGCCCTTTTGTATTGATTTCTTTAAGATCTATTTACACTTTCAGAAAATATGCCAAGTTCTTCCTCCTGGCGAATGGCGTAGAAATGCCGTTATATAGATTACAAATCGGTTACCCTTCGTAACCGTTTCTTTAATCAAGAACCGTTAAGGACTGCCAGCCGCAATACCTCAACCTATTACAAAGAAAACGGAAAAGAAAGGGAAGAGGAGAAAAGAACAAGGAGAAGAAGACAGGTGGCCAGTTACTGAGAGGGACCCACTGACTTCAGAAACCGCTGTTTGAATTTCTTCCACGTCTCAGCTATGTCTTTGCCACGAGGAACCTACGTGTTGGCCGAAGACATGTGTCCAAGATCCAAGACTTTTCTCCATCTCTTTATCAGATTTGACTTGAGTGTGATAATCTCTGCTGGCTTCTTCAATGGCGGACTCGAGCGACGAACGTTCATATCTATCAGTTTGAAAAACAACATATTCGGGTAGCGCGGGAAAAACCAAGTATGAATGGCTTTTGGTTCGCTAGGGACATGTGAGACGCGAATGCGCGAAACACGCGGCTCGGCCGGTTCGGACGAAACAAGGAGAAGACGCACAAATGTATTTTGGGACATTTGGGACAGAAATGTGCGAAGTACGCGGTTCGGGAGTTTCGGCCGAAAAAGGGACAGCTTGCCCGATTTGACTTTGGGACATTCGGGACGAAAATGTGCGAAGGACGCGATTCGGGTGTTTCGGCCGATATTGGAACAACTTGCACTTTTTTGACTCGGGCAGTTGGAACAAAAATGCGCGAAGGACGCGACTCGGGCGTTTCGGCCGAAGATGGGACAGAGCGCACTTTTTAACTTGGGACAGACGGGACAGGAAAGCGCGAAGTACGCGGTTCGGGAGTTTCGGCCGAAAAAGTTCCAACTTGCATTTTTGGACTTTGGGACAGTTGGGACAAAAATGTGCGAAGGACGCGATTCGGGCGAATCGGCCGAAAATGGAACAACTTGCACAATTCTATTTGGGACACTTGGGACAAAATTGCGCGAAGGATGCGGTTCGGGCGAATCGGCCGATCGGGGAACAGAGTGCACTTTGAGTTTTGGGACACTTGGGACAAAAACTTCCGACGGGCCCGAAAAAGGGACAACTTCGGGGATTTCGCCGATCGGAGAATAGAAGACCCGTTTGAACCTGGGACAGTTGGGACAAAAAGTTCCGACAGGCCCGAAATACTTACAAAATGACCCAAAACACAGATTTTCTCAATTTCACGGCCTTTTTCACACCACCAGCCCGACAGAAAAAACACCTAAACTCAAAATTTTGAAATTTTTACTTTTATCAGGGCGGGGAATTTTGAGTGGACAACAGAATGCAAAAGCATCCCTTATTTATAACAGAAAAGAAGTAGAGATAAAATACGGCAGATCCTAAAAAGTAGCATTTTAACTAGAGTTCAGTTTTGCGTGATTCTCGCGCAGGAGATCAAGTCAAAATAGTGATTCAAAAAAATGACGAAACGGAAATGAAAAAGACATGTCAATTTCAAGATTGAAATGACATGAAACATTGAGACTTAATCTGAATCATCATCCTTTGCTCCTTAGTCTTTTTCTTCCTCCAGCTCAGACTGTTTGTTCTGAAATTCCTGGAACTTCCGAATTATGCCTTGCATTTCGTTCTCGTCAGGTGCAGTGGAATGATCATTCCAAATTTCGCAGGTCTCATGAATATCACTGGCAGTGCCGGGAAGCTTTTTCAATCTTTTGCTGAGCTTTCTTAAGGCCTCCAAAGTATGTTCAATCCTTACAAACCGATCAATGATCTCAAGACCAAATCCAGGTATTGATTCATGCTGGACAGACTCTTGGATTTGTTTGAGGAGATCATCTGCTGATAAGATACCTGAATTCCCAACTGACACATTTGGACAGATCTTCAGCAACTCTTCTTCCAGATCATTTTTCCCATCAATCAATTTATCCCTTGAATCTCTCAGCTTGCTGCAGGCTTCATTGAGAATCTTTACTCTGAACCTGATGGCCTTGGTCAGCTGGAAATGCTTATCTTTATCTGGGAGAATACCTTCTTCCACCAAGAGGTGTGCTGGTATTCGCTTTAACACCTGAAGAGCTTCACAAGTCAAATCGAGCTGTCCAATTTCTTGAGTGAATTCTTCATCCATCTTCTCTCCCTCCTTCGGATGTCCCCTAAAGACTGATGAACTTTCACCACCTCTTGAATCACTTCCTTCCCCTGTTGGAGCACCCTTTGAATCCATTCATCAACCACCCTTCCTTTTTTAGCAATCTTCTCAATCGTAGGCACCGATGAGAAATCGAATCCGCCAGAAACAGAAGAAAGTGGTATGGATTCAAGGGGCTTTGAGAGTTTAATCAAAACCTCTGTCAACTGCTCCACTTTTCTCTTAAGCTCATCTCTGCTGTCCTTTGTTTCCTTCAACTTTTGGCACAGCGCGTCTATAGAATCCCGTGCATCTTGTTGCGCCCCTTCTGCTGTCACTTTCCCTAGAGCCACCCTGGTTATCTGATAATCAGAGGCTGTTACATCCTCTCTAGTTTTGTCAGCCCAGGGAGTGGCAATCTCTGCAAACTTATCTCCTGAACCATCCACCAAAACCCTTGAAACTGTTTTGGGTTTCTTGGCTGATTTCCCAGTAGAAGCCTTGACTAAGCTGAAATCGAAGGCTGGTAGGGGTACAATCACTTTCCTCTTCCTCGGAGTTTGCTCGAGTAGCCATTGTGGCGTATCGGAGGAAATTGCCCATGTTGTAGTAACTGGTATTCTACTCTCAAGAGGAGAAGATTCTACTATTGGAGGGGGAACAGTTGTTAATGTGGTAGTAGATTCAATAAAGAGAGGCACAGGTTGGGGCGTATTGGTGATCACTTGGGTTCCAGCAGAGAGGGGTGAGAGTCCAGAGAAAATGCCAGCCATGCTTGAAGAAGTGGATGGAGAATGAGGAGGTTGGAGTGGTTGTTGAGGGGGACGCACAGATTCAGATTCCAGAGCCTGGGATGCAAGAGACAAAGTCTCTTCAGTTTGATAATCAACAAATGATGAAGCCAGGAGCTGGCTTGCTCCTTCTTCCAAATTAATTTCTCCTATTTCTGGTGGTGTTGGTGATTCTGGCACATCCACCGTTTCAGCTAGAGAAATAATTGAAGCATTTGTCTTTCTTTCCTCTTCTTGGGAATCCTTATTTTTATAGGCCCCCTAGAAGGTTCTTTGTCCTTTTTCTTTTTGGAGGGCCCCGCCTCTGAAGCAACCAACTTTCGAAACTTATCATCTTTAAAATTCATTCCCCAAGAGGACAGCCATTTTTTGGTACGAGCAAGAATTAGAGCCGACCTATCTGTAATAGAGGCTTTTTCGCTGGCTGACCAATCAATAGGTGGGAAAACATATTGATCCTCATTTAGTCCATCATAGGAAATATCCAACACACTTTCATTGTCACTCGTGCCTTCTGGCAAATCAGCAAGCTCCAGTGTCTGAATCTCATCAATAGTCAATCTACTATTATCCTTTCTGCGAACAGCAACTTCATTACGCAGATCAACCCAAATATCCTCTATGTCTGGCCTGTGCAGATGCTGGGTTCCATAGGCCCTAAGCACTCCCCGGATGTCAAAACCATCTCGAGACTTCATATGCTTTTTCAGTTTCTCCTGAAGTTCGCATTCAACATTTTTGGCCTTTGCTACTGTTGAGCAAGTATATCTCCCAATAGAAATTGGGAAGGATACAACGCCTTGTGCTTGCTTTGTTGGAATTTATGGAAATCCAACAGCTGTCTAACCAATTCTATCAATATCAACCTGTCCCCTGGATAGCGGGGTAGACGAAAAGGCTCCCCCGAGTACATGACTGTTCGAAGATATGTAAACTTCTTAAATTGCAAGAAGATACACCCCCATTTGGACACTTCAGCCCAAGCCTCGTCTGAGACTCTTGTCTTCCTTAGCTCTGGGTTCATCCGGCAGATATTCTCATAGAAGAAGGCATCATTTACCCTTCTGAAATGTTCTTTGGACCCCTTTTTCGTTATTTGAGGGAAATATTTATAAACCGCATTCGTCGTTCTGCTTCCGTTAGTATCCAGCCCAGGATAGTTCCTCATCCCAGCTGCTGCATAAGCCACATATGAAAACATATAAAACTTCCCGGTTGACAAGACCGTTGTCATTTGAGAATCAATCTCATTGCTGATGAGAGTCCCCCAGTCAATCCCTTGCTGGTTTTTCTTGATAGTAACCATAAATTGATACATCCATCCATGAAATACATTTGATTCGGGCAAGCCAAAAACCCGACTCGACAGGGTGATGATATCATTGATTTCTTGGATGAAATCACTTCTGGGGATAGTCCTGGGAAATCTAGATACTGCCGGTTTAGCCTTGATCAGGAACTTCTTGTTTACGTCCTTGATGCACTCTTCCTGATTGGTATCCCAGGCCTTCTGAGCCGACTTGATGTTCAACTCCCCATATTCTTCAAAATTAGGCAGTTTTAGGAGATCATCAAAGTAAACTCCATCCAGTCTGATTACTATCTCGCCACCCTGACTCCTCACAGAACGAGAAGCCGAGTCATAACTAGATGCACAAGCCAAAATGAATTCCGGACATTCGGCGGACATGGGAAAACCTGCTGCGAGAGGCAAGCCACTGTTAGCTATAGCTGTCATCCACGGAGTTTGGGAGGAACTCCTCACCCTATTCCAGAAGTCTTCCATGTCTATATTGCCAAGTTCGGTGTCTCTGATATCATAGTTGCAATCAATGTACGATGGAGATTCCGGCTTCTTGAACTTGTATTTCATTCTGCCAGACTTCTCGGCCTTTTCCTGCGATGCACCAGGGTCCGACATGAAGCACGTTGGAGGAAGAAAGGTTCGAAACTCAGGAGATGTTGTCCACACTGAAAATCCCGATCTACTGAATATGCCGGAAGAATAGAAGAGTCCGACACGCTGAGGAGGATGTCGGAAAATCCTGAAAACCCGTCAAGTTTGATATGTCGGAACTTTGGTAAAGCCCGACACTTGCGTTGATAACGGGAACTCTGGGAAACCCGGCACTCACTGTCAATGTCGGAAACGGGAGAAACCCCGACACCTGCTCTTGATATCGGAACTTTGAGAAACCCCGACACTGCTTGTTGATGACGGGAACGGAAGAAACCCCGACACCTGCTGTTGATGACGCGAACGGAAGAAACCCCGACACCTCAAACTTTCAATACACTTCGGGTCTTTGACTCTGCAAAACAATCTTCAAATCCCGGAAGAAAAACAGGCTTTTTCGTTGGATTCCAAATATGCAATCTCCTTTTTTGTCATTCATGCATCATGCATCTACTTAAAACTTCAAGGAAATAGCGCCAAGTAGTGGTTTTGAAGAGAAAGACCCTAAAACCTAAAACCCTTTTCAAAACAACTTCCATAAACGAGAAGAAAAGAAAACCCTCAAAACCCGGCAAGAATTTGGGACGAATACACGCGCAATCGATCCGTAAAAACTAAGAATGAATAAGGAAGAGAAAAATACCTTCAAACAGAGAACTGGAAGATCGAAAATAGGCGATTCAATCGAGCAAGGCGAGCTTTCGGGTTTCAAATCGAAAGAGCATGGACGAAAAATCCACGTATTTAAAAATGCATATGGTAAGAATGACGTGGAAATCCGCGTATTTATAAGAAAATTGGTAATTAATACATTTCAGCTCGGCACGTGCCAACTCACCGACCACTCGGCATCAATGCCATGTCAGCATGTTTGAGAGGTCCGAAAACCCGACACGAGAGCGCTTAGTGCAATTCGGGTTTCCGGTTTCGGAAAACATGAGGCATAAAGCATGAGGTGCTTAGATGTTACATAGCCCCGAAACCCGATACAAAGGACTAAGCGCACTTCGGGTATCGGAAAGCATCAGGCATAAAACATGTTTTGGATTAGGCATGTTCCGATGCGCCGGGAATCCGAAAACCCGATTTAAAGGACTAAGTGGACTTCGGGTATCAACTTCAAAAATTTCGTAGGGGTTATCTGATCGTTTTGTCGTGAACTCAAAACGGAGATAGCATACTGCACCATGCAGATACTTTGAGCCAGTTTTGTATGTCAGATTGGCCACAGCGACATTTGAGGCGGATCTAACAAATGACACTCCATACACGAGCAACCATGCTGCCAGCTGCTGCCACAACAAAACTTACAATGCAAATGCTAATAGTATGTTGGAAGAGGTCTAGATTACCATGTCTTTCTGCAACTGCATTTCGCAGCATTTTTACTAGTCTTTGCAATCGCATTTGCAAATTTCGCTGATCGCCCCAAACAACATGTTTTCAAATTTCACGTCTTCTTGTCTTTCTGCTCGGCACCTGCCTGTTGGTCATCAGATAAGACTTTTAAGAAGAGCAACAGTCAGGGGACACGAAGTCCCTCCTCTTTAATGGGAGAGGTTCCCTTATTCAGAAACGAACTTATTTACAAATGTACACAAGACATGATTTTATGGTTGAACTTGGATATTACGAAAGTGTTTCCTACAAGGATCATCAGTTACAAAAGGACTGAGGAAAGGGAATACGAGGATGAGCAGAAGAGCAACATGCACAATTATAGATAGCAGAATAATTCTTTATGTATGCGAAGTTGTAGTGAATTTAAAACAAGATCATTTGCATTGCATGAATAAGATGAAATTTAAAGACCCAAAGTTCTGTAAATACCATCTGTCAGGACACAAAGGTTTTATTAATCGAAGACACAAAGTTCCTCCTTGGTTATACAAGATCGCGTGGGTTGCAGTATTTGAAAATATGCAATCAGTGAGACTAACAAACCAGAGATAAATGATCTTTACAAAATTAAAAGGAAACACAGAGATAACAGAAATCAGATAGACAAAGAACGGAAAGCCTTTCTGTATTGCTTTCTTTGTGATCTATTTACACTTTCAGAAAATATGCCAAGTTCTTCCTCTTTTCAAAATGGCGTGGAAAGGCCATTATGTAGCTTACAAGCCAGTTACTCTTCGTAACCTTTTCTTTTAACTAAAGAATAGTTAAGGACCGCCAAATCGCAGTGCCTCAACCGATTGCAAAGAAAACGGAAAAAAAAAGGCAAGCGGAGGAAAGAATGGGGAATAAGACAGGTAGCCGGTCACTGAGAGGGGCCCACTGACTTCAGAATCCGTTGTCTGAATCTCTTCAACGCCTCGGCTATGTCTCTGCCACGGGGAACTGACGTGTTGGCCGCAGACTGAGTCCAAAATCCCAGACACTTCTCCATCTCTTTATCAAACTCGACATGAGTATGATAATCTTTATTTGCTTCTTCGATGGCAGATTGAAGAGAGCAGATCTCCTTCATTTTTTCTTTGGAGATGGAGCTTTCCTTGAATAAATTGTCTTTTACAAAAGCTCTGAACTGAGCTTTGATCTCTTGTAAGGAAACGGGCGCACCAGAAGTTTCATCTTGAAGATGACAGTGTATATCTTTGAAGGCCGAGACAACCAATGTCTTGAAGGCTTCGCCCTTCTGCCAGCTATTCTTCATTTCTACCAAAGCCTCCTCCAAGACTCTGATCTTCCACTCCACGCTGTAGACCCACGATTTTGATAGATTGTCCTTTGCATCGTCGAAAACTTTATTCGCCAGCAAAATGTTCTCGTCTGTCTGTCCCATAAGGCGAAGATCTCTGCTATCTGTTGCTCGCTCCAGATTTTGAGCTCTTTATCCATGGTGTTGATAGTGGAGGAGAGCTTCAGTTGCACATTGCTCACCTTTTCGTGGAGTTTGAAAGCTTCGCCGATGAAGTTTAACCCAGCAACAAGCATGTCATCCACCATGGCTTCAATAGCTCTGCCATAGACATAATACTTGTGCATATCTTTAATACTCTGCACTTCATCCTGGCTTAGAATTACACGAGGTGGGAGAGCAGTCAAGGGGGTAGGGTCCAAAACTTTGTCCTTAGACAAAAAGGACTTGATGAAACTTGTGAGAACTTGGGCCTGTTCTTCCAACTGTTCAATAGTTTGCTGGCCCTTTTCTACCCTCCCAATGACTCTTGTGACTGTTTCCTGGAGGTTGTTGATTTCACCTTCAGGGGTAGACTCTCCCATTGGGATTCTCGAGAGCTCCAAGTCACATACCTGCAAGTCCTGCTCTGATTTATCCGTTGTAGGTTTGGCAATCTCCAGGAATTGCTGGCCTTGAGCATCAGACACTATTCTGGAGGTAGTTCTGGCTTTCTTGGCGCGAGAAGGAGTGGTACCTAACAAAGCTGCCACAGCATCAAAATTTGGTCCTGAGCTTTGAGAAGAAAATCTCCTCTTCCTTTTGTCGACCAAAGGTTGCACCCATGCAAATGAGGAAGCGGAATCAGCAGGAGAAGCAAGGGGACCAAGACACAGGGAGCTCATGGCACTCGAGGTCTGTGCAGCTGTTGACTCAAGTTGAGATGTGAGTGGAGTACTGGAGGCAATTGTGGTAGAAGGATCTGCAGCACCTGCAAGTTCAGTGCTCTGGACTTCTTTATCTTTATCAGCTGGATCTTCAGGAGCATTTGCAAGGGTTGGCATTTCACTTTCTTCACTTTCACTGAGAACAATAATGTTCTCTGGTCCTATAGGCAAATTTGCCTGTTTTTCCTGGAGATCTTCTTCCACAGGTTCTTTCTTTGCTTCTTTGAGTTTCTTCTTATATACCTGGGTGGATGAGGAAGGAGTGGATTCTGCAGGTCCCTGAGTTGATGAGGCAGAAGGGGTCTTTACTGGTGTTTCCGACCTTGGAGTAGATGCTTCTCTTCTCGGTGTTGAAGCGTCCTTAGAAGAGGATTCTCCTGAATGCCTCCTGAACTCTCGAACTTTCCTGTCAAACCAGACCCTGGTCCTGACTAAAACTGGACCAAGGATCTCAGCCAGGTCGTCCCTCTCTTTCCTGTTCCAATCCACCTCCTCTAAAGGAGTGTGCTTAACCACATTTTCATACTCATACGAGTATAGATCGGAGTTGTCATCCTTTAGTCCTTCAGGAACTTGATACAGACCGAGTTCTTGGATCAATGGCAGAGAGAACCTGCCATAATGTCTCCTTCTAGCCTCAAAGTCATCGGCACAATCGGCCCAATAGTCTTCTGTATCGCCTCTGTGATGATAGATTATTTTGATGTTCTGCCCAATGAACCTCTTCAAGTCAAAGCAAGTCCTTGGCTTGAAGAAGTGAACCGTGATGGGAACCAGGGCTCTTTCTACATTCTGTGCATCTAGGGCTGTTTTGCAGGTATAATTTCCCAAAGAAATGGGAAAGTGTAAACCAGTGATCCTCTTATCTCTGCAAGTTCTGTGCAACTTGTCTAGTTGCCTGCATATCTCTATCAAGGCCATTTTATCATTGCAGAACATGGGCAGTCTCAGAGGGCTGCCCTCATAGCCCGCTAACCTGATATAAGAGAACTTTCTGAACTGGATGAAGTAAGCACCGTAGTGCGATATCAGAGTCATAGCTTCATCAGAGAATCTCCTGGCAGTATCACCTTCGAGCAGCCTGACCACGTACATGGTGAAAGCGTCGTTGACCCTTCTCGGGTTACGATTGCTTTGGTCTCTGTGGTGAATCATGGGCGTATGCATGCATATATCGGATCGTCTTTGTGTTCATCTATGTAAGAGAAACCAAACCACTACCTTGATGCTGCCAGAGTGTACATCAGGTACGAAGTCATATAGAACTTCTTTGTTTGCTGCACGTTGAGCAGCTGCTCTGCCAAATTCATGCTAATGATCTCCGCCCAGTTGATATTCTGTGTTCCCTCGCACACCATGTTGATGAGCGGGCACATCCAGAAATGGAACTCGTTGGTGGAGGGCAAGCCCATAACCCGAGCCAACAGAATTATGAAATCAGACAACTCTTCATTAAAATCTGCCCGCAAGAGGGTTTTGGTCAGACGAGAAGCTCCTTTCTTAGGGTTCTTCAGCCAGGACTTTGCAATCCGTGCTTTGTATTTGTCGCTGTCCTGATTGAACAGGGCCTGTGCTTGCTCCCGGGAAACGACTATGGCATTATCCATCTCTGGGATTCTCAGAGCAGTGCTAATGGCGGCAGCATCTAGTTTGGCAATGAGTTCCCCGTGTATATTGGTCAATTCGCTCGAGGCGGAGTCGAAATGAGCTCCGCATGAAAGCACGGTATCAGCACACTGTACCGAGATCGGGAAACCGCCAGCAAAGGCCAAACCGCTGTCGTGAATCATTTGTGCCAATGGAGTAGGGTTTGTATCTGCCACCCTCGCCCAAAAATCACCGAAGTCGAGATGTCGAGCTTCACTGTCTCCAATGTTCAGAACCGCAGACTCTAGTGGTGAAACTTGCTCCTGTCCCTGGAATTTGATCTTCATACTGATAGTAGTTGAGAGAGAATTGCAATCTAGACTTGGGAAGGAATTGCAGTAGGGAACGGGTATCTGCGCAGGCAATTAGATTGCAGGGGTTCGTCCAAGGAAGCAGTGTGGAAAATGTAAAAGGGGTTCTGCCCGTTATATAGCCGTTTTGGAGAGAGAAAGGAAATCAATGCGCATTAAATTCATATCTGCCAATTTGAGAAGCAACATATTCGCGGTCAGCGGGAAAAACTAGGTATGAATGGCACTTGGTTCTCTTGGGACATGTAAGACGCGAATGCGCGAAACACGCGGCTCGGCCGATTCGGGCGAAACCGGAAAAGACGCACAAATGCTCTTTGGGACATTTGGGACGAAAACCCGCGAAGTACGCGGTTCGGGCATTTCGGCCGAAAAATGGAACAGAGCGCACTTTTGAAATTGGGACATTTGGGACAAGAAAGTGCAAAGTACGCGGTTCGGGTGTTTCGGGCGAAATTGAAACGACTTGCACTTTTTTGACTTGGGACATTTGGGACAAGAAGTTCCGAAGTACGCGACTTGGTCAATTCGCGCGAAAACGTGACAAAAGGTCCGGAAGCGTTTGGGACATTTGGAACAGAAATGCGCGAAGTACGCGGCTAAGGCGTTTCGGGCGAAAATGCACCAAAGGGGCCCGTTTCAAACTGCGACATGCGAGACAAAAATACGCGAAGTACGCGGTTCGGGTGTTTCGGGCGAAATTGGAACCACCAAGTGCGAAGTACGCGACTGGGTCGATTCGCGCGAAAACGTAACAAAGGGGCCCGTTTGAAACTGGGACATGCGGGACAAAAATACGCAAAGTACGCGGCTAAGGCGTTTCGGGCGAAAATGCAACAAAGCGGCCCGTTTGCAACTGGGACATGTGGCATAAAAAATACGCGAAGTACGCGAGAAACACACAAAATGGCCCACGATTCTCTTTTCTTTTATAAATTGTGTGTTGTGAAAAGTAGTAGCGCTGAACTACAACTCACCATTTTTACGTAACTTTTAAATTCACTTCGAGAATGTGTGTGTGTTTTTTTTTAAAATAAAGAGACTTTGATCTATTACTTACTATTAATGGGACTTAATTTTAATGTAGTATTAAGGTCTTTTTAAAAAATGGTAACAAGCTTACCTTTGTCTTTAATTCATGTGTGGATTTTTAGGCTCTGGCTCCACCCAAAGCTTAGTTAAATTATGTGCGATTCCAAATATAAATTATGAGGAAAAGAATGAACACTTATAGTGCAACCCAACCAACTATGATAATATAATGTCAATCGGGGCTTCACCGCTCCAATTAGAGTACCAAATATTAGATACATCATATATTATTTGTATCATCATTTTTTTCCTTTTTCAAAGACTTGTATTTTCTATATCCGTGACATAAAATTGCTTTTCCATTGAATTTGGTGGTTATACTCATGCCCACGCCAAACTCATGATCTCTTTGAACGTGAATGATTCTTCTCTCCAACTTCCTACATGCATTTGTGTTTTATTTTTTATCTCTCACTTGGATTAATAAACAATGAATATATTGTTGATGAGTTCAACTTTTAATCTCGTAATCACATCAAGTTTGGTGTTTTAAAAAGAAGTAATGGAATGCGTATAAATCTTTTCTAACAACAATATTTTTTCACATGACCAATATGTGGTTTCAATATTGTGTGAGGGGGCCATGAAGTATGTGTAGTTTACCCAAAAATGATCAAAATGTGTCTTACGTCATCGTTGTTCTATGTATCGATCTTTAAAAAAAATTCAATTCAAATAAAAACACCAATTACAAAAAATTATATAACCTAACACACTTGCGTCGCATTTTTATGTTACATTTTAAAGTCACTTTTCTACATCATAATTATGCCACATTCGCATCATAAATCACTTTATATGGAGACTACGATGTCAACGTTATTGGTGTATGTCATATTCACACTTGTTGCAAGTCCACCTTAAGTTGTGTTATTATTGGTGAGATTTATTATGTGCACAACTTTGGTAAATACACATTTAAGTGGTAGTTATCCTCACATGTATGATAATGGTGAGGTGTACCTTGGGAATTATCATGTCTCACCTTTCACTCAAGCTCTTACTTTTTCTATATAAGGAACCTTTGTGTCCTTATGGAAAGCAAAGATTGAGCTTAGAATCATCTCCAAAGTGGTGGAGATGTAGTTTCTTAAGGAGATTTTGTTTTGGTGCAACTATCAAGGTTACACACACATGTGTATAAATTACATTTCCTTTTAGTTTAATACCATGTGCTTTTGTCGCTGATCTCTTCCTCTCATCGGAGTATTTTGTGTGGATGCTTGCATTACGAACTTTTCTTGGGCCCTCCTCAATTCCTACATGGTATCATAGCCGATCTGCAATTTCCATCTCGTAATTTTCTTAGATATAGATTTATATTCAAATTTATTTACATTATTGGTTGCATATATGAATGAAGAAGAGTTTTTTGAAGAGATTTCTACCTTTCCCCCTTTTTTGAATGTTTTTAGTGGATCGCAAATTCCCTTTGAAGGATTTTTGAGTTGTGGATTTCTACACCTCCATCATTTAAAGGATTACCATACTTCTTCACAAGCCCTTAAGCATTTTTAACCTAATTTTATGTTGTGGGTTTTCAAAATTACCCAATAGGTTTTTTCGTTTGTGTGCAAAATTGCTATTATAGGGTATATTTTGGGGTTTTTAGATTATGGAAAAAGCTATTTTTTTGGTATGATCCAATATTTTTCCTATTTTTTTAAATTTAGATTTTTGGAGCTTCGGTGATTTTTTTAAAAAATTCTTATCCACAAGGAAAGTAGGAAACAACTAAGAAGATAATAGTTTTTTTTGCTATTTTCTATAAGAAATGGGCTTAACATATATTTTTTTGGATTCTTCTCTTTGAGAGCTTTTTAGAAAGTATTGATTTGCAAAAAGCAGAAAGCAAGAGCACACATGCGTGTGCATTCTAATTTTTAGCACAATTTTGGTGCATTCTGCGTGCTTGACATCATCATGTGCATTCTGCATGCTGTGCACAATCAACACTTGGTCACCCATACAACCACCATCTAGCCACTACTACATGCAATTAGCCTTTGACCTACCATATGACTACCCACTCAATGTTTTTAACCCCCAAGGGATAGACTTTCACCATTGATCTCTTTTTTAAGAGTACATTTCTTATGGGGCTCATAAATTTTGATTTGTGAAGCATCGGAAGATGTTTCTTTTTTTAGCTTGCCTATTGTTTCGTGACCTACAAGATGGTGACGTTATTTTATGCATTTTAATAACCCATGTTTCTAGAATTAGCAGCTTTCTTGCCTATTTACCTTACCAAATTATGTATTTTGGACCTTTATGAGGCCATAACTTTTGATTGGTAACTCATATTTGCATGCCATTTTTTCGAAAGTTTGTATTTTTTCACACTCTCTCGTAGTGTAAAATATGTATATTCTCGATTTTGACTTAGATTTAAAGTTTTTAGCTTAATGGCATGTTTTCTACACTTGTAAATCATATTGGGTGGGTTTTTCAGATGTATTTGTACACACATTGATTTATAAAGTGCCATGGGGGTTTCTTGATTTTTCTACCTTCATGTGTGTGTATGTGTGTGTTTACACTTTCAACTTGTCGAGTTTGTCACATGGCATTTTGGATGCTTTGACTAGAGGATTTTGTTCTTCCTTTTAGTACCATATTGAGATATTGAGCTACATTGTTTTCACTCCTTAGTTAACACTACAAGGGGGTGTTGTATACTTACTACTAATGCTTCTTTGGTTGTTCAAGTATGCTTTATGGACCTTGTGTTTGTTCTAGCGGATGAAAAGGTTGGATATGTTTTTTCATGCTAGAGCATTTTTTTCAACCCTTTTGGGGTTTCAAAATAAATTTCGATGCCAAATATGAAATTAAACCAAACCTTAAATGATTTTTAAAAATCAGCACCGCTTTACGTGCCAACATTCTTTGGTGGTCTCAAATTTTAGAAAGTTTCTAAGAAAAACTTCTTTGGTTTTCACCATGCATTTCGTTTAGATGGAGTATGCATATATAGTCACTTGTATTCACACAACCATATTCTTAATTCATTCCTTTGGAGGCTTCATTAGATTCAATATACATTTACTCCTCAAATCCTATAAATGTAGTGCCCACATTTTACACACCCAAATGCAACAGTAAAATACCAAGATAATTTTTTTTTGACTTACATTGCTCACGACACACAACACAGTAAGGGCTCCAAGTACAGAACTCGACACACATGCGACAATCACATAAGTCATCGACTCACATAGACACATGCAGACGACATCGGCACGTCGATGCCACGCTTTTCCCGATGAAAGAATACTAGCAAAGACCCAACCACTGGAAACGTGACTTTAGGAACGGCGAACCCACGACATATCGTTACTTTAAATGTATTTTAGTTACGGCTAACTTTCCAAGATCATTATTAGGTAAGCATGATTTTCTCCCTTTTTCCACCTACATGTTCTGAAAATTCGTTTCACAGTTCACTTATTGTTCAACCATTCAATTCGCTCTTTACCCTTATGACAAATCTTCATAACTTACATAGGTATTTTCCATATTTCAAATTTTACACAAAATCCTAACTCTCTCATTCTTATGTTAAGATTAGGCTTCCCAAAACGCTTATTCCAAGTTTAGAATTTAACCTTGTTACACAAGTGAACCTAACGTGATGTCAGGATGAAATCTTGGGATTATGGAAGACATAGATTGAAATAGCTTTTTCCCCAAGAACATCCATCGATCATGGAATAGTTATTTCGCTACCATTATTATTATAGTTCAATAATTTGTTGAATTCCAAATTTGATTTTTTTATATGTATATCTTTTGTTTTCTCGACGTTTGGTCACACCAAGGTAATTTATATTCTTTGTAACACATGAAGGAGTTTATTTAAGTTATAAGGTCTCCAAAATTGACCTTAGTCCTAATCTCCAATCTCATGTGCAACATTATATGATATGCTCTTATATCGCACTAAGGTCTCGTTCTTAGCATCGTCTCAAACAAAAGAGATACGAAGCACTTGTCTGACATCTTAAAGAAGTACAAGGCTAGGAGCATAATAAACTACACATGAACACAAGTGATCTATGTACACGAAGATCCCATGTCTCTACACTTCACGATTCCGCATAAGGAATATTCTTTATTCCTTATTGCCATAAATGACATAGCAAGGGATTAAGGGACAAGATTACAATTTCTAAGGTTCTCTAGAATCAACATCTTTCAACTCAATTTTGCATACAAGGAGTTAAAATACAGTTTTCTACCCACAAGTTAACATACAAAAACCACTAGGGTTTAGTTTGATTCCAATATGCACCTAACGATCTACGCCTCCACTACATGTGATTCTAAGGCAAGCGGATATAGTTACTAAACCACATTCAAGAGAATACCAAGATGTTATTTTGATAGAACCCAAGGTAGCACCGCTTAGCCGATCCTTCGAACAAGGATTCATAAGGTGACTCCTAAGGCGGTCTTCAACACTCAGCCTGGTGTCGGACCTGAAGAGAGTACATTCTTCTCGCGATTACCAAAACTAGAAGGAAACCGCATACTCTGGATAAAGTTGGACCATGTCATTCCTAAAATATGGGTTCACGACAATGTCGTTAAACCTAATGACTATGACGGCAACTCTAACTAGGGGTTTTATTTACCTAACCTAGGAGGCCTCATCGAGTGCAAAGTTTAAGGTCGTTCTACGGTTTTAATTTTCTTATATGGTAAAAAGGGATCACACATACAGGCAAACTATACACGAGTATTTTATTAGAGTTGAGTGTTCCCATTAACACTCTTTATTGTGTTTGCAAGGTAAGAAGGTAATCCAGTAATTAATTTAATCGTCTATTGAAAACTGAGAAAGTGCTACAATATATTAACTTCAATTTCAATTTACTATATATAAATCAAATCCTTTTTTTTTTGCCATACACAATTAAGAATCAAACTGAATCGGTGATTAGATGTACATTTCCTAAGTTATCCCTAAAACTAGCATCTCCTACATATTAACAAATTCCAATTATAACTTTTCTGTAACAAGAAACTACATTAGGCAGTTATTCATTTTAAAATGACCTATAAGAATTACAATAATAATAATTAAATTTCACATCGCCTTCTTCATCGTCATTCATTCGTCCTGCAAAACCCACGTGAGCATGATATCAACGATAATTACCGGCATGGCATCCACCCTAATCAATCATAATTGTCATTTTTCAGTTTCCCATTTACATCAGACAATAATTACAATTTTCCAATCGAAATAAAAAGTCTAGAAACATGTATTCATTGCATTTCATTTTTCTACATTTTATAAACCCAGGAGAGAGAAAGAGAAAGGAAGAGAGAGAAAACATCATTTTGTCAAAAGTTCCAATACACACAACAAGTTTCATTATAGTGTTTTAAATAGTTATCTACGTGTGTTAAAAGTTTCCAGGGTGATTTGGCAACCCTACGAGGGTCCGCAGCTTTCTACTTTTACATTTTCTCACTAGCTGCAAAACGTACAAAACGGGCTCGGAGGCTAAGAAACTGCTTCCAAAGGTTATCTTCCGATGAGCACACACATCACGATTAACTTTCTACGTGTCCCCAGATATACCAAGAGCTCATTGCAACTGACGGAATTGAAAAGGAGCGCACGGTTTGCATTTGGCGGTTAGTTTTCCGGGCCACTGGTCATAGTTCACCCAATTGTAAAAAGACAAAAGTTAGCTCAAGTGGCCCAGAAAACCGTGTCCAAAACGACGTTCGATGGAAGAGCACGAAACGAGACATCTCCTACTAGTTCCCCTATATAAAGAGAATTCATGGGAGTCGACGGGACTGAGAACTAGAGAGCCATTTTTAAACGGCAACAAGTTTTTTGAAGTGACAAGACGAAGTTGGACCAGTTTGACCTCGTCAAACTGCGACCGAGGCCTACAAAATGGCTTCACTAAACCATCCCGAAAGGTGCTCTTTCCTATGCTGAATGTTCCATGCATTTGTCTAGTATAAACACTAGAGGTTTGTGAAGACGGAACGTGATTTCTCTTTCCGGGTTTCAATTGGTGGTCCCAAACGAAAGCCAACTTTCTAGTTTTAACAACTCTCTATTGTTGAAAACCGGTGTAACAGGGTTCCTAAAAGAGCGTCAAAAGGATGTCATATGATCGTTTCGGGTCAAACCAAAGATCAAGGCGACTCCTCGTATACCAAGGTACACGAATGAAACTTCACATCTCGTTTCCAGAGTTGCGAAGGGTACTTAGTGAGTCTCCGAAAATTGTAAAATTTAACTATTTTAAGCAGGAAGAAGGTCAACTTAATCAATGGAGAGTCAAATTTGTCTGGTCGATAAAACGATATTGAAGCGATCAAAAGAGGTAAGAGTTTTCTAGATCATCTCGAAGCGAGGGTGATAGTTCATGTTTTAAAGTAGGCGAGTTATAATGGCTTCGAGAGTTGCGACACGACACTTTATTGTTTTGCAATGAGTTGAAGAGACATTTAGCTGTATTAAAAATCTAATAACTTAATATTCTATTTAGTTGCAAAAGAGAACTAAAACACGAGAATTATGAGAGGTAAGGAAAGGAGAACCATGCCTGGAGAATGAAGTCGGTCGAAGCCGCAGGCTTTGGTTCAACATCTTGCTCGGCACTTCGCCAACCGGTTCACGAGCCTGGATCTAACCTCCACCACGTCACACCCACTTCCCGATCACTTGAAGTTTTCCAACAGAGTAAGCAGTTGCTTGTGCATTTCCAAAACCTTCTAAACAGATCCATTATGTGCACATCCTTGCATGAAATTTCAGCTATCCACGTGGACTAATCTGTTTATTTTTGGAGGAACTTTGTCAAACACTCCATGTGCTTTGTCTTGAATTCCGTGCTTTGCATTCAGTCTAACCAAGCATTTACAACTACATGCAATGACCATATCCATACGACTTGATTCAAAGCGCCCATTTTAACATAGTCTGGGATATACTTGCAATGGCAAATATGTCCATGAAGACACTAGCTGTTTGCATTTGAAGGAACAACCACCGAGCTTCAGGCGATTACGTGGTCTTCTCGGACTATCATGGACGTCCATAACTCTCTACGTTGCCATTTTGGCACAAACACGAGGATGTTGAAATTGCATATTGTCGAAACAGCCAGTGCCTTTTCTACACATCCATTTTGTGCATATGTTGCCATCATGGCATTCCATGAGACAACATTTCTTTGAGGCATTAAATCAACCAGTTCCACGCCTTTTAAACAGACCCATTTTTTTTTTTGCAATTCCTGTTATCATTGCAGTCCAGGAGGCCACATATCTTTCAGGTATTTTGTCAAACAGCTCGCATGAGTTGTGTATGCCTTCACATTTTGCATATGTGCCAAACTGGGCACCTGACAAGACATATAAAGAAAAAAACATTATCTTCCATGTTGTTTGATGGATGTCCATGCGCTGTTCTAAAGCTCCCACTTTGACAGCGGCTGGGAGGTCTAGCTTACATGTACCAAATACATTTGATTGGAAGTTTCCAAGGCCTTTTCAACAAACCCATTTGTGCATATCCTGTCCTCGTGGCATTCCATGAGCCCGCATCTATTTGGGGGCATTCAATCACCCATTTTTGCAGCCTCCTATATGCTTGTTTTGCACAAACATGCCTACCAGTGCAGTAGCAACTACATCATCTGAAAAATCCCTCCACGTTTTCTGTACATGGCCGTTACCACGTCCATGGGAAACTGTCTCGTTTTTCATTTGATTAAACACTTCAAAAAAAAGGTTGGGTTGTTTTCCTGTTTTGGAAGCAAGATGGGAGGATCTTTGGCGCGCCTAGGAAAGTGTTGGTAGTAAACTCGCCAGGCTGGAGACTTGTTTGTTGCATGTCTGAAGCAGCGCGACTGTCCCCTGAGGAAACCCATGTCATAAGAACACGACCCAAACACCCCTGCCCGCCATTTGTACTGATAGAGCAATAAAGAAATCCCTGTCTCCAAGAAAGCACGACCCTCCCTCATGCTTGGTGGTGCGCCAAACAGATCTGGAGCTTCCTCCCTCCCTGGCGGCGGCTTCTCCCCACGACCAAACCAGAAAGATGCAAACCAACAACAAAAAAAAAAAGGAAAATGACAAAGTGGGGTCCGAGCCCTAATTCCGCCCCACAAGAAAATCACGGCCTTTTTAAATTTTAGTTCTTTTATTTTATTTATTATTATTATTATTACTATATATTTAAAAAAAAAAAAAAAAAAAAGCGGAGGCATTACAATAAACGTATTGAGTGAATTGTTGGTGTCACTTTCATGATGTAAACATATAACGCAAGTTGCATCAAAGTTCTTAAAACCACCAAATTAGGAGGATGAACACCATTTTGGAGGTGTATCGGAAAAGTTTCCTTGATGTAAATTTATGTTAATGCAAATGTGACCAATATTTTACATCAAAAATCATGGAAACAAGAAAAAGGAATACAAAAAGTGTTGTAAAATCATTGAAATCTACTAGTACCATTATGTTGGACTAGAGATCTTAATGAGTTGGTTGTTTGTGACGAGATTAGGAGGAGCAATAGGGATTGATTGGGACCCCCTGACAAGATGAATAATACAAGGTTGATAGTTCAAGTAAGGAAGAGCGATTTGTGAGTATTTTTAGAGCACTTTGTGGATACCTAAAAATAGCACAAGCCTTTTTATAACAACTTTTAAATGATTTTTTTGCATATGGTTAGTTAATTCAAATAATTGGGATTAATTGGCGTCTCAACACTACATCTCGAGTCACATTCTTCCATAATGTCTCCTAAACAAGTGTTTGGTCAACATTCATTATTTTTAACGTTTTTCTTGGAATTCCCACAAATGTGGTTCTAACTTGGGCTCATTCTTCTATGTTCATGACATAATTAGCTTTCATGGAAAAAATCATCTTAATGGCTTTGTCCTACATGGACTAATTTTTCCTCCCTTGCTTTTCTCTTAAAATTGTTCAAAAAAATCTCTTCATGTCAATCTTCTAGGTCACTTGATTTCAAATTTGAGTTAGTTGCATGGTAAAAGGTTCCAAATTTGAAATATGATCACTATATAAATACAAAAATAAAAACTTGTAAAGGGGGACTCATTACAAGATCAATATACTAGTGAAACATCCAAATATGTCTTGCACACTCAAGTACACCGTTGATTACTCTTATTAGCAAATCAAGCACATGCATTACCTCTTGTGCCATTGAGTTCTAGGAATGATATATAAAATTGCATTGATTATCACATACATTCAGGAGGGAGACTACATAGGAGGCCTTTTTGTAGCAATGATATGTACGAACTCTCAACTTAATAGTTTGACCATTGGCAATATCCCCTTATTTAAGTTTGCAGTAAAGGAGGAAGTTAAGGATTCAATAAAGAAGAAATAAGATACATGATACTACGCAAAATACATACAGTTGTCCATAATCTAGAATCGCATCACAAAGGACAAATGCATCCATGTAGGATGAACTCACCCATTGTTTGAGACACACAACTTCATTTTCCCTCTCATTTCATATCCTCATAATTTCAAGATAGGTCGGTGACCCTACACACCTTCAACCATCACCATGTTTCCACCGTGAATTGGTAATCCTAATATTACTTACTTTATTAAGGTGGCTTTTCCGATTAAACACACACACAAAATCTTGATTTATTATCATACTATATTTGTAGTTCTAAATCATCTTTACAAAGTAATATATCATAATTAGATTAAACTTCTTTTTGTGTAACATTATTGTTGAATTACAACCTATATTTTTAGTTTTTCTGATTAGAGTCTTGTTAATCATAATATTTCATCACTATGTACTCTTAAATCTTCCGATTATCTCAAATTATTTGGATTATTTAACATTTATTATTTTAAATTTATTTTTATCAAAATTATTTTTAGTTTAATTTTAATAATCATCCCCAACCATGCCTAAATTTAGAGAACTAACCAACTTTTTCATCCCCACATATTCTCATCCCAAAGTCTCAGGAAACTATGATGTTTGTTCTCGAGTTGTACTTGCAATGATTATTTATTTAGATTTTGGCCAATCTGGCGAACCAAGTTTGACCCAGAAACACTTTTAACACATTATTTTCCTTTTCCATGGACTGTGAAAGCAAAACTATTTTTCAATTATATGCCCAATTGGCCATGAGTCGAGAGCCAGAAATAGAAAATTAAGGTACCGAAAGGCTCCCACAAGAAACAAATAAAAATGAGGGCTACATTCCTCTTCCCTATCCCTGCCATGTGGAACTACAGCACCTAATTATATATCCTACACACCAAAAAAACAAAATATTAACAAAAAAATCAGCACAGTGTGGGCCCGCACTAAGAAATAACAGCAAAAGGTCACATGGGAAGGAGGTGGGGCCAGCTCGGGCTCGCGGTTTTGAGTTGTCCTGCTTCGCTGTGTTGTAGTTGCGCAGCGGTTGCGTTCCCTGTCACCTGTCCCCATCCGCAAATAATTTTATTTTAATAATAACTGAGAATTACTTAAGCGGTGTAGCCGCAATATCGATGAATCCTGCATTGCACTGATTGAACTGTTCTCTACTGTTGATGAATGGATTCCCGTGTGTGCCAATCAGGGACCCCCACGGCACCTCTAGGCTATATATACTCTCCTCTGCTTCACCCTTTTATCCATCGCTCCGTTTGCCAAATTCCTTTATTTGGCACATCATTTTCTCCCCCTACCTAATCATTATCATAGCTAGTTATGATGATGTTTTTAGCGGGTTTGGGATTCTTTTGGTTGCGTTTTTGGCAGTGGCCGTACGATTATGGCGCGGCAAGCCTTCTGGAATGAATTTGCCGCCTGGCTCGCTCGGGTGGCCGTACATCGGGGAGACCCTGCAAATGTACTCGCAGAATCCCAATGTCTTCTTCGCTTCTAAACAGACGAGGTGAACTCACCGCCGCCGTTTTCTGCTTTCCACACAACCGTTTCTTCAATTTTTAAAATTGGCTCTTCTCTCTGTTTTTATCTTTTGGAATTGCGAAGTACTCAGATGTTTTGGAAGTGGGAATTGTTCCCTCGCATTTTTCACAAATTTCCAACTCCTTCACCAAATGTGGCGCTGTAAAAACACGTGACCTGTGATTCTAATTGGTTTCTTTTTTCAAACTGTTTCCCGCCTAATTGTCTGTTTCCCGTCCTGCACTATGTTTATAAATCTTTAGGTGTTTGATTTCTGTCTTCAATTCGCCTAATGAGGAAGAATTTATGTTCTCCAAATATTCATCAAAATTTTAAAATGTTGGTATATACACATTGAATTTGAAGTACAGTTAGAAGCAGAGGCGTTATATTCTGAGTACAATTCAATGCTTTCTGTATATTTGGGAGTGAGAGGCAGTCCATATACTAAAAGCCACCTGTACTTCTCATATACTAAAAGTCACCTATAAATCCAAACCAGAGGGTAAGGAGAAATGAGCTATAGGAAAACGGTTCCTTTCTTATGATTTTCGCGTTATGGACTATAAAAGGACATGTCCTTTCTTACGATTTACTCATATTTTTTAACTGGAAATGTTTGCTTTCTTTATGATTTTGCCCATGGGTATTTGTTTGTGTATGTACTTAGCTTACAATGTTAGCATACCCACCTCTGGTTATGTCTGTCAACAGCTTTGGTATTGATCTAGAGGTGGTGTTTAAACATGGGTACTTTTTAATAACGCTTTTGACTATGTGTGGATGTATATTTGAGTTCATTTGCAGAAATTATATTATTTTCTTCTATCTGCTTTGGAATGCTCTGTTCAAGTTCTTGCATTAGATTTGAGGACTGGGTTACTTGATGCATTACAATTCACTGAATTTTTGAGCTTACAGACATAGATAATATTCTGAATGGTAATGGGATTCATTTTCTGTTAATGTTGTATTAGAAAAGAAATAAAGAAAGGAAGAAAGTATATTCATGTGGCTGTAAAATATAAATGGGAGTGTAATTTCAGGGCTGAGTTATTTGCGTTTCATTTACAGGTATGGAAATATTTTCAAGACCCATATATTGGGGTGCCCATGCATTATGATTGCAAGTCCGGAGGCAGCGAGATTTGTGCTGGTGAATCAGGCTCATCTGTTCAAGCCCACCTTCCCCAAAAGCAAAGAACGCATGATAGGTCCTCAGGCTCTCTTCTTTCATCAGGGGGATTATCATGCACGTTTGAGGAAACTTGTTCAGAGATCTTTTCTTCCGGAGGCCATCAGAAGCATTGTTCCCGACATTGAATCTCTCGCTCTTCGGGCTCTGGATTCTTGGGATGGGAATACCATCAACACATTCCAGGAGATGAAAAGGGTATGAAATCAATTGAGTTTACCACACCTTCATTTAAATCACCACGCTAGAAGAATTTATTAATATGGCTATTTTGCGTTCTAATTTCCAGATCTCTCTTTACATTGGGTCTAACTACGTTGCTGTCTGGCAGTATGCATTTCAAGTTGCGCTCCTTTCAATATTTGGGCCGGATGAAGTTTTTGACAGAGAAGACCTCAAGCAATCATATTATGTTGTGGAGAAGGGCTACAATTCAATGCCCATTAATCTTCCTGGTACTCTTTTCAACAAGGCAATGAAGGTAAAACAATAACAAAAATGAAAATTCTGTAAATGTTTTTAAAAAAATCTTTCTTTCTTTTGGTTTTGGTTTAATTAATAAATTCTTTGAATTATTGGCTCTAGAGCTCCCAATCATAACCTCACAGGTTTTTTCTTGAATTGATTGCAGGCCAGAAAACATCTCAGTGAAATACTGACCCAGATAATTGCTGCAAGAAGAGCCAATGGGAAAGTGATGAACACGGATTTGTTGGGCTCCCTGATGCAGTCGAAGGATGGAAACTTGCAGGCCCTGACCGATGAGCAGATTGCAGATAATATAATTGGAGTCATTTTTGCAGCTCAAGATACCACCGCCAGTGTCTTGACATGGATTGTCAAATATCTCCGAGACCACCCATCATTCCTCCAGGCTGTCACGGTAATAATTGAAGATTCCTATGGTTTGTCTTCATCACTAAATTAACATCTTATGTTGTATTTTCAAGAATGTGGATTCATCAGGTAGTGGTTCTTAATTTCATTTGATGGGTAAATGTTGCAGACAGAACAAGAAGCTATTAGAAGAGCCAAAGGCAGTGATGGGCACCTGACTTGGGAAGATACAAAGAATATGCCCCTGACATGCAGGGTAAATATCTCTCATCTCTGTCTTGTCTTATGTGATCTCTAGCCTTTCCTTTGATGATATTGTTAGCTTGACTTCAAATGGCTAAGAATCTTCTTCATTTTCTCAGGTAATTCAGGAGACATTAAGAATGGCAACCATTTTATCCTTCACATTCAGAGAAGCAGTCCAGGATGTGGAATACAAAGGTGGGCAGATCTTGCTAAGTTATAAAAGAAACGAATTGGGTGTATATGACCTTGACTAGAAAAAGTGTGGGGGTGTTTATTCCAAATTGATAGTAGTTGTGAGACAAGAGGAAGGTTTATAAATCAAAACATACACTTACAAGTTTTGATAATTTAGAAGAAGTTTCCACTGTAAATATCTAATCAAAGTCATTCATGTACAGGGTACCTTATTCCTAAAGGATGGAAAGTCATGCCACTATTTAGAAACCTTCATCACAGTCCAGAATTCTTTCCTGATCCACAAAAGTTCGACCCTACACGATTTGAGGTTGGTATTCCTAGTTCCAAAGTATATTTCTTCAGCTTGATGCTTTTTAAGGCTGTACCCAACATATAAATTGGCACAAAAAAAGAGGCAACAATGATGAAGCTAATAAATTTTCTGTACCATTGTTTCAGGTGCCTCCAAAGCCCAACACATTTATGCCTTTTGGCAGTGGTGCTCATTCTTGCCCTGGAAATGAGCTTGCAAAGCTCGAAATGCTCATACTTGTTCATCACATGACTACAAAATTCAGGTACTTATTTCGTCCTTCAAAACTCTGTTTCATGATCAGGAATTTTCTCATATACAGAGTTGTTCTGAAACACATAGTGTCTGCTCTGTGCAGGTGGGACATTGTGGGTACAGGGAGTGGAATACAGTACTGTCCCTTCCCTGTTCCAAAGGATGGACTACCCATCAAAATCAATAGGAAGAAGTGTGTGCATGGCCTTTGCTGAACCATATTCCTCAATGCTCATCGCCCTTGGAAGAAGGTGCAACTGCAGCAAGAAGCAGACACTAGTACTTCCCAGGGATGATCCTATACTAACACACCCAATTCACCATCCGAGATATAATTTTTTTTCTGAGACCAGGGTCAACAGTGAATCAATAAGCACAAGCATCTTTGTCTTAAATTTTTGTAAGCAGGATACACAAAGCCGTATTCTGCCCCTAATGCAATACAAGTTAAAGAGGAAATGTTAATCAAATCCTCCGTTTCCCTTTGAGCCATGTTGTTTTTTGTTTAGCAAATTTATTTTTTTGATGGGTTGTTTGTATAGATTTAGAACGCTTAGCCTGTTAATTTGAGTGGTTTTCTATTTTTAAAATTTTATTTTTTATTTAAGGATAAACATCTAAAGTTTTACGACGTATGTCTAATTTAAAAAAATTCTGGATTTATAGAATTTAAGGATAAACATCTAAAGTTGTACGACTAAGTTTAAGAATTCTATGCACAATATAAATTTTGGATTCAAACCCAAAAAAAACTTCTAAATTCTATAATCTTTTCAGCATAAACTTTGGTAACTTTCATGAACAGGTTTGTGGACCCTCGAATTATTGACCAATGCTTGAAAGAATATTCTCCTTAAACTTTTGATTGAAAGGATGGGAGTGCTTAGATGTCCTCTTTTGAGGGATATGAGTTATGCCTACTTAAAGGTGTAGAGCCTTTTTGGTTATTTAGAAGTCTTTTTATAGGATTGAAAAAGAAAAGACCTCATAAGTTATTTTACCACTAAGAGCCAAGAGTTTTAAAAACAAATCACTTTTGAAGAAAGGAAAGAGGGATTTGGAGGTGTATTATGATAAGTGACTGTATGGTGCAAGGCATTCCTTCACTTGCGAACCCTGAGATCTTGTTTTTGTGAGGTTGAACTTTGACAAGTGATTACATGGTGTAGGGCATCCCTTCACTTGCAAACCTTGAGATCTTGTTTCGTGAGGTCAAATTCTCACAAGTGATTGCACGGTGTAGGGTATCCTTACACTTGGGAACCCTGACCGTGACTGCATCGGTTTGAGATTAGAGTAATCCCTCTCAAGATTTAATTTTTTCTAAAACTTCAAATTGAGAATGGCAACTTCATCGATCAGCGTGGGCATAGTGCTTGTTCATCATGTGTTCTTTTTGGCAAGCGTAGTTGTGATGTTTGTTATGTTTTCATGGTACATGAGTAATGAATCCACCTACGAAAGCGTTATGGATTAGCTGAGTCTTGTGGTAATGGCGTCTCTCGTTATAATATTGTTTGTAGTGTACTGGATATCTTCTAATGAAAAGCAACATCAATCCTTTTCTTCTTTTGTGATGCCTCAAGTAGAGTGCCATGATATACCAAAAAAAATCTATTAAATTCTATACTAAAAAGATTCAAAGATATAAATGTTGGATGTACATCACTTTTAACATTAACTTGGGTACCTTTCATGAACAAAGTTGCTTGTGGGCCCTCAAATAATTGACCAATGTTTGAAAGAATATTCCCCTTAAAACTTTGACCGAAAGGTTGGGAGTGATTTAACAAATATGGAATTTGTGAAATCCTAATTGCAGAGTCATGTATGATAAATAAATGATAAACAATTGTTGGAATATAAATGACACAAGCAATAAGCTAGATAAAATATTGAAACCCTAAGTGCAAGAGAGGGAAAATAAAATCTTAGCTGATTTATGCTATGCTTGGGACTGATTTGGACCGAAAGACCGATGAACGGAAAAGACAGATGCCGCAATCGAACACAGAAAATCTTGGAACTATTAGATGAGCCTAAATTGGGAAGCGCCTGGGTGCCGAGACCTCTGTTGGACACTTGAATCGCGTGCAAGAGCTCGAAAATTAGTTTTTGTTGTGTTGTCACAAGTGTTACTAACCTTCGCTTTTGGTCATCTATATATTGTTGGATGATCGCCGAGTTCGCCTAAAACCTGCAAAGAGATAAAAACCTGCAAAACCCTCAAACTACATCAAATCCCAAAAAGAAAAAGATGTAAGATGAGGAGTTAGGCTGACCTCGGTGTTCACCCGACTGAGTGAGCTTACAACCAAGCGTTGCACTACATTTTAGACTCCATGTAGTTCTTGTGCGTGTGTGATAGAATTGTGCCCTAGGAAGCCCTTGCGCAAGTGCATGTGATAACGGGCAATAACTAGATGTACCAATGTAAATAGATGTGTGGATGACAAAATGAACTTCCCTTCCTATGCGTGTATGCATTCTCTTGGCCCTTAAGTAAGTGCTAGATGGATGCCTTGATGCTCTTAGAATGCCTTTGGATGCAACCTTAGGTGGTGATAATAGATGCTTAGAGCTTGGTCCTTTATTATGGTCACATAACTTTATATTTATATGATTCCCTTGGTTGAATTTCACAATTGACAACTGGAAGGTCGACCCATAAGAAAATAAGATGCCCAAAAGATAAAAGATGCCCAAAAAGAGTGAGTAAAGTAAAGAGAGGTCAAGGGTGCTTGGGTGTTGGTGTCCAAAGTAATAAAAGATAAAGCAATAAAGTACCAATCAAGGCGTAGGGTGTAAAAGGCCAAATAGAAAATAAGAAACACAGATAAAAGGCCAAAGATAGTTATCAATTGCTAGTTTTCTCACTTAGGAATCATATGAATAGTAGTATGTGATTAAGACCTAGAAATGTACCCAAGTGCGTGATTTTGTGTCTACATTTGCCCCCACTTTATGTTGTTGAGTGAATACTCAATAACATAAAGTAGTTTAGAATTTGCGTACCTTTGTTCCTTGTAGATCGATGGTGAAAGCATGTCAAGGAGACAAGTGAAAGTGTGAAGTGATAAAAATGAAGCGTGGAAGCTAAGAAAGAGGAAGTGACCCTAGGGGTGAAGCGTGTTGTGTTGTACCGTGTTGTTGTTGTAGCTTGATGTAGGGTTGCTTCTTGTTACATATTAAGGATGGACTTGCAAAAGAAGAGTGAAAGAGTAGTCAAAGTCATGTGTTATGAAAACTCTGTAAAAACATGTAAAAGTATGTAAAAATGTGTAAAAAGGAAAGTGTGCACCTGATTTGTGAAGAGTGAAAATGATAGAAAATGTTGTAGAAGAACACATTTTTTGGGTGATCTCACGCCAAGATTGAGTTTTTGGGTGATTTCACACCAATAATGAACTTTTTGGGCGATCTCATGCCAAGTGTGAGTTTTTTTGGGTGATATCACGCCACGACATAAGAGTGTTGGGGAGAAAGGTCTAGTGTTATTCTCCATCTATGTTTGCTTTTTAGATTTATACACCACTTGCAGATGGTGTGATCCATGTTTAGTTCTGTGTTGTTCTAGTTTGATCCAAGTAGAAAAAGAAGATAAAATACATTTTGATTGCTTTAGACTCAGTGCTCTGCATCTTGTAAAAATTGCTTTGTGAGCTTACATTGACTGTGTTGATATGAGAAAGTAATCAGTAATTTCCCCTAGTCATAGGCACCCAGGAAAGGTCGGGAGCGCACATGTGCTAGTGTCTCGTAGTTTGGGTGTCGATGTTTGTCTTGAACTAGGACCCAAGTCGATTCTCGGCCATTTCTATAAACTAAAGCTTGTTTTGTTCTTGTGTTGAATCTGCATCATGTTGTATCTCTTTATCGCTATATGGGGTGATTGATTCACCCAATGCATTCCCCTCGTTTGGGGTGCATGCGACCTTAGAGAATGCGGCCCAAAGGAGATTACTAGATGCTTTGATATGAAACCGTATACCTGCCAGGGGGGGAATGTGCATGGTGGAAACCAAGGCACATGCAAACAAAATGGCTAGATACATGTGTTAGTAGAAAAAGCTAGCAAACATGTCATAGAAAAGCAATGTAACAAGCAAATGTGCATACAAAAGAGACCGCAAAAAGTGGGTTTCAGACATGGGACATCACTCACAATGTCACAAGACAATCAGGGCCGAAGCGGCCAAAAGCATACAAGCAATGATCATGAAAGACATAGGGCATACAATAGAAAACAACGGAAAACAATATCAAACAAAGTATCGACAAATATGGTGGTAAATAGTTCTTATAAGGAAAATGTTGCACATGAAGCACCCGTTAGCATGTTAAAAAGATAAAGAGTATGTAAAAGCGTGTATAGATAAATGAAAAGTAGTGTGCTAGTAAGAATAGGAAGTAGTATAAAATGAAACAATAACACTGTGATGTGTATGGATGTAGATGCCCCATGATCCTCGGTGGGATTAGTAAGAGGTATATTGCCACCTTATTCCTCTGTTTAGGTGCATACGTAGAAACTTGCAGAGGATCTGTTCTTAATCCTAATCTAAACTTTACCAAGGAGACAAGGATAGAAGGAATACAAAATTAAAACAAAGCTAAACTACGAGGTGATGCACCAAAGGAATGATGAACACTTGTTTTGCTAATAGACACAAACCAACAAAATGCATACAATAAACCAACGACAGATAGCCAGATATATAATGGAAGGCCAGATGAAAGCAAAAGAGACAAGAGAGGATCTAAAATTGATCACAGATGTGTTTTATTGCTCTGTAGATTGATACAATCCATTACAAAGTAGCCAAGAGGCAGAAACATATTACAATTTTAGTGGAAGGCCTGAACCCCACATATCCCTTTTCTAGAAGGAAGAGGGAGCCTGCAAAACAAAGAATGTCCAACCCTTTACAATGAATCCTGCCCCGTATTTATAGATTCAACTGAAAGAAGGAAAGAGAGAGAAGTGGGAAAAGGTTTGCTCAACCAACCACCACATGTTAATGCCTCTAGATGAAATCTCTCCCCAAATCCATCTTTACTGCATCAATCCTTGGTTCGTGCACTGAAGGAAGAGGAAATGATGGAAATAGATCGAATCCGATCTGGTTGTTGAGACAGATGGATCCCGCATTGAAGGCCCGAAGATGTTTCCTCCATTTTCTTCACCTAACCTCCTCAAAATTAAAGTTTCAGACCCCATGGCATGCGTGAGGCCGAGATCTTTCCAACGACATCAGATTTGCAATATTTCGAGCCATGAGTCGAAAGATACGCCCCTTGAAGTTTGTATCGGTCTATACAGGAGGGCGGGAAAACAACTCAAAATGGGTCCCCTTTCTTCCGATTCCCACCTTGGCTTTGACTCGGGCCCAGATGCTGACTTTTTCCTTGAGTTATGGGCCATTTTGTAACTTTTACCCCCTTTGAGATAACAAGGGGCAAAGAACCAACTTTTTCCCCGACGGTCCACTTTTGATTTTGTTTCCTCTTATGCGGATCGTGGTTGATCCAATATTTGGCACGGGGTGAAATATGGATAACAATTTGGTGACTCACAGGGGTATCTACCTACTAGATGAAAAGACCAATTGCCTTGTCATATCCATTGGGCATGGAGTCATGAGTGATAGCCTGCTACTGATCTAAACTTAGAAAACTGACCCCTGGGCCGCTTGGAAACCCATTAGAACCGAAACTGATCTTGACCAAATGCCGAGTCCAAACACTGTATGAGAGCAAAAAAACAACACCACACTATATACAAAATTTGAAATCATACATGCTCCAAATGGAACATGCAGAGCATGCAAAGCACTTAGGAGAAAAGCAATCTACACTACAACAAGACAATGTGCATAAGCACTTAGAGGAAAGAGAAAACTAAACTAATATGTACAGGGTGAGAACTCCCCTTTTAGTAGTAGTGCTTAAGATAGATCCCATTTACTAGAATCTGCAACTCTTCACCCTCCAATGTAGACAATTGGAAAGCATTGCTACTTTTGCATCTTGTGATCATATAGGGGCCACTCCAGATGGCATCAAATTTGGAATGCCTTCCTGGTTTTGCTCGATCTGCATCCCATTTCAAAACCAGTCTCCTTCCTAAGGTCCTTGCCTTTGTCTTCTTGTCAAAGCATTTCTTGATTGAAGCCTGATTCTTCTCTATTGCTTGGAGAGCATGCTCTCTAGTTTCTTCTAATTCCATCAGCTCCACATACCTGGCCTCCATTGGTCCAAATTCAGACATCTCTAGTTGCTTCACGAGCTCCAATGCTGGTAACTCAAGTGATATAGGCAACACCGCCTCTTTCCCATAGATGAGCTTGAATGGAGAGCTACCTGTAGATCCTTTGGGTGTTATTCTATCAGCCCATAAGGCCATTTTGAGCTTTGTGTGCTAGGTCCTCTGATTCTCATCAAGAGTTCTTCTGATGATCTTTAGCAGGTTCTTGTTTGTGGACTCAGCCTGGCCATTACCTTGAGGGTAATAGTTTGATGAAGTACTCAAATAAGTCCCATTCTTGACGGCCCATCCTGTGATCTTGGAACCTATAAATGCTAATGCATTGTCTGATATGATGGTGGTTGGCACTCCAAATCTGGTCACTATCCCTTCATAGAAATCTAGGATACTAGACTCATTTGCTTCCTTGAGTGCCACTGCCTCGGTCCATTTGGTGAAATAATATGTCACTGTCAGGATCCATTTGTGACCTTGGCTTGAGTTTGGATTGATGACTCCAATGAAGTCCAATCCCCATTGCATGAAAGGTTGGTCGACTGAGATTGGGTGCAATGGAAGTGCTGCTAGCCTTTCCTTGCCTTTGAAGAATGCACAATTCTTGCACCTTTTGATCCATGTGTAGCAGTCACTAAACACTCTGGGCCAATAATATCCTGCTTTCATGATTTTGAGTGTTGTCACTCTTGGAGAAAATGGCCTCCAGCTGCTTCAACATGGAATTCTTGTAGCACTCTCTCCACCTGATCTACCCTAATGCATCTCAACAGAATGCCATTGATGTCCCTCTTGAACAAGACACCATCAATAAGAACATATGGGATGGCCTGTAGCCTGAAATGCCTTCTTTTTTCTTTACTCATCCCATGAGGACACAAGCATGTTCAAGGAAGTGCACCATGTCTTGGGTCCAACAAGGAGCAGTAGGTACATCATCTCTCCCTTCTTCTTGATCATCTTGTAGAACAAAAACAACCTCCTTTTCACTGTTTGTTTCATCTTGTTGACCCGAGGCTAGTTGTTCACATAACCCCTTCCCACGGACCAGCTTGGTGACCTTGATCTCAATGTCATATTCCATGACACGAGTGATCCATCCTACACGCTTCTCATTCAGGTCCTTGCTGAGAAGGAATTCTTTAACTCCCGCATGGGAGACCAATAGTTGGATTTTGTTATTTGAAACCAAATGCTTAAACTTCTTCAATCCTCTGATTACCACCAAGACCTACTTCTCAATGAAGGAGTACCTCACCTCATAATCTTCTAGACTCTAACTGAAGAAAGCAATTGGTTATTCTGTACTTTCTTTGTTTCTCGCTTGCACCAAGATTGCAGAAATTGTGTCACTGCCACCAAAGGCATACAATATGAAGTCTTTGGAAAAATATGGGTTCACAAGAGTTGGGGCTTGTGATATGGCTTCTTTGATAGCCTCAAAACTTGCTTTTCCTTCAGCTGTCCACCTAAATGTTAAGCTCTTCTTCAACATCAACGTTATTGGCTTAACAAGGGCAAAGAAAGTTTGGAACAAACCTGCGAACAAAATTGATTTTTCCCAAGAAGCTTTGAAGAGCCTTCTTGTGACTTGGCAATGGCAATGCTCTTATTGCTTGAACTCTTTCCGGTCAATTGCCAATCCTTCCTTTGATACGATATGGCCTAGAAGCTTACCTTCATGGGCCAAGAATATGCATTTTTTGGGGTTCAGTGACACCCCAAATCTCCTACATCTCTGAAAAACTTGCCTCAGATGGAAGAGATGATCTGCTGCATTCTTGGAAAAAATAGTGATGTCATCCAAATAGATCAACACTATTTTGATTAATCAGCCCCTTGAATGCCATATCCATTGCCCTTGAAAAGTGGCTCCAATGTTGGATAATCCAAATGGCATTTTCTTGTATGCATAGGTGCCCCATTTGGTGGTGAAAGTTGTTTTGAATTGATCATCTTCTTTCACCATGATCTGGTTGTACCCTGAGTAGCCATCTAGGAGGGAGAACCTTTCTGACCTGACACTACTTGCAAGATCTGCTCCATTGAAGGGAGTGGGTAGTGGTCTTTGAGGGAGGCTCTGTTTCAAATCCTGAAGTCAACACACAACCTGATTTCTCCATTTTTCTTCCTGACTGGGACCAGATTTGCAACCCAACTTGAGTGTTTAATTGAAATATGATGCTTTCCTCTATCAACTTGTTCAACTCCTTCTTCATCAGAGGCTCAATATGTGGGTTGACTGGTCTCTGCTTCTACCTGATGGGCCGAGCAACTGGATCCAGTTCGATTGTGTGTTGTGCTAGTTTTGGATTGAATCCTCTTAGGTCCTCATAACTCCAAGAAACACATCAGGGAATTCTTGGAAAAGTTGTATGAATTCATACCTTTCTTGTTTGGTGGCCACTTTTCCAATTTGAAGTGTTTTGTCTTCTCCAACTGGGATCGACTCTGAATCTTCTCCTTTGATCTACATGTTAGCCTTCTCTTTTCTAAACTGATCATTAGGATTGAAAATAGATTCCAGTGTCACTAATCCTTTGGGAAGCTTGTTTGTATGCAGTTGTACTATCTGATTCCCATACTACTGCTCTAGTCTACTCTGGTTTATAGCTGAGAATTCAGCTTCT
Organism: Taxus wallichiana var. yunnanensis; assembly: GCA_018340775.1. Classification (NCBI taxonomy): domain Eukaryota; kingdom Viridiplantae; phylum Streptophyta; class Pinopsida; order Cupressales; family Taxaceae; genus Taxus; species Taxus wallichiana. The sequence goes on from CM031235.1 coordinate 805,243,605, forward strand.
TCTTGTAGAAAGTTAATGATCTATTGATCATTCTCAAACACCTACAACATGTATTATTATCTGGCACTGCTGCCTCACAACCACATGGATATGTGGTTGTTCTTCATCCTCTTGATGTTGTCAACCACATCAAACGCTGCTCCAACCACTACAAGTCTATCAACAGCTTCATTCTCCTTCCTGGGTATGGACACAATACTGAAGGCCTCAAAATCCTCCATGAGATCCCATACCCTACTCTTGTAGTTTTTGAGCAGGTCATTTTTGACAGCATTAAGTCCTCTGACTTGATTGGCAACCAGTTCACTGTCACCAATACTTGCAAGTTCTTAATTCCCAGCTTCCTTGCCCAATGAAGACCTTGGACTAAAGCCTCATATTCAATAGTGTTATTTGAGCAAGCAAACTAGAATCTGAAGGCTGAATAATATCTCATACCTCTGGGGGACACAATCATGGCTCCTCCTCCAGCTCCTTGTCTACTCCTTGAACCATCAAAGAACAATTGCCATACCTCATTGTCATCCTTGTATTCTGGCTTGATTAGGTCAGAAGAGATGGTTCTCTTCATGTAGGCAGTAGACACCTAGCTCAGATTCTTCCATCTCCCTATAGGGGTCAAAAGCATGGATTTTGTTGGCCCAATCATCAAGAGTCAAGTCTGGGATATATCCCACCTTGGTATTTGCTTCAGAAGTGCTTAGGAGGTCCTCTTGATCAAAAGTCTGAGCAGTTGGTGCATTGATTGGGCTAGGCATATAGGATTCAATATGATATTCAACAATAGGTTCAGATCTGATTGTGGCCTTCACTCCATACCTTGTCCTAAAGAGCATATGTGACCAATCAGCAGATAGGTAGCCTCCAATTTTGGCAGTGAAGTCTCTGGACAGACACAAAGAAAAATGTGGTGGCAAGTCTATGATTGACACGTTTTGCAAAACATAATCACATTAGGGCAAGCGTGTAGAGTGAGACTCAGATCCTTGATGATTCCCACAGTAGTCACTGTTGTCCCATCTAATTGGACTACTCCTCTAGAGATGACCTCATATTGAGACCCAACTGATCAACTATTTGTTTGGGCATCACAAAACTACTGGCCCTGGAATCAATCATACAATTGTGCACCAACTTGTCTCCAATAATCAATGAGACATATAAGGGAGGAGGTCTCAGGTTTTTACCTTGTTGTTCTCCATGGTTCCTCCTAGGCTGAACTGCATTGGCAAGCACTCTTTCTTGCTGGTTGGGGGGTGATTTGAACTTGACCAATTCTGAATGGCAGTCTGCAATAGATCCCTCTACCCTGGAATGGCCAGTGACTCCCATAGTGAAATGTTCACACTTGTCCTTTTCATCTACTCAATAATATTGAATGAGCCATCTTTTTGTTGCCCCTTCCCAGACACATTTCTTTCTTGCACATGGGTTGTTACAACCGGTGCTTGACTGGGTTTGGGAGGTGCTCTGGATTGGTTCAACATGTTGGGAGTTGTACTTGGAGCACCAGGACCTTGTGGAGCGATGGAAGGTTGAGGGTCACCTGAGCTCAGTGGTTGGCCCTCTCCAATATTTCTCTTTTTGGACCATGTATTGGCAACTACACTTTGAGGAGGGAATTGATTCATCCCACATAAGTCTTCAGCCTGCCAGTTGACAAGCATAGTCTCGTTTGGGGGGCCACCTTGTTGAGCTCCTATCTTCCTCTTGGTCAAGTTCTTGTGGCACCACACTGGTTTGCACCATCAAGGCCTGATTTAGAGCACCATTAAAGCACGTTGATTGGTTATGTGGTTGTCGCATGGAAAACACCAATCATATTCCTGTGCCATATTGTTCTGATGCAGGAACCAATGCCCTAGATGTTGAAGTTGTGTTAGGATCATACGGCCTGAAAGGTCTAGCAGCTTGGGGTTGTCCTTGGTTCTAGCTCTAGTTTACAGTCTGAGGTGGTGGCCTATTCTATTCTGATACATACTGGGTCTAGCTTGATATTGAGCCTGGGGCTGGTATGGCCTGAAACTCTGAGCTTGTTGTCTTTTGATGGTCACTAGCTCATTCCCAAAGTTCTGAAATTGCTTCATTACCACTTCCTGAAACTCTTTATCGGTATTAGATGATGAAGTGGAAGCTTCAACTGAGCTTTGACTCCTGGGGTGGGTATAGGAGCTAATGTAGGTGCTTGGCTAGTATCTGGGCTTCCTAACTCAGGGTACAGAGGCATGGATGGCCTAGGAGTGATTTTTCCAGCTTGAATCAAATGGTTCTCAGCCCCTATGGAGAGGCTATAGGCTGCAGGTAATGTAGTGCCCCCCATTGACTGAATCATCAGAGAAATATCAAAATTCAAAGCCCTAAGAAAGTATAAGAAGGCACCTTCATTAGTGGGTTTTACTGCTGTTGGAATCCTATCCCAGTCCACTGAATCTGAGGTTGAAGTCTCATCAGCGCTCTTTTTCGGGGCTCTCTTGATTGTTGTTAATTGCTCCAACAAAGACAAGTTATCACCTTTTTCCCCAAACTGATCGTGAAGAGCCATGCACATACTGGTTCCAGTTCTAGATAGAGCCTCATTGTAAGACTCCTGAACCATTGTGAAGCTTTCCCTTTGAATGAAGAGGTGAGCAACTTGACTGCAATGTCCATCTCATGGATCTCGTGGATTGTACAAACATTTGCAATATCTTGGACATGGTCACCAGAGAAGTTTGATTTTCCCTAGTGAAATATGGGATGCTTTTTAATGCTACAATCGGAACTGGGTTTTGTGCAATCAAGGCGAGTGGACTACTACCAATGAAGTTGACATATGGATTTGGTTGTGCCATTCTGATTGGCCTAAGAATCCTTGCAGACTAAAAGAAAGGCCTCAGGTGGAGGTGTTGACAAGGTTCTTCTTGGTGGAGATGGAGACCTCTGAATTCTTCTTCCTCTCCTTCTTCCTCTCCTTTCTCTGCCTGGGATAGATGCAAGTATTCAAATATACCTTCTTTCCTTGCTCTAGACCGGGTTTTTCTCATGAATCTTCCAAGCTTGGGCTGCTAAAACCAGTAGATTTGTTTCTTTTGGAGTCACCAGATGTACAATTTTAAGGCTTCTTAAAAGCCAAAATCACAACAAGTGTACATCAATTCCTACTGTAATAAGATGGAGACTTCTTAGTCCCACCGGGCATGCCAAAATTGTTAATGCAAAATCACAACGCACCCCCAAATGAGTTCTAAAAATCTACTTTTCTAAGGCAGACTCATTTGGTGTGATTGCATAACATTGAACTTTCCCCAAGGTGTGGGACCTTACAAAATGGAAAAGCTCTCCAGATTAAAGGTTGGTTCCTTATTCCTCTATTTAGGTGCATACGTAGAAACTTGCAGAGGATCTGTTCTTAATCCTAATCTAAACTTTACCAAGGAGACAGGATAAAAGGAATACAAAAATTAAAACAAAGCTAAACTACGAGGTGATGCACCAAAGGAATGATGAACACTTGTTTTGCTAATAGACACAAACCAACAAAATGCATACAATAAACAAGCACAGATAGCCAGATATATAATGGAAGGCCAGATGAAAGCAAAAGAGACAAGAGAGGATCTAAAATCGATCACATACGTGTTTTATTGCTCTATAGATTGATACAGTCCATTACAAAGTAGCCAAGAGGTAAAAACGTATTACAATTTTAGTGGAAGGCCTGAACCCCACAAATCCCTTTTCTAGAAGGAAGAGGGAGCCTAGCAAAACAAAGAATGTCCAACCCTTTACAATGAATCCTGCCCCCGTATTTATAGATTCAACCTGAAAGAAGAAAAGAGAGAGAAGTGGGAAAATAGGTTGAAGCTCAACCACCACTGTTAATGCCTCTGATGAAATCTCTCCCCAAATCCATCTTTACTGCATCAATCCTTGGTTCGCACCCTTGAAGGAAGAGGAAATGGTGGAAACAGATCAATCCGATCTGGTTGTTGAGATAGATGGATCCCGCATTGAAGGCCCGAAGATGTTTCCTCCATTTTCTTCACCTAACCTCCTCAAAATTAAAGTTTTCAAACCCCATGGCATGCGTGAGGCCGAGATCTTTCCAACGACATCAGATTTGCAATATTTCGAGCCATGAGTCAAAAGATACGCCCTTGAAGTTTGTATCGGGTCTAGTACAAGAGGGCGGGAAAACAACTCGAAAATGGGTCCCCTTTCTTCCAATTCCCGCCTTGGCTTTGACTCGGGCCCAGATGCTGACTTTTTCCTCGGGTGTGAGTCAGGCCATTTTTCAACTTTTAGCCCCTTTGAGATAACAAGGGCCATTTTGACAACTTTTTGAACTTATGTTTCCTTTGAGATAACAAGGGGCAAAGAAACAACCCTCATTTTCCCCGATAGTGCATCATCAAGTAGTCCAATGCTTTTTGTTAATGTTGTCCTCTTATGGAGCGGATCACCTTAGAATGTTAAAAGGGGGAAGAGAAGTAAGCATCCAATATTTGGCAACCTCAAGAGGAGGCTATGACCACGATGCACATTCCGTAACTCCTTTGATGGTGATAACTTGCTTTTTGTGAATGAATTTTAGACACAAGTGACTCTTGGAAATGATAGCCTTAGCGAACACGGAACTAAAGAAGACCTAAGAGCATGTCACAACCTTTGATTGAAGGTGCCAAAAGGAATGACACAAGCATGGTGAGAGGTAAAACTCATAATCGGAAGCTTGACATAACCATAAAATTTAGGAACTAGATATGAAATATGAGAGAGTGGATAGTTAATAGCGATAAGGTGTGTAATAGAGTAGACACCCATATGAATCGATGTATCGATCATCAGACATTATTGATAACATGAGGTCCAATGGAAGCGTTGATAAATAGGGTATTAGAAGAGAATGTAACATGATAATTGTGACCAGAGAATGTAATGAATGGTGGCAATGCATTAATATGAGTAACAAGAAAATTGAGAGCCCCCGATGAAGGAGGAGGTATTGCATGGTATGTGTGATTAGTCAAGAGCTAACAACTTGATTGTCATGCTTAGGGAGAGGATCATTAAAGATTTTTAGCTTTTTATTTTCATTGACTGATGTATAGATGTCGAAGGCTCAGGGAGCTCGATTACATTATTGTCAATGAGATATTGAATAAGAGGTCTAAGTTTGAAGCATCGATAAGTGGAATGCCCAATGCATCGAAGATATTCACATCTAGTATTTTCATTATAATTATGTCCTTTAGGGCGAGATGGGTACAAATTAAGTGGATGAAGTGTAATAAGATTTCTCTCAATAAGTCGTGGAACCTAGGAAAGAGCTTTGCTAGTAAAGTATGGTCATCCACATAATCTAGACATGAAACATGAAAAGCTCAAAGATGGAGGGTCACCACGGCTATTGAAGGTGGGCAAATTAGGAGTGAATTTTTTTGGAGGAAGTGCATAAGTGGAAATGGCAGATGTGAAAGGAGTATGAAGGAGTAAGGAGGAATCAAGAGATGGAGATGCACGAGAAATAACCTATTGAAGTTGATGGATTTGAACTTGGAGATCCTGATAGAGAGAGGCTAGGTATTGTGTGCCAATAGAAAAAACTTTCTGGGGGTGAGAAATAAGATGTGGAGTGAAGTGATTAGTGGGGGTTGGAACGAAATATGGGAAAATTAGAAGTAGGTGGAAGGTCGAATTAGGGGGTTGAGTAGCAATAGACATAGAAGTGGGAATGAATGTAGGAACACTAAGCTCAACAAGATTCATGGGTTCCTCATGAGAAGTGAATAAGAGCATATCTAGAGCTTGGTGATGTTTAGCAGATGAGCATTGAGCTCCCAAGGTGTTCTTCAAGAAAGGTTTCATAATATTGAGCCATGTTAAGAATATTACAAAAATGTCTAGAAGAAAGGTTGGGTCCGAACGAATGGGTTCACCAAGTGATTTAAAAAATATGAAATTTTTGAAATCCTAATTGCAGAGAATCACGTATGATAAATAAATGATAAAAACTTTTGGAATATAAATGACATAAGCAATAAGATAGAAAAATATTGAAACCCTAAGTGAAAGAGAGGGAAATAAAGACTTAGTTGATATGGACTATCCTTGGGGCTGAAAGAATGATGAACGGAAAATGTAGATTGTCGCAATTGAGCACAAAAAATCCTCGAATCTGCTAGATGAGATTGGACTAGAGATCTTGGATTGGGGCAGGCGCCAGTGCCGAGACCTCTATTGGGTGCCTATGACCATGCAAGATATCTTAAACTGGTTTTCATTGTGTCACACAAGTGTCGCTAACCTTCTCTTTCGGTCACCTATATGTCGCTAGATGATCATCGAGTGTGCCTAAAACCCGCAAAGAGATAAATACATGCAAAATCCTTAAAAGAAATCAAATACCAAAAAAAAAAGATGTAAGATGAGGAGTCGATTTTCCCAACGTCACTGACTGAGCGAGCTTATAATCGAGTGTTGCACTACATTTCAGACTCTATGTAGTTCTTGTGCATGTGTGATATAATTATGCCATAGAACCCTTGCGTAAGTGTACGTGATAGTTGGTAATAACTAGATGTACCAATGTAGATAGATGTGTGGATGAGAAAATAGACTTCCCTTCTATGCGTGTATGCATAAAATGGATTCCCTTTTCCTTAAGTGAGTGCTATATGGATGCCTTGATGCTCTTAGAATTCCTTTGGATGCAACCTTAGGTGGTGACGATAAATGCTTAGAGCTCCGATCCTTTATTATGGTCACATAGCTTTGTATTTATATAATTCCCTTGTTTTAATTTCACAATTAACAACTGAATATCTTACCCAAGAAATTAAGATTCCCAAGAGATAAAAGATGCCCAAAAAGAGTGAGTAAAGTAAAGAGTGGTCGGTGGCGCCTGAAGGATGAGGGTGCTTGGGTGCTGGTGTCCTGTCAGGAGCTAGTGTCCGAGTAATAAAATATAAATCAATAAAGTACCGATTGAGCAATAGGGTGTAGAAGGCCAAATAGAAAATAAGAAACACAAAAAGGCCAAAGATAGCTGTCAATTGCTAGTTTTCTCACTTAGGAATCATATGAATAGTAGTATGTGATTAGGACCTAGAAATGTACCCAAGTGCGTGATTTTATGTCTACAGGGAGGGCTTACATGCGGTCCCATGCAAGGGGTAAAGAAATAGATTTTTAGCAGTTCGTACAAATTTTTTAGGAAAAATGATCAACCCCGCAATCCTATATAATCTTAATTTTTTTGGACCCGAGATGTGTAAGGAATGATTTGAAGGAAACAAATTTGAAGGTAAGCATATTTTTATAGGAAATAGTCTTGAACCACTACTTAGTTGACATGTGTCTCAAAAAAAGGAATGATGGAGAAACAATTACAAAATTTCCCACCCATCAGTAAATGCTCAAATCGACCCTCCTATGTAGCCGCTGCTCCATCTTTTCAAGTGAAGATTCTAATTTATGTAGTCCGCAAAAAATTAAATGGGACCACTTGCACTTACAAATTTATTGCAGGTTGCCCCTTCAGCATAGGACCGTTGCCTTAGCTAGTTGCATGACGGATATGCGTTATGCAATGCCTACTTAAAGGTGTAAATTCTTTTGGTTATTTAGAAGTCTTTTTATAGGATTGAAATAACATAAAATACCTCATAACTTATTTCGAGAAAAAAGTTATTTTATCACTAAGAGATAAGAGTTTTGAAGACATCACTTTTGAAGAAAGGAAAGAGGGATTTGGAGGTGTATTACAAGAAAATTAGTTTTGCAATAAAGTTCATTATTAGGGTTACAAAGGAGAAGAATAATTATAGTAGTTTTGTAAATCATCACAAACTTTTGAATCAAAAATTCACAAAGGCAAGAAAAGGAATACAAACACATCCATTTTGGAGAGGTTTTAAGTAACAATGATATTGTCATCTGCCTTGGTCACTTTTGTCCACCAACAATGTCGAGGTGGTTTTAAGTAGTTTATCACTTCCAAGTGTTGTTCATCATCCATTATTGGGTTTTTTATGATCTTGTGATAATTTCTATACCATACCAACCATGTGTTAGTAACTATCTTTTCCTTTGATTGTCTTTCTTGTTCTAATTAATCAATTATGACCCTTAACCCTAATTAAGGTAAGATCATTACATTGACTATAACTATTTGATAATCTAGATTAGGTTGAAATAGTTTAGCTATCCTATATCTCTTAAGTATAAAATAAGATAACATATGGATACAATGAGGATAAGATTAATAAATCCTCCTTAACTTGCATTGCATTGCAAGATGAATTTTGTATCCTCCTTTTAAAAAATAACACGAAGATGCTTATCTTTATTGATAAATTGTTAACAAGTATTACAAAAAAACTCTTTCGTATGGTGAGTCAGGTGTATTAATATAACTTCATCCCTAGGAAGTACTACTGCCTAGATTATGGAGTGTACAATCATGGAAATTTTGGCCTTGGCCCTTTCCTCCTTTCACCCATATGACCCTTACCCTATCTTTTTCAATTTTTTGTTGTGGCATCCTAGTTTATTTAAGGATCCAATGTTTATCTTTCTATTTATCCATTATCTATCGAGGCATTCTAAAAATTTCAAGTGAAAGAGAAGGTAATTATTGAGCACTTGCAAACATTTAGAGAAGTAAAGAATTCATTAGAGTGGAACACTAAAAACTAGTTTGTTTGGCTAAGGATATTCCTACAGATACACATGAGTTGCATCTTAATTCATTTAAACATTAGATCTATCTATCCATCCACTGTTTATCAAGGAATTCAAGAAGTTTAAAATAAAAAATAGAGAATGTAATTATTGAACACTTGAAAGTATTTAGAGAATTAAAACAATCATTAATGCACCAAGTTCATGGTAGAGACACCTCATTATGTCAGCTTTTCCTAGCTAAGGAATTATTGTAATTTCTAGTGGGTTAATTTTTATACTATACGTCCTTGAAAGGAATGAAAATATTAAGATAGTTTAGTTATTCCTAGTGTAGCGCATACATTAAAACACATTGTTTTCCTTGCATAGCTTTCAAATTTAGTTATTAAATTAGGATTAGTAAGAAGAAAACTAATTTCACAATGGTTTGAACTAAGACACAATTTTGATCGAGGTTTTTCAAGGCATGAGAAGAAAAATCTAGTTATAAAAGAAAGTTACATTTTTGAGCATTTTGCTAGGAATGTCAAGTGCACAACAAGTATAAGCCAAGAGCATCAAGTGTACAATCTAAACACTTTATCTCTTATCATTGTGAAAATTTTGGGTTCTCTTTATCTCACTAAAAACTTGATCTACAATTAATTTTTATGATTATGTCCCAATTACTAGATAACCTAATTGTGCTCCCCCATCTCATCTTGCTCTAGCTCTTAATAATAAATTAATTCATATTTATTAATTAGTATATATTTTAGCCCCAAGTAATTAACATACAATTAATAACTTTATTGCAAAATTAATTTTCTCATAATACACCTCTAAATACCTCTTTCCTTTCTTTGAAAGTGATTTGTCTTCAAAACTCTTTACTCTTAGTGATAAAATAACTTTGTTCTGAAAAAAAATTATGAGGTCTTTTCTTTTTCAATCCTATAAAAAGACTTCTAAACAACAAAAAAGGCTCTACACCTTTAAGTAGGTATCTTTCCTAACCATCAAAACCAAAGGACATCTAACCCCTTGTTAGGAAATTAGTGTTCATAGTTTGAACATATGGTTTGAATATTAGTGTTATTTAAATATTTAAATATTTAAATAATACATGAGTGTGCACAATTAGTTGTCATGCACAACTCATAGATAGGGGTGTGGGAGTAAGACTAGGGAATAGAGGAGAGATATGGGGATAATGTGATGAGACTTGACTCCATGATTATAGGAGCAAACAATTGTATAAAATGCCCTCCAATATTCAATAGAAATTGCTCCATTATTCTCTATATTCTATTTGTTTCTGTATTTTCTCTATTTTCATGTGTTGATCTCAAATTATTGTTGTTTAAATTCATTATCAAATCTAGAGTTTTGATATCATCCGTGTCGAGCAGGATAGGACGAGTTATGAGAGTTGTTGCGCAGAAAAAACCGCGACCTCTAAAATTTAGATCCGAGAGATTTTAAGCTTCCGTCAGCCGTTTTCTAAATTTTGGGTGTGTGACACACAAATCACCATCGATTCCTCTTATCATTGTCGATTTTGTTATGATCTCTCAAGATTATTATCCAATCACCGTCGATTCTTCTAATCATCATTGATTCTCGCTAATCATCGATGACTCGAACTATGGATTGACAGAGAACCTCGTGGAGTGCTTGCACTTTTTTTCAAATACCACCAAATGACTCACTTATCGTCGACCACTGTGTAAAAAAATAGTGAGTGATTTCCAACATTAACTTTCTCTAATATCTTTTATTAATTTTCTTAAAAATAAAGTTGAATATTATTGTAAGGGTGCATTTTCGACTGTGTTCAACACCTATCATGGAAATACCTTTAGATAAATTTAATGGTTTAAATTTTCACACATTGAAGGTGAAAATACAAATGTAACTAATGTACAAAAATATCTGGGGGATTGTAAAAGGGAAAGAAACAGAACCACCGATGATGCTTAAAATTATTGGAATGAAAACTAGGGATGCCGAAGAGAAATCCATTATTCGCCTTGCTTCATAAGACAATGAGTTACATTATGTAGACTTAGAAAAAAATTCTAAGGTTATATGGGATTTGCTAAGTCGAAATTTGGAGCTAAGGCCATGAATCCTAAATTCACACTTAACTTGCAGTTATTCAAGTTGAAATGAATGAGGGTGCAACTATGTCAAGTCATATTCATGAACTAAGATCTCTTTTGAGAAAACTCGACAAAAGTTAGTGCTCAGGTAGATGATGAACATGAAAAATATATTTTATTGAATATCTTACCTCCAAAATAAATTAATGTAGTTTTTAATCTTGGTCAAATGCCTTCTCAATCACTTGAAGGCATTATTTCTGCACTACTAGCTGAGGAGAAAAGAACAAAACAAGACATTGAGGAAGAAACTGCCCTTTATATAAAGAAAAAACATTTTAATTATTCAATAAAAAATTTATTAGAATGTTGTTATTGTAAGAAAAAGGGACACAAATATTATTTCTTTATTGTTCGTGTCAAGGATCTTATATCAGGTAAGCTCAAGATGGACAAGGCCTATGTAGTTGATGAGGAAATCACTGAAGAAGAAGATGAATCTGAACAGAAGGAAGATGAAGATGACTACCTATACTGAGTAGTGACTCATGGAGGCTGGAGGAAAAGGAGGATGGAGGAAAATAAGCATTTCTTGTTAGTCACCAATAAAGAGATTGCTTCATTGTATTGGTGATCATTTATTTTTCTGCTTTCATAGTGTGTTTGCTTTCAACATGTGTGGTAGTAAATATAGAACATAAGGAAAATTCATGTTCATAGTTAGGAACATATTTTCCTATATTTTGTTCTCTTATGGTGGTCCACTAGAAATTGGTTCATGAAAACAATTTGATAGTTTTTGAATCTCTTAGAAAATCAAATACAAAGTGGTTAATGGCTCCACTAGAAAACTCATTAGAGTTGATGGTACTCTTTGAAAACCATTGTATTGTAGAACATGAACAGTACTAGATAGAATTAACACATGTTCACACTAAGGGGGGGGGTGAATGTTAGGAAATTAGTGTTCATAGTGTGAACGTATGGTTTGCATATTAGTATTATTTAAATAATACATGTGTGCACAATTAGTTTTCATGCACAAATCATAGATAGGGGTGTGGAAGTAAGACTAGGAATAGAGGAGAGATATGGGGATAATTTTGTGTTGTCCCGTGGACATCCGCTACCCCAGCGCAAGGTAGGGAGATGTGCACTATAATTTTCTTGGTCACGTTGCCTCGACTCGAGCGGTCCTTTGGTGGACGGAAGGTCCACCCTTAAGTGCCATGGTTGTATCGGGCACTATCAGGCCGGTCTTTTGGTGCAACGACAACCACTCTTGGTATCAGAGCAGAGGTCTCGAGGTTGAGACTCGCGGAGCATGGTGGGTTGTGATGTCCCGTGGACATCCGCCAGTCCCAGTGCAAGGTAGGGAGATGTGCCCCGTAATTCCCTTGGTCACGCTGCCCCGACTCGAGCGGTCCTCCGGTGGACAGAAGGTCCACCCTTAAGTGCCATGGTTGTATCAAGCACTTTCGTGCCAATATTTTGGTGCAAATACCAAGAGCGGTTGCCATTGTACTAAAAGATCAGCTTGATAGCTTCCCGATACAATCGTGGACTTAAGGGTGGACATTCTCCACCGAGAGGACCGCCGAGTCGAGGAAACATGACCAAGGGAATTATGAGGCACATCTCCCTACTCTCGATTGGGACTAGCGGATGTCCACGGGACATCACAGCCCACCACGCTCCGTGAGTCTCGACCTCAAGACCTCTACTTTGATACCACTAAAATATCCTCTGTGGGATACCACTTGAAAATGCACAAAATATATGAAAATTGCAGCAAAGTAAAAAATTTCTGATTTTTACATAAAAATGACCAGCTAGGGTAGTGAATGGTATTTAATTGATATCTCACAAAACATTTTCCCAAAGTGCATGGAATTTTGAGGGAAGCTTACAATAATAATATTAAGCACTAGAAAAACATTTTTTGGAATAATATATTACGGCCAGAAATTACAGAATGCCCTAGGCGGCTGAAAACTTCTAAAATCCGTAAATCACCAAATACAAGAGCAAAAATTAAGAGTCTTTGGAAATAACATTAACAGTAGAGGAAATGACATTTCAACCTCTAGATCTGAAAGGGACCCACTGGAAAACCCTCCAAAATAAAGGCTGCAAGTCGCCTCGCTTGGAAAGGGGTCAGAAAATGATGGAGGCACCTTCAAAGTGATGCTAAGCCCAGCCCAAATGGCTGCCGTAAGTCTGATCTGGAACCCCTCTGATTATCTTCCCCAAATGCCCCCAAAAATCCTCAAACCCTTCCTCTGAACCCTCTGATAATATCTCTGTAGCACAACCCTAAAAGCGGCTCCAAAATGACAGACTAGGGTAGATCTCCCACTATCGAAGAATGCCCTAGGGTCTCTCCAAAATAATAAACATAGAGGATTGGTATCAAAATTAAATCGCTATATCTTTATATGTTTACTTTATGGTTGGAATGACAATGAATGAAACTATAAGTAAGATAGAAGTTTTCCATCTTCTCATACCAAGATTGAGGAGCTTTCTTGAGAACATAGAGTGAATGATGAAGCTAAAAACAAGTCAATATTATTGTACACATCTAGGTGGTTACTTCTTATAATTGTCTGCATGAAAATCACCATGTAGAAATACACTCTTCACATCCATTTGATACATTGACCATCTTTGTGATGTAACTATATAAAACACAAGGTGAACATAATCCATCTTGAAACACGGGAAAATGTTTTAAAGTAGTCAATATTTTCAACCCTTAAAAATTCTTTATCCAAAATATGTGCCTTGTACTTATGAATTGAATTTTATAATGTATATTTGTTCCTATATACCCACTTGCAATTGAAAAATTTCTTTCCTTACTAATTGAAACTAAATCTCAAGCGTGATTCCTTATCAAAGAATAATAATCCTTTGTTATCGCTTTTATCCTACTTTAGTGTACCTAATACATTTGAAAATTTATGTGGATCATCTGAAACAACATGGATCATAATAAAAACCCCAAATATATGTAAATAAGTATGAAAACTATCAATAGATCCCCACCAAGTAACTAGCCTCATAGAAAGTAGTACATACCCACTTAGGAAAAGACTATAAATCAAAAGTCAAGGTAGGTGATAAACAAAATAATAACAATTATCATCAAGACATAAATAATTCTCAAGATTTGAAGAATGAGTGAGTGATCAATATGATGAAGGTGAAGACTCTAGAGGGTTGAAATGCTCATCAACCAAGACATCCCGCCAAAACAAAACATCATGGTGACTAGATCAAATAATTAAAAATATTTTGCAACATAATAGTAGGAAATAAAAATGAGTGGTTGAATATTCTTCTCCATGGATTTGTGATTTTCATTAGAAATAAACACCTAAGCATCACTACTAAAATACTTGGAATGTGGAAACATCAAGCTTGGTATGAGACCGATCCTTCTCAAGTAACATTTCTTGTACTTCCTAATGGGGAATGTTGTATTAAATATAGTTGGAACAATTGATTATCTCGTCCAAAAACACAAGTGCCATGTTCTTGGATGGATCATACAATTTTTCATATCTTTATATGTCATGTTATTCCTCTCATAAACACCATTATTTTGAGGGGTGTAAGATGCTAGATACTGATGCTAAATACCATGTTGTGTAGAAAATTCATGCATTTCTTGACCGACATACTCCCCCCTATTATTTGTGTGTAGATTTTGGATAGGAAGTAAGGATCACTTATAAATGAATTCCTTTAAGTGTTCAAAAACTCCACTTGTTTATGTAATGAAGTACATTCATGCTTGACATGATAAATCAAAAATGAAAGTGAGAACATATTTGGACCCTAAAAAAGAGTGGGAAATGACATAAGGTCACCATGGACCGAATCAAAGGTAGTCATAGCTCATGAATCCTTGCCTTTGATAAAATCGTCTTGATGATTTTTTCCGTGTACAAAACCTTGATAAGACACATTAGGAAGGCTAAGCCCCAAGTTTCATGAACTTATGTATTGAAAATACAAGTAGTTCAAGTTCCCAAAATGTTCATGCCAAATTTTCTTATAGGATCAATGTGAGAAATGAGTGGCATCCCTAAATAAGACTTAAAATAATAATGAACATACAAGCATGAACCATGATCAATATCACCCAAGTAACTAAAACCTTTGTATTTTATCTCTCTAATTACAACTTCATGAAGAGAAAATATATAGATGTCCCATTCCTAGAATGATGTATTTGATAGATGGGAAGAATATTATTAGAATATTTGGAACTAAGAGTACACCATTGATACAACCATCTTGATTTAAAATGTAACCCAAAACCTCTAACCGAACAAAATCCCCAATTATTATCTATGAAGTGTTTATATAAGTTCATGAATTGAGAATCCCATACGAGTGTGTCATGTGATGTGAAGCAATTGAATCTAGTATTTATTTTTTTGAATATGCAATCAATTCTTGTGTTGAAAGTTACTTTATTTTTTCCTCAAGAAGAATTAGGTACATTAATCTTTTATTGTTTCAATTATTCCTCCACTATAAATGGCTTTGTGTGCTTGTACTAAAAAGGTACACCATTCAATAGAATTATCTTCATTCTTAGAGGAAGAGTCTCTAAAATTAGAAGTAAGCTCGATGAATTTATAAGGGGCTCTATAGAATTATGAGTGGATTCTAGATTTTAATTAGAACTTGACTTTGGTTATAACTAGGAATGACATCAATTTGAAGTATATTTGATTATTCTCTAGTGAAATGTTCATGATATGTATCAAATGAAGGCATCCATGGTGGAATAAAAGGTAGATGAAAATACTTGAAATTGACCATGTTTAAGTTGTAATTAAATTTTATGTCAATTAAATTAGTGCTGGTCCGAAAATCACGCTTGGGCGTGCATCTATGGATGACGAGTCAACAGTGTGCAGGGCATAGCCCCTCTTTGAGTCAGCAAAGTGAAACTGGTTTATTGCTATTCTACCAGCAGGAATCTGTGCAAGTCTCACAATATTCCGCCTTCGGGGGTTTGGGATCTCATCCCAGTAGGGTGTTTCCAACTGCGAAAAGAAAGGAATGAAAGAGAGGACGAAGGAAGAGCAGGTCCGAAGGGAGAAAAGAAATGAATTCCAAAGCAGAAAGGTCAGAGGGTTTATGTTTTGGGATTGGTAGTAAACAGAGCCAAACCTACTTGCATAAACGAGCAAAGCAATACTGATGAATAAATGACAATAAAACAAAAGTGGATCCAACAGAACAAGCATACAGATCTAACGTAAGAGAGATCCAATGCAAATAACACACGTATTCAGCACAAAGTCTAAATATTGTATTAATAATTCTTTCTGTTACAAAAAGCTCAAAGTATTTTCTCCTCACTTCTATTTTTCATCTGAAAGATATCCACTCATTCACAATACAACAAGTATTGGGGTATTTATAGAAGAAGGAGAGAAAAGAAGGCAAAAAGGAGCCAACCACCTATTTACAAAGATATTTACAAAATATCTCAAAGTCATGTTGACTTTTGACAACTTGATGGATGACATCATCTCATGGTGCAACATAGATGATGTCATCATTTGTGCCAACATACTTCAGATATTTACAAAAAGAAAGTCGAAGAAGAGAGAGAAGAAGAAGAAGCCACTATTCATCATCGTCATCCTGCGGCCGAAAGGGAAAGGGTAGCTTTGCTTTTCTTTGTTGTTTAGGTGACGAGATGTGGAATTGAGCGCGGTATTCCATGAACTTGCTGATCATGGGCCCTAGTTGATCCTGGGAAGGATCCTTGTGTCGCTCACTGATTGCCTCGCAAGTCTCCCGCTCGTCTATGAGCTTCTCTGGGAGTTTGGAATATTCTTTTTCCGCTTCTATGAGGAACCCAATGAAGTCCCGACAGGCCAGCAGGTTATTGATGGACTCTGCGTCAAAAGTGACCTCTGGCCCCAGCCCTCACGAAATGATCTCCTTAAAGATCTGGATGGTTTCATCGACTTTTCTTAAGGCGAAGGAAGGAGTAAGCAACCCTGGAGACATGTTGAGAATGATTTGTTCCATTTGGTGCATCGTGTCCAGGGCTTCTTCCTTTACCTTATCAATTTTTTCAAGGACAAACTCCAGTTGATCCATCCGGTAGTCCAGAGTGGAAATGACTTTATTGAGGGCCCTGGGATGGCCGAAGATGCCGAACTTGACCAGATCTTCGACTGAACAGTCGAACATTTGTTGAAAGGTCTCATGCTGCAGCCTAGCATGGTCTAGCTCTTCTGATATGGGTCCTGCTAACGCTTGGAGCTCTTTATTCACCTTTTGATGTTTAGATATAAATAAGAGAACTTGGCGATCACTTTTTCACTATCTTTGAGGATCTGGCTCCTCCAAGCGAAACCGCCATGCCTGCCGCTCACCGATTGTTGCATATTCATTAATTTTATCCTAGCTCAGAAGGCTCGGAGTCTCAACCTGATTGAGGGAGGTGCACTACCCATCTTCTCGTAAGGCTTGGAGCAAATGTTTGTTTTGCTCTTTCGTAGTCTTTTCTCTTCTTTTATTTCTTGAAGCTTCTTGCAGAGGGCATCGACCGTAGATAGGGCCTCTCCCAAGGCTTTCGAAGACGTACCCATCAGTGACTTGAGTCACCGTAATCTGTGAGGAGACAGATCCTTTTTATCCTTGAGGGATTGGGGTATGTGATCTCCATCACCCTCTTTCCGAAGCACTCGAGAGAAGCGTGTGCAGGACTTTCTTTCTTTTGCCCCTTTGGACGGGATTACGGAAAAGTCCATCGAGCGATGATGGTAACTTTCCTTTCTCGCTGACTTAAGTCTTTGGGAGATCCAGGCTGGACTTATGGGAGAAGGGCCAGAAACAGAGAAGGGGACAGCTGCAGTAGTAGAAGGGAAAAAAGTGGAGACACTTGGAGGCGGCATCGAGAGGGAGGCCGAAGAAGTGCTCACGCGAGGAAGAGATACTGCAGGAGAGGAAGACATAGGAAGGGAAGGGAGCTCAGAGATGAGGGAAGAAATGGAGGGGGACAGATCCGCAAGAGAAGAGAAGATGGATGAAGAAGCGGGAGGAACAATAGAAGAAGGGGGAGAGGACACGACCAAAGGGATGGTCACTTGAGTCACTCGAGGAGGGGAAGGAGGAGAAGAAGAAGAAATAGAAGGGACCTCGATTGTTGTAGCAGTGGTGACATCCTGAGTGGATGGGCCTATTAGAACATCTTCTTCCACTTCTTTCTCTGGGGAAGCCAGAGTTACAACTTGTTCTGGTGCAGTGGAAGGAGGAATTTCAGGAGCTTCCTCTTGAGTGGTGCTGGATTCACCCTCTTTGCCTTTTCCTTTGCCTTTAGGCTACTGTTTTGATCTAGGAGGTGCGTTACCCAATGGAGAGGTTGTGAAATCGACCCCGAGGTAGATGAGTCCGTTCATTCGGCACCAATGCTTGTTCTGCACGCAGAGTTTCCTTGACCCTTTCCTCAATTGTCTGAGGTGCTTTGTTTCTATCAATCACCGCAAAAGGCCAATCGTCCCCACCTGTATCAAGATATACTTGATCCACTTCCTCCTCAGTAGTTTGGTAGCCTTTGGGGACGATGGCTACCCCATATTGGATGATTTCTGCCAATGCCAAATGAGAATGGTCCTTCCTCCTGAGTTCCACCTCATGATATAGGTCGATGTAGATATCCTCGATCTGAGGGACATGGATTGATCGAGCTTAGCCCTCGGAAGACAATTCCTCGGGTCGAAGGTGGGTCTAGCTGGGAAGTCATGTTTCAAATTGAGTAGCTCCAGCTCTGCAAACATGTCTTTTGCCTTGTGATGAGAAAGACATGTATATCTACCCACTGTGAGGGGGAAAGGAGTTCCACCCTTCTTTCTTTTGAGGCACTTCTCATGGTAGGTGATTAGTGGTTTGACAGCTCTAGCAGAATCAACTTGGGTCCAAAGATACCTTGGCAGTCTAGTCAGCTCTCCCAAGAAGTTAGCTGCCCTCAGATAGGTGAATGTGGGGAATTGGGTGAACAGGGCCCCCCATTTCTCAGTGGCTGTCACTATGCTCTTGGTCGTGTGACCGTAAGTCATATTTGGCCTCAACAGTAGATGATGAAGTAGAAAAATGCATCGTTGATCTTTGTAAATTGAGGGATGCTATTTTCCAGCTTCAATTCTAGATAGTATTCATATATTTTGACCTGGGGCCAAACCCCACTCCGCATCAGAGCTGGATAGTCCCTCTCTGAAGCTGCAGCATAAACAACATAGGAATTCATGTAGAATCTCCCAGTTGTAGGGAATTGTTGTAGCTGTTCTGATATCGTGCTGCTTATAATTTCTACCCATTCAAAGCGTTGATCAGGCACATTTTTGTTCATGGTTTCAAGGTACCGCAACATCCATTTGTGGAAAAAGTGGGCGTCAGGAAGCCCAAACACCCTGCTCAGGAACGTGATGGTGTCACTGAGCTCCTCTGAAAAATCGCTGTGGTGAATGATTTGTGGCCAACGGGTCACTACCTTTTTATTCTTCAGATAGACTTCGTTCATCAGCTGCATGCACTGATCTTCATTGTCGTCCCATGCCTTGATGCAATCTTCTTGGCTGACGGCCACAAAGTGCCGGTGATGAGGAATGCCGAGTATTATCTCAAAGTGGCGGGCAGTGAGGTTGATTACGACCTCGCCCTTCTCATTTACGACACATCTTGTGTCTTTGTTGTAACACCGGGCAACCACCATCATGAATTCATTATTAACAATACGATCGGGATTCCTCCAAAGAAGTGCGGGGGCACGCCTATTAGCTTGTCCATCCATGACTTCTTGTGACCTTCTGAGTCCTGACCCAAAATTCCTCCAAATCAATATGACCCAACTCTGAGTCTCTGATGTCCAGGTCACACTTGGCCTGGGAGTCGGGCATTCTGACCCTCTGATATTTATACTTCATTTCTTCTTCTATGTGAGCTTGGCCTTGCCCTTGGATTTGGTAGGCCTCTTGCTTGATGTGGAGATATGTTCTTCTCGAGTTTAATTGCTGATCTACAAGAATAAGACGTGAAACCCATCGAAGAAAGCCGTGTCACCGCTTGATTTTCCATTGAAATGCCGATGAAGAAAGAGTTAGCAATTTTGAGGCCTCGGGCGCATGGCGCATGATATTGCAGATCGGCAGAGCTAAATAGGTAAGGTGCACAGAAAAGGGTGTTGCAGAGATAAATCGGCACAAAGGGCGCATGGCGCATGACACCGCAGGGTGCATTTTGTGTTACTGAAAGGACAAGTGCACCTGCGCCATGTGGATGTATTTTGTAAAAGGCACATATATCTTTCATGTTGCATGGAATTTTGGTGCACCAAAGGCGCATATATGGTTTGTGTAACATTTTCTTTTAGCGCTTAAGGGAACTTAGCGTGGTGCATGGAGGGTCTGCACAACATGATGTTGCTGCGATGAGGAACGCGCCTACGTCTTTATAGCTTAACACTTGGCGCATATGAAAGAGCTGTTACATGGGCGCAGGGTGCGCCAAAGGGCAAGAATTCTTTATGTTGCATACAAGTTTGATGTGCCAAGGGGCGCATGGGAAGCATTTGCAGCATGCGAGGGAAGTGCGCCATGAGGGCGCATCTTATTATGATGTAACAGTGGGGAAAGCGCGCCATTGGCGCGTGTATCTTTCATGTTGCAGGGGTGACAGATGCGCCGAGGGTGCAACTATTTTTAATGTTGCATGGCGAGCTCATGCGCCAAAGGAGAAAATAGTTTTCTTTTTAGTTTTGATCTTTCTCTCAGAGGTGTTTCCACATATGGCTTAGCTTTTATAACAAGGTTCATTGTAGGATATGAAGAGGTGCTATACCAAAAGGGTTTTCAAGCTATCATTTTTATTTTAGGATGAGCTTCCTCTTCCAGCAGATCTGGAAAGAGGAGGAAATGTGGAAAGGCAGCAAGGGGGGAGCAAACTCATAATCTATTCTTTTCAATCCATACTGAACCCACCTAGCAGCCAAAAACCACAAAAACAAAATGCATGAAAGACAGAAGGCCACTTACCCGGATATAAATGATGAAAAAGTGTGAGAACGGGTCCATAAATCAATTCGAAAGCGATGGGGTAGGGCTAGTGCGTTGACAAGCTTAGGGAAAAATCACGTGTTTTTTCAGTGACAATGATAGCACAAATGCGCCTATATATAAAGAGGCAGCAATAAATGCGCCACCAAATTTTTAAAGGGGCGCACCAAATGAGTCATTGTCGACATGAGAAAACATGCACCCTTTGGCGCACCGAAAAGAGGCGCAACAAATAATCTGCCGACAGAAGGTGCATGCGCCTCGGCGCACGCAGGGAAGCCTTAACAGGCAGAGGCACACCAAAAAGCCTACTAACACAAGAAAACATGCGCCAAAGGTTTTAAAGGGGGTGCATCAAAATTTGATGTTGCATAGTCATTCTATGCGCTCGGCCAAAAAGACCAAAAAACGACTAAGTTCGAAAAACCAGATTTCCCGGGAAGGGATTTTGCAACGTTCAACGCAAGGAGTCCCTAACAAGGGATCGGAACAAAATTTCGGTATGGTTATCTGATAAAATTTCCCTTGCCAATTTTACGGGATAACAATTAGGTGTATAATAGATTAGAGCTAATTGTAGGTATTACAAAGATGTTACAATAATTAATACTAACTCGATTTACAACTCATGATCGATAAAAATCAGATACACCAATAAACCTGATATGCAATCAAAAGCAAAAATAAAATGTATAGAAGCACATATCTGATTGTAGATTATTTCGGAGAGATATGAGACCGTGTAATAATTAAACTAGAGATTTGAACTTGATTGAACTTCATAATTGGGTATGTAATCACACACACTCTAGGTCAATCTCGTACTATTAGGTTAGGACCATACTTGTATGGTCTAGCACCTTCTCGTACGAGTCTGGACCCGCTTTAATTATGCTCCTATAACTTTTTAGGTTGATATTATTCTTGAATTTTTTTCATTGTCAAACCCTAGTTTTCACACATGTAATGAAGCTCTTCGAATGGAATGATCATTATCTCAAACCCTATCCATGAATTAAGAGTCTTACAAAAAAATAGAAGGGTCAGGGCACCCCCATGCACTCGCCGACATTGACAAAACTCCAAAGAGTCCTCAAATAACATGTATTTCTCCACCTAACATGTGATATCTAGATAGATCAATCATATTTGGTAATTTCTTTGACTATTTTTTCTTGGACTTATCTCTTGCTAAAATACTTGGAGAGAGGATGTTTTAGTGCTTGTAGATGAGAGATATGACTACCTTGACTGGTTTTTAGCTTTAGACCTAATGTGGGTGTTGTCCTAATTACCGTAGTTGTGTAATTATGATATTTGGATGCCTTTTGCAAGTGTATGAAATGAGTTCTCTAATGCATTTCCTTAGGAGTTCCATGTTCAAAAATAAGGTAGTGTTTAGTTGCTTATACAGGTTCCATACTTGATTTTTATAAGAAAGGATGACTGGATGATGTATAAGACCCAAAAAATATGTCAATTTGAAAGTGTAATTGGAAGACATGTTAGTTCAATATCAGTATAAGTAGGTCAAGACCAAATGTATGGTCTTAAATAAGCTATACGGTCTTGATCAAGAGTAAGGAATGTGCCAAATGAAGTTTGATCTCAAAAATGATGTCTCTTTATTGATTTTGTGGATTTCTTTCTCAAGATGTGTCGACATGTTAGTGTGCAAGGATAAACAAGATAAATAATGGACCTTAGAAAGTGTTAAGTGGGAATGGATAAGTTATATTTGTCATAGCAAGAGTGCATGGTCAAATCAAGGGTAATCAAGGTAAAAATTACCAAATTTGGGTGTCTAAATTTGTCCCCTTTAAATATGAAATTGAAAATTGCATGCTTAAAGGAAAGTTTACCCAGTGTGTAAAAACACTTTATCTTTGCTTGAATGTTTGTTTTATAGTTTCATTGTTGTGTTTGGTATTGACACGCTCCATGTAGAAACCTACAACACAAAGTGTAGTCAATTTATATGATAGATAATTGATTGTAATGAAAATATGTAAACAAGGAAAATTCAAAATTTAAAAAATTGTAGACCACTCCCTCGAAGGATGGCTACCCATGTAAAAAGGATTCCCACATTGATAACACTTCAAAAATTCAAAATATCAAATGCATCCCAGAGAGCTTCTCGCATTGATTAACTTTCCATCAAAGAAAAATTCCTGCATCGATCAGTTTGCCTCAAAAAAAAAAAAAAAAAGTTTGGACATCTCCCTATGAAACCATTAAAAGGAGAGCCTACTCTCCTACAAAACCTACACGTGTCACCCCTACTCATTTCCTAGAAGGTATACTTTTCACTTCATCCTCGTATCCAAGATCCTATGTGTTACTTGCCCATTGTTAGTCATGTGTTAGTACACATTTGTAAAGCCAAAAGTGCAAGATCCTTCACCATATAGATTTTAATCACATATGTATCAAATATAGTATAAATTAATCATTGCATGTCTTATTCTTAACCATGATTTAAAACATATTTTATTGAACATTTTGAACATATCAACAAGACATCCATCAACATCTATCAAGCATAATATCAACATCTATCAACACAATCATGATCGCATCTCAATATTACATTTGCCACATCAAAGTAACAACAATAAGCCCACCTTTGTGGCAACATCAATTTTGGTCCTTTGATTTTGTCAAATCATCATCTTGTGGGATTTCACTCCACACCACCGAGACCCTAGGTTAGAATGACAGACTAGGGATGGGTCTCTCACCACCGGAGCTAGGGTCCCCGTGGGATTTCACTCCACAAGTTTGTAGATGTGCAAACAACAAATGCAGCACGTAAAGGAGGATAAAATGTATATGACAAAAAGTGCCTTTCCTTTCTCTCCCAACTCCTTATATACTTCTCCTCAAAACGAGCCCCAATAACCCTAGGTGCATTTCATTCTATGGAGGGGCTAATAAAGTAAAAGTAACTAAAGTTACTTTTTCCTTTTAGTCGCCATGGTCCAAAAGTGACCCCAAATGCAAAACTTGGATTAGAATCACAGGCCCCTTCTCAAAAGCTCCCAACATCCACATCCCATTAGGTATGACCATGATTAGGAATTGACTTGGCCCTTGGGCATTTTGGCATAGAAAGGGGACATTACAATCCTCCCTTCCCAAATTTTGATTTTCCTCAAGCAAATGTAAATTAGGATGCTACAAAATCTGCTCTCCTCCCAAGTATCATCCTCAAGTGGCAGCCCCTTCGATCACACCAAATACTCGTGATTACTCGCTCCTAAGCCCCTTCGTCTCTCTTCAATAATGGATTCTCGTTCCAACACCAACTTCCCTTCCTCATCTAGTGGCAGGAAAATCAGAGATGGTACAATATGTGGTTCGAGTGCCTTCTTAAGGCATGAAACATGGAAGATATTATGTATCTTACTGTGCTCCAGTAGCTCTAGCTCATATGCAACTACCCCAACTCGACGAACTACTTGGTATGGACCATAAAATCGTGGTTTCAATTTCTATGCACCCTTCTCGCTTCAGCCGAGGACTCCTTGCTATGGTCAGTAAACGTAGGAATATTAGATCCCCAACCTCAAAAGACCTCTCCGTCCTATGTCGATTTGCATATACCTTCTGTTGATTCTGTGCCTTCTGAAGATTCTCTTTAAGAGCCTTCAGAATATCTTGGTTCTCCTGTAACCAATCTCAAGCTTTGGGAGCTCGGCTATCTGGTAATACCAAATCTACAAATGTCCTAGCCGTGCACTCCATACGAGGCTCGGAAAGGAGTCATGCCTATGCTCATATGGTAGGTGGTATTGTAGCAATACTCACCCATGCGTAACCATTTAATCCATGCTCACTGGTGTCCTATTACATAACTCTGCAAGTAGCCTTCTATCCACTTATTGACTATCTCCTTCATCCCATCTCTGTCTCAGGTGGTTGCTAGTGCTAGGAGTCAACTCCATACCTACTAGTCTAAAGATATCCTGCCAAAAGGTGCTCATGAAGATCTTGTCCCTGTCACTGACAATATTTTTAGGCAACCCATGTAGCCTAAAAATACCGGTATAGAATATCTGGGCCACATCCACTGCCTTGTGCCCCTTAGGTAGGGAAAATAAATGAGCATACTTAGTTAACCAATCAACTACAACATAAATGCAGCTATGCCCATGCACCAAGGGAAGCCTTGTGATAAAGTCCATAGATATGCTTTCCCATTTCTGTTCGGGAATGGGGAGAGGATGAAGTAATCTTGCTAGGAAAGAATGCTCGATTTGGTTTGCTGGAAAACCATACACTCTCTAACATAATTAAGGACATCATCCTTCATCCCCTTCCATGCAAATATCTCCTCGATGAACTTGTGTGTTTTGAAATACCCATGATGTCCAGCTAGTGGTGTATCATGTTTTTCTTAAAGGATCTCCTCCTTCATTTTGGATCTTGCACAAGGTAAATCCTATCCTTGTAGAAAATGAGATCATCCACTACTCTTTATCAGTCTTCCTATATACTACCATCCATGATCTCACATGTAAAATGATTTTTGGAATACTCAACAAGTACATGAGCCTTCCAATCTGCTGAAATATCAAACATAGAACTAAGCATATAAGTGAGGTAAGGCCTCCTAGATAAAGCGTCAACAACAATATTATTCTTACCTCTAGTGTAATCTATGTCAAAGTCATATGTTTGCACCTTGTTCACCCATCTTTATCTGGCGATCATTGAGCTCTTTTTGTCCCAAGAAGAACCTCAAACTATTGTGATCCATACGAACCATGAATTTTCTACCCACAAGGTATTGTCTGAATTTGGCCAAAGCATGCATAATGGCCAACATATCCTTGTCATAAATTGAATACCCTCTCTCCATGGGTTTCAATTTTTGACTCTCATAGGTGATGGGATGCCTATCCTACATGAGAACTACCCCAACACCCTCTCCTGATGCATCACACTCTAGAATGAATGGGAAGGAGAAGTCTGGTAACACGAGGATGGGACACGAACTCATCACCTCCTTAAGGTGATCAAAAACTTGTTGTGTTGTGTCTGACCAAACAAAATCCCCCTTCTTGGTCAAATCGGTTCAATGGAGCAGTCAACCGAGAGAAATTCTTCACGAACCTCTCGGTAGTATGTGCACAACCCCACGAATCCTCTCAATTGTGTCAATGTCCTAGGTGGCGGCCAATCCATGATTGCCTATATCTTCTCTCTATCCACCTTCACTGTACCCCCACCAATTACATATCCCAAGTATAGAAGTTTGGTCATGCCAAACTCACACTTAGAGGCTTTCGCATATAACGAATTAGCTTCTAACACCCCCAATATCTCACCCGGTGCTTAATGGTCCTCCCAAGTCTTGCTTGTGTAGACTAAAATATTATCAAAGAAAACCAATACAAACTTCCGCAAGTGGAGGTTGAACACATGATTCAAGCAAGACTGGAATGTAGCTGGAGCATGAGATAATCCAAAAGGCATCATCAAGAACTCAAAGTGACCATATTGCATCCAAAAGCTATCTTATGCACATCCTACTCCCCGACTTTGATCTCGATGATATCCAAAACGTAAATCTATTTTCGAAAAATAGATTGCACCATGTAGCTCGTCCAACAACTCATCAATGTGTGGTACATGATACTTGTTCTTTATTTTCTTCTTATTCGAGGCACAATAGTCCATACACATCCGTAGGTCCCATCCTTTTTCTTCACCAATACCACCGAAGAAGTAAGTAAAGGGATGGAACTCGATCTAATATGCCCCATATAAATGAGCTCATGTATAGTCTTCTCGATCTCATCCTTAAACCATTTGGGGTGATTTGCGGTAAGGAGAAGTAACCACTAGTCTAGCATCCTCAAGCTCAATCACATTCTCAAATCCCTTATAAGGAGGTATGCTTTATGTATGTCACCAAACACCACACTATATCTGTCAATAAGCCTGTATATCCACATGGTACTCCTTTTCCATCCTTTGATTTCTTGGTCAAAACCAAACAATGTAATCGCCTAATCCACCTCGTCCGTGCCTATAAATCCTCTCAATCCTCTTGGTCATAACAACTCGGGTGCCTGCAAGATAAGCCCCTCAATATCAAATTCCTCCCTTCGACTTAAACTTTAGCTCCATCGTCTGAAGTTAGTCCGAAACTCACCAAGGAATGGAGCCATTATACCCCAGCACTATGTTGGTATCTCCAATACCAACAATATAGAAATCATTGTAATCGTATAGTTACCCATCGTGATGCTTAATTGGGAACCCGTCATGTGCATCTCATAGAATCTCCATTGGCTACAATCACGTTGAAGCCCTCAAATTCCTCTCGTCATGTAACCTCGCCTCTCAACCAATAAGGCATCAATAAAGTTTTGGGTTGCCCCACTATCAATGAGTATCACCACTCACCGTCCCTATAAAACTCCCCTAACTCTGAATGCCTTGTACCTTGGTGTACTAGACAAGGTGGCGATAGTCTCCTGGGGAAAAGTCTCACTATCCTTCTCAACACCTACACTATCTAATGCCTCATCATCCTCATCCTCTAATCCCTGTGTGTCTAAATCCTCATCACCATCACTCTCCTCAAATACCTCTATGAATTGGGCCCTCACTCTACCCTTGCAATCTTGTCTTGGGACCCAAGGGGTGTAGAAATCGAAACATAGTTTCTTTCACCTCAATTCCTCCTGTCCTCTTTAGACCTGAATGGTCTCTAGGTTGTATCTTTCCTGGTGTGGAGGTACCTTCGGCCAGTGAACCCTCTCGTCCTAGAAGGTAAACCATCGTGGTGCACTCAGGTGATAACCTTGACTTAGGAGTGGATAACTTCAAGTCACAAGCTCTCCTGATAGCCTCATGCAACGAAGAAGGCTCAAATGCCCTCACAAATCCAACGAGAGCATCTGTCAAACCTATTGTTAATAGGGAAATCAACCTCATCTCTATAACATCAAGTACCATGATAGGTACCATGAGCAATAGTCTCTAGAAATCTATGATATACTTGATCCATGGAACCGGTTTGCCTCAAATGAGTCAAAGCTCTAAAATACCTATCGCGGTCCCTCTTATCAAATATTCTCACTAGCCTCTTTGTGAATTCTGCATAAGTCATGATGTATATGTGTCCCCGTGTAATCAACCCATGATGCCACCAAACATGAGTGTCTTGAGCTTCCTCACGCATATGATTCAAGTTGAAGTATGTCTTTAACTTCGCACCTAAGACTGTGCAAGCATACACTTCTTAGAATCATCAAAATGTGGAAAAAAATTTGTACCAACCTCCTTTGCTCTCCGGTACTGCACCTAGAATCTCTCCTAGTCCTGCTACCAATCTTCATTTTGCAATATTCCTAGGATGGCATGTTGTCATGAAAGCCATCACTTAAGGTCCGTACCTTTCCCAACAAGACTCATCTACAATATCCAATGGTCATCGTACATGTGAAATTTTTGGATCCTTTAAGAAAGAAGGTTCGTGAAACCCCGCAGGCCTAGTAAAAGAATGGGGAGACTGCTGTCTTGAATGTCCACCCTCACCTCTTTGACCATATTGTCCCCTATTGCTATTTTCTCCTCTTTCGCATGAATATCAAACCCGTCTGTGCTAATCTCTCGGTCCTTGTCCTCACTAACTATGTCCCCATCTTTCAATCCCAACAGGATGGAGAAAAAACTACTCTGATACCATTGAAATATCCCTTGTGGGATACCACTTGAAAATGCACAAATTATATGAAAATTGCAGCAAAGTAAAATTTCTGATTTTTACAGAAAATGACCAGCTAGGGCAGCGAATGGTATTTAATTGATATCTCACAAAATATTTTCCCAAAGTGCATGAAATTTTGAGGGAAGCTTGCAATAATAATAATAAGCACTAGAAAAGCATTTTTTGGAATAATATATTGCAGCCAAAAATTACAAAATGCCCTAGGCGGCTGGAAAACTTCTAGAATCCGTAAATCACCAAATACAAGAGAAAAAATTAAGAGTCTTTGGAAATAACATTAACAGGTAGAGGAAATGAAATTTCAACCTTTAGATATGAAAGGGATCAACTGGAAAAACCTCCAAAATAAAGGTTGCAAGTTGGCTCACTTGGAAAGGGGTTAGAAAATGATGGAGGCACCTTCAAAGTGATGCTAATCTCAGCCCAAATGGCTGCCGTAAGTCTGATCTCGGAACCCATCTCGATTATCTTCCCCAAATGCCCCCAAAATCCTCAAACCCTTCCCGTGAACCCTCCGATAATATCTCTCGTAGCACAGCCCCGAAAGAAGCTCTAAAATGACTTAACTAGGGTAGATCTCCTACTACCGAAGAATGCCCTCGCTAGCTAGGGACGTATCTCTCACCACCAAAGCCACCTCGTGAAATGTCCTAACTAACCTCAAAGGGATGTATATAAATGAGTTTTAGGCCTCCATTCAAGGTTAGTTAGGACATTTCGTGATGTGGCTTCCTGTAACTCGCTCCTTAAGACTTTACATTGCATTTTATTTGTATCATAGCCTTGTTATAGAGCCGGATATCATCACAGCAAAATTCAAGACATAAATAATATCTTCCTCAAGCTTTTGGATTTCATTCCAAACGTATAAAGATCAACTCAAGAATCTTTCTACATCTACAATCTCTCCATCTATGGGTAATATCATCTTCTAGTCATCATTTATCAACTTATATAAGGTAGGTACCTTTCCTTTTGCATTATTATCTCATTTACTCATTATTCACAAACTTTAATCAACTTTATCTCATATTTAGCAACATGTACATCTCCACAAAGAATCACGACAATTATGTTAATCATCGGCGATCGCCTCAATTGTCGATGATCCTTGTGTGTTAGATAATTTAACCCCTAAAGATTTCCCTTCATACATCCACATCCAAAAATTAATAAACAATTTTCCTTTACATGTGTCTGTCTAGCCATATCAAGCTCCTTTGAGCCATCTCTAGCACTCTATTAGTTATCTAAATCAAATCTATCACTCTCTCACCTTTATGAATACACAACTATCTACATCCTTTCTCCTTTGAGCCATTTTGTTAAACCTAGACTCCCTTTGGATCAAGTATTACCACCTTATAAGACCATCATACATCTATGGACTGCGCCAATCCCTTTGCTTTCACATTGTTTGTTATATCGTCTATTTTATCATTTTATGTCATTATTATCATATTGATCCCTTGAACATGGATTGAAATCCTTGCAAGGAAGTCCATTGACATCCAGGACTAGCATTTTCCAGAAATCTGCCATATATCTATATAATCCTATCTTTTTCTGAGTTTTTATACATTACATGTATCTTATCCCATTGAAAGAAGAAGTTATGCCCCCACTTGATCCATCGACACCGATCGCTCATCAATATCAACATCAATCATCACGAGTATCGTAAACCATTCCATCTTCCAATGTTAGTTTGTTTTTGTTACTTCACTTCATTAAGTTAAAGTTGAAAGCGAAAACTCTCTTGTACAACTATTTTTATTCAAGCACCCGATTTGTTTCACTTTGAGATGTAACCTTATATGTAATGGGATGATTTATTTTTGTTTCATGTATGTTGCATCTCATTCAAGTGTCATTTAGTCTCCTTTAAAATTTAATGAAATATAACAAGAATTTGGGTAAATTATTGCTTCCTTTTGATCAAACCATGGTTGTCCAAGTATAGCATTAAATTTTGTGATGAGAAGAACTATAAAAGTATTGTATTTACTACATTGGGCTCAGACAAAACTAGAATCTTAATATGGCCTAATGACCTTTATGAGAATATTTTCAATGTAATCCATATTTTTTGTGTCCTAATTACATAAATAAATCAATTTTGCATGTTATATAGTGTACATTATTGTCAATCATGATTACTTACCAATGTTTACATTATGTGAAATATCAAATGACCATTTGTTAAGTTTCAGGTTTATCTTGTGAATATGAATCTTAGGAATTTCATGGGTTATATTTGTTTATTTAGAATGTGATATAATTAGATAAGGATAAGTAACATATAACATGTTCTTGTATTATATTGTTCATAAACCACTATCAAAGAGATCCTCAAGTTATTAAAGTAAGACAACACTTATCTTTATTGTGTCTACTTATTCAATTATAGGTACAAAATGATATATTATAATGTTAGAAAATATGAAGGATATTTCCCCATTATTATTATTTATTTTATTTTATCATATTTATCATTATTTATCATTTATCCCAAATCCTTTTAATCCATCATTATATCCCATTTTATCATTAATCACTTTAATTCCTTATTATATCCCATTATTCTATTTTAATCCTTCATTAACATTTTCTAGGAATTTAATATTCCTACATCTACCTACCACCTACCCTACACATCCCTACACCTAGCCTTTCCATGTAACCTCACCCCTAATCATCATTTATTAACCTAATATAATTATAATCCTAATCACATCCTCACCTCTAAATCTAGAGGCTTCTATTTCTATAAGCCTCTCTTGAATTTCCTCTTTCATATCTAAAAATTCAAATAAACCTTCCACTCTCCATTGAATCTTCTCTCAAATTCCAGAATTCTCCATTCTTCTCATCAATTCTCCACCCTTGATCCAAAACCAACTAAAAATACTAAAACTCATACTAACTAAAAATATATCTAAAAGTACTAACCCTTTGTTTTGTAGCATGATCGGTCCAAGACATTTGGGGTTTATAAATCAAATTACTAACCCTTGTTTTGTAGGGCCTCCTCTTGAACACCCAATCATAAAACTACTAATAGTTGCCATTTTATTTCATCATCTAGAATTTAATTATCTTACATTTATTATCATTCATGTGTTTTCCTTTGTTTCTTGTTCATCCCGAAGGTGAAACTGCATGTATGCTCTCCTCTCACATCCTAGGATGATCTTAAGGATAAAAAGTGGCTAGCCTTCCCATTTTTATTTTGTAGGGTAACATGACATGGAAGTGATATCCACATACTTTTCATAGTCCTAGGGGTCTCATGATCATGGGCTTCATCTCCATGCATACAAATTCTTGGACAACTATTGTTATTGGCTAAGTGATTTCTTGTTTTAAGAGAGACGTGAAGTGATGGGATTCCACATCCCAAAACCCAAGCCTTAGAAAACATCCTTGCAACACATACTTGGTCCCCACGTACCACAAGGTATATCGGGACTTCCTCTAGTGAGCTCATGCATCCTAGACTAGGAAACCTCTTGGCCGCATATTGAGCTATAGTGCAAGGAGGCGGACTCGCGAAGATCACTCGTTAGCCGAACCCCTATTGGAACATAGGTGGAGAGCTAATTTATAGCACCACTGTCGGTGTGTGGTATTGAAAGTGGGCTATATCTTGATTGCAAACCCACTTGACTAGTTAGGGTGTGTGTTGCTTGTTTGTGAACACCCTTAGCCATACCATCACCTTAAAATTTTAATTAATCAAACATTATCATAATCATCCATATTTAATCAAAAAACCCCAATCCTAATCCCATCACCATCAATCCTAATCCAAAACTAATCCCCCACACATCTTATCTAACCATGGCCTTTAATCCTCAATCCCCATCTTTTGAAACCAACATCCAAAATCCTATGTCTTCCCTAAAACCATCAACCAAGCTATCCCATCATCCCCCACCCATCAAATTCAACCATCTCACTTTATCCCACACATTATCTAACACCTTAATAAAAAAATCTCAAAATTAACATCCTACCTCAACCAATCTCATCCTTGTCATCCAAATCAACCATCCCATATTGATCCTAACATCCTAAAAACCATTCAACAACTTAATCAACAAATATATGATCTTCAATCTTCAATCAATCAATCACCCCCTAAACTATCATCTATCAACCAAACCCGTCCACAATTTCCCCTTTCTATGATCCCTACCCCTCACCCCATTGACATCCTCCTCGCGGAACCCGATTATCTCAATCCACACCTCAACCTAAACAACATAAACTACTATCCCCAAACTAATTACATCGAATTTGACCACCTCACTAATTTTGACCTAGACCAAGAGGACCTCCTTTATGTCCTTTCTAATCTAGCCACTAATCCCAAACCCACACAACCATCCCAAACCCCAACCTCCAAATACCCTATCAATCATCATGACCTACATCTCAATGCATCAAAACCCATGTGGACAATTCAATCCCATCCAAACTCTCAACCCCAAAATCTAGTCCTCACAAAACCTATCATCACATCCCATTCACATATCCACAACAATTTGAACAACTTAACCCCAAAATAGTGTCCCCACATCTCATCTTAGTCCTCCATCCTTAACATCTTCATCATCACAATATAGTACCACATCCCCTAATCCAACATCAAATTTGTCCTCTAATCCTATCCACCCTCTCCACCACATAACACTAATACTATCTCATCCATCTTGACTCATAAGTCACCCTCATCATTTTCATCCATATCCATTCCCAATTCATCCCTTTCATCACCTCAATCTCACACTATCCTATCCTATAATCCTTAAACATCTAACCTAATTCCTAAGGAGCCAATTCCTAAACCTAACAAATCCAATCCCAATCCTCTCCCCACCCATCTCCTACCCAATCTAATGAGGCTCCTATGCCACCTTCATCTACTTCATCCCCTAAATTGACCAAATCTAATGTGGTTCCTACACCACACCCATATCCAAAATATCCTCCATCCCCAACATCACACAAATATAATGTGACCCCCATAATATACTCATACCCTTCATCTACATCTACTAATCCCAAACAATCTAATCCTAAGACAAAACCATCTACCTCAAAACCACATACTCCAACCAATCCAAAATCAACCAAATCTACTTTGTCCTCTAAGCCCAAACCATCCACTTCAGCCCCCAGGCCTAATCCATCCCCTTCATCTTCTAAGCATCCAACTCATAAATCCAAATCAACCAAAACATCTCATAATCCACCCAATCTTACACCTTTACTTCCTAGTCCCCCAAAACAATTTAACGCAAACCACTTTACTCCTTTAGGAGAATCCTTGCCCACCATCTTCCATCATCTAAAAACCTTCAACATGATCATCCACCCCAATAAATCACATGATCAAAACCTTCCCAAACCATCTTGGTATCGGAACACTATTATTGTGAATTCCATCACACCCATGGACATTCAACCAATCATTGCATGCAATTTAGGTCTTATGTCCAAAACCTCATTAACCAAGGGCTTCTTGTCCTTGTACCTCTTTATCTACCACCTTCCCATCCCAATCCTCTCCCTAAACATCATCGACCATTCAAATCCCACTCAACATCCAAACATTGTCATCCATCCAAATCTCATTGTACATCCAAACATCCTTCTCCAACCAAAACCCAAAACAAATCTCACCTCCAATCCTTTGTTAAGTTCATCCTCTTAGCGGATGAAAAATTACAACCCCCAAGTCTCATGATGACCACATGGCATCATCTTCCCCATCCAATTCATATCCTATATCTAAAAGATGTTCACTAATATGAAACATCAAGGAAAAGGCTTCGGAATCCATGAACAAAGAATTCGCAAACCCTTCTCCCTCCATTAAAATATAGGTCGTTTAGGCTAAGGGCATAAACCTAACACTAACAACATCCCTCCCACTACTCCATCACAACCCCTTTCTACCAATCCTCTTTTTGATCATACTATCCCAACCACTAAACCCAATCACAAATCATTTAACCCTCCTACAAATACCAAACACCTAAAAATGGATTGAGCACATAATTCGTCGCATGTGTATGGATGTTCTTTCCTTCCCACTCGTCCTCCTTCCATCGAACATCTAAATCCCTTTACATATAATCCATTTTTATTATCACATCCATTCATATCCTCTTCTAATCCATTCAATTGAACACTTGATCAACTTTCTCACACATGTTGTAAGCCAATAATACCTACTGCAATTGTGTGACCTTGGTCTATCATTACCTCCAACATACAAGCATCATTGTCCTCCTAGATATCCACACACTTTAACACACTTAATCAACTTGTGGTGAAGACCCTTGGGTGCATATTTTGACACTCTAGCCAATGTCATCACCACACTCATTTCCATCCCCCATCAAGCCACTAGTGATTCTTAACCCCTTGAGATTTCTCAAGAGAGTGGAACCTCTTTATGCAAAAAAAATCCAAATATCAAAAAAATCAAAAATCATATCAAAATTAAAAATATCAAATAAAATACACCCGACGAGTCTCTTTCGGGTGTTTCTAACATCTCTACTGGGGCTATGGATGCCTGAATGGCAGTATAGATATGTTTTGACAAGAATCAGATGCATCTTTGTCGGGGCTATGGATGTCTAGTTAGTAGCGGAGTAATGCACAAACTTAACCTTCCGTTCACCTTCCATCAACCTACTTGACTTAATCACTCCCTATACATTGGTTATTTTTCTTCACATACTACCCATCAAGTATTCACTTCAAGTGGCAATTAACCCTCACAATCACACACACTTTGATCTCACAGAGACATAGGGATCACATGTTTCCAATTATTGTTTAAACCTTGGTCACACTTTTGTTTTAGTCCAACTCTTGGCTTAAAATATGTGCCCTTAGGATCATCTTTTTTTCATCACAAATTTTATTTTCTTTCCATCCATGAAATTAACATCCTTTCTCCTTGGATCTAAGAATTGACCCAAAATTTCTAGACTCTTATAGACTTTTTAATAATTACCAATAAATTGCTCCTTTTAAGTAATCAATTCTAAATTAATGCAGAAATGTAATAGAAATTGCACAATGATTGATTACAGATTTCGAAATAGCCTACGTCTCTAGGTTCTTTTGAACCGTTCCACTAGTAAAAATTCGTAAGTACAAATATTGATCTTATAATGAAAATCTAATGGAATCTTACTTGCCTATAAAGTGCTCTAGCCTTTTGAAGAACACCAATGATCAATCAGTCCATC
The DNA here is from genome assembly GCA_018340775.1 of Taxus wallichiana var. yunnanensis. Classification (NCBI taxonomy): domain Eukaryota; kingdom Viridiplantae; phylum Streptophyta; class Pinopsida; order Cupressales; family Taxaceae; genus Taxus; species Taxus wallichiana. Next base: position 805,279,477 of record CM031235.1, read on the forward strand.
CTCCACCTTCCTGGCGCTCAATAATCCTATGGATTTAGATCGACCTTCCATGACGTTCACAAGACACCCTATGGCTCTTCGATCCAAAACTCTAGGCTTCACAAGTTTAAATGGGGCTCAATGGGCCTATTGGGTAGTAATAATAACTCCCAATCACAATTATTTTATATATCGTCGCCTAAAAATAATAGGCGAAAATAATACAAAAATATGCCTTAATAAAATCAAGAATTTAATATAGTGCCAATACTATATTAATTCTATAAGCCACCACTAATAAAATTCAATATTTTAATATAGTATAAATACTATATAAAATCCACCACTAAGCTTAAAATAAATAAATAAGCTCGTGTGTTTGAGAATGATGTGGGAAGGGCCTTTTATAGGCCTAAAGTGCCCAAAATATGTGGTTTTAATCCACATCAATCACCTCTTATCCCAACCAACTCGCCGACGCCAAGTCGCAAGTTCAAAACCGCCTGCCCACCTTTTTGTGTCATGACCGCTTTGGTGGTTTGGGGACTAAATCCCACATAGATCTCATGTGAGGTGGGATATGCATTTAAATGGGGATCAATCCCATACATATTTGTGGCTAACACCACACGTCAATTTTTCCCTCCATTTGATTGGTGAGCTCATCAATGGTTCGACCAAAGTGTGCATTGGTTTTGTTTGAGTTGTTGGTCAACTCATTCGTTGCGAGTGTGTTTGATTTAACTACCCACTATGTTGGGATTTACATTGATCCAAACTTCTAATTCATTGGCTGACCTTGGGTGCTTTGTTTCCACTTTGTCCATTGATTCATGTGGGGTGTAAATCTCATCAAGTTATATGCCCAAATATATTGAGATGGTTACACCAAGTAGTACTCAAAGCCCCGTCAATGTTGAAATAGATAAGGATGAATAATGTGGATAGCTAGGTCGCCGAGAATAATATAGGGCTCGGTGGGGATTTGACCACCCCACCGAGCTAGAAATATAGCTCATCGAGCTCAAATCAATGCAAATGTAACTCTTCCACATATAGTCCACTCGTCGACTCTCGATAGGAAAATCAAGCGAAATCAAACTCATGGTGGCAAGCCACGTGGTGGCTTGAGGACCCACCATGTCGGTGATAATAACACATTCCTCATAGTGGTTGGGCTCCCTTCCATAACAAAAGTTGAGCCTCTTGTTTTCGTGACCAACTTCTCACTCGTCAAAGACCGGAGAATCTAAACCCCAAATCGTAGCACACACGCTTCTATTTTGCCACTTGTTGTAAAGTGACTCACCAGTTGACCAAGTCCCCTCCAAGATTTGACCAACTTTGACCAGCCACCATTTCATTGTACGGACTCTATTTCCTACATTCAAATAGTCACCGGAAATCACTTAGATTGCTCTTCCGTCCTGTAGTGATCCTAGAAGATTTAGGGAACCTATGTCCTTCGTAATGTCCTCTGGATCAATGTACCGAGTTGATATGAAGATGATTTGAATTCTTTCCACACTATTTGCTACAACAAATGGGTATCTCACTAACTTCAATTGATAAGAATACCACCTTTATTCAAATATTTTATGATGTATCATGATCTACATTTGAAAAATTCACTTTGGATATCTCTATGGAAAATAAATTGAACCACAATACCTTTCATATTTTCTATGATCTCCTTCTTGTAATATTCTATTAGAAATGCCTTGGGTTTATTATATGGAATCCATATAATCCATGTCTTACATTTTTTGGAAATTTGAGGCACTAAGAGTGGGGTGAATCGGTGTTTATTCAATTTTGACATACATTTAAATTTACTTATATTATTTATGATGGAGACACAAGATCATTCACAAGGCATAAACATGAGAACACACATAGAGAGACAAGATTTAATGTGGGAAACCCTTCAAGGGAGAAAAACCCACTGAAACCAAAGAACTAGCTTGGAAAAATTGTCCTATGAAGGTTACAATGATTTCACTATTGAGCATCAACTCAACATGGAGCTACAACTCCAAAATTTAACCAAGGATCCACCTGGTCTTTATCAAGCTTCTACTTGCATGGAAGCTTCAAATCCTAAATTTAGTCACACTAACCTTATGTAAGCTTCAACTTACAAGGATTCTTCAACTCCCTAATTACTAAGGTATCACTTAGACTTCTTCACAAATTTTGATCACTTCTTTTATGTTGTCTTCCACAACTAATTATGATCACTTCTTAATCTCAATTCCTTCTCTTATCACTCTTCTTCATCTGAAACAAGTACTATATATAAAGAACTCTCTCATACACATTTTCTCTAGCTTCTCATATCAGAAATGCATCTCAAAACATGTGTGCTTTCTTCTCCACACATGCTACAAATTTTCAGTTTTCAATGCATAAAATGATCCTATGATTTTTCATCACTTTTTCTATATGTTCAATGGCATATTTTTCAACAACACATACATACTCCAACGATATATTTTTGTATCAAGGAAGATGCACCCAAAAATGTCTCTTGCACTTCACATTCAATTAAACACTCTTCATCGTCACATTTGCAGGCTTGAATTGGGAAGAGAATATGACCTCATACAAACTAAAATTTAGCAATGATTGTTTATGAATTGTTGGAAAATCACATGAAAAATTTATCACACCTATCAAATTAGTTATAACCTTAATTTTTATCACTAAATGGCTCCAAAATTAGTTTCACACCTGAATATATTCTTCTTACAACCTAAAGTTGACATATGACACAATTTTTTGTAACTTCCATGTCGAACTTTTAACTTCTTCCTCTTTGACGTGTTCTCTTGTCTTCTCTCTCTTACACAAAGGGACAAATGTATGAAGCATGAAATGATGTTAAAATACTCTTCATGTGCTCTATAACCCCTTCATATCCTTCCTAACACGCCACTTCTCTTTCTCACTTCATAGAGCTTCAAACCGCCATTCATGGAGGTCAAAAAAATTGGTCAGGTGCATTCTTCTATATCATTGTTTTATACAGTTCCAGTGTCCATAAAATATTTGGGAGAGTTGAATTTTATCTCTAGACTACCTTAAAGGCCTAGAGTAACCAGAAATTTCTTCGTTCATGTCATATGATACTTGATTTGAGCAAGGTATACTTGAATATTCATGCACGGAAAAATTATCTTCAAAATCTGATTACTTGGAGCACTAAAACTTGTCATCCAACCACTTATCATATACCAAAAGAAATATATTGAAGTCTTATTTTTGTAAATACTCATTTCTTTCACTAAATCAAGGGATAAGTCACTCAACTAGCTTCATTTCTCAAATTGGCCTCGATTTTATTCTCGGGAGCTTAAAACCAGTCTTGGTTCCTCATGTTCAAAACACCTTCAAAGTGCTCTTTAAGCTCAAATATCACTTTGATCAGGTCAAGGACATCTCAAAAAACATTTGCAAGCATTTATAGGCACGCCTTGTTTGAAAAAAACTCCATCTACTCACCTGTAGCAACAAACTTCTTCACAAGCTCAAAAATGCAATTTTAGATCAAAAAATATTATGTAGCACCTTATCAAACCAAAACAAACACATTCAGAGATCATATGAGATACCTTCATGTTGTTCAAGGCCAAAAATAATCACCTCATGATGTACTTCATCACGTATCCTCTTTCTACCTTCAAGGTTAGTCTTGCATTCTAGCATTCTCAAATGGTAGGAGCACAAACAAAAATGTACTATCAAATTTATCCAAATTAGTGACCCAAATGACTTCATGAACACCAAGTACACATCTCCAACATCCTTCATACAAAACTTTGGCATGGGTTACTTTGTAACTTTTGTCTCACACACCGAATTTCTCACAAAAAGTATGTTTTCTTATGGGGTCCACCATGTAAAGATGATATGATGTATTCTTTACATGCCCAAAATCATAAACAATCAAAACAATTTCATTTTGAGGCCTAGCCAGCAATTTTCTCTATACTAATTTCAACTAGGCTTAGGAGAGTTTCGTAGCTTCACAAAAGTGGATAGAACTATCTTATTTCCACTCCATTTGACCTCGAATTTTTGTAGCATATTTTTATCCATGTGATCTTCAAATTTTCTTGAATGTTAAGAATTCGGTGGTGTTAGTTTAGCATACCTTGCTTAACCCTATTTTGGTAAAAATGCAATATCTTGCACAAAACACCTCCTCAAGTCCTGAAATTTTTTCCACACCTTCATGACTACCTCCTCCATGATCTCAAATGGCTACTTTTTCATGGTTCACTCTGAAACTTCCAATCCAATCTCATTTGTGCATGTTAAACTTGCTTGTCTTGAAAAGCAGTCACACCAATGACCCTAACCATTCCTTTAATTGTTGAATTATGACATGAAACTTCATCTAAGGAATCTTGGAAATTTCCTTACATAATTCCCATGCCTAAACTTACTTTATTCATATTTTTTCATTCATAGCCTCATGTTAGGTGCTTGAAATATGCCAATTTGGGCTAGTTTACATTGCAACTCACCACCTCTAAACTATTATTTACCATGTGACCTTTGAACATGTCCTATCATGCATTTTATACTTTTTCAATGCTTCACCAAAAGCCTCAATCCTTCACTTCACCTTTCTAGGTCACCGTACTACATAGGCCTAGGGTTAGGCATCTTGAACCGAGGTAGTCTTACAAATGCACCTCATGTTCTCATGTATTAATTCTTCTGACCCTATTTCCACATCTTATATGATGGAAAATGTAATACATCATCATGTTGTTCCCTCACAACATCACCCTATACGTGCACATGTCACCGCTACTCAAGAAGTCGGTGCTTACTCGCTTATTCTCGAGATTTTGATTTGTTCTCGCCTTATCGGACTCACTCCAAGATCCTCTATCTCTCCTACATCTTGATTCTTCATTAATGCTCCTTTTACATCAATGAAAACTCACAATAACATGCCAACAACATTTATGCATGATGGTATCAAGTAAAAACTTTTTGCGAGATAGGGATCCTTATAAATATTGCAAAGTTGAGTGTACTCATTCTAATGAGCTCAATATTACCCCTCCAACATAGCCCGTATTTCTTTCTCAATTTCCCCATACACAATTAACACATAGTGGTGAAACCTATAATTTTGAGATCTATTTACAAACACCTATTTCCTTTTATTTTACTAAGTCTTTAAGTACTTATGATCTATCAGGTTGCATGTAGTCTTTGTTGGTGTATACGACTTGTATCTTCGTCACTCGACATATTTTCCACCTCATATGGTTAGTAATCTCACTTAGTGAGATCATAGGTCATTATGGTTATGGTTTCATGTGTCCATGTGTCTTCCACAAGAGTTACACAACACTCCTATATGTACCTCCTATTTTTAATCTATAAGAATGCTAGACAATGTTTCTTTCATACTTGATTTTCCTTTAAGATCCGATTCCTTTCTAATTATGTGGAGTGTTGACGTCACTATCGTGGTTCATTTTAAGAAGACCCCTCTGAAAAATTAGTTTAGAAATTGTGGTGAATCTCAAAATTGACTTTCAAATCGTTGGCAAATTTCTGAAAAAATGTTTCGTGGCAAAGGCGATTTTGCATAGAGCAATTTTCATGGTTTCACAAAGTAGGTCGGTAGGTTAACATGCAGGTGGGTGGGAAGGTTAGTCGGGTGGGTTGGTGAGGTGGGTAGGACAACTAAGGAGTTGAACAACTAAGGGTTGGACGGTCAATGGGTTGGACTGGTAGGTTGGATGGTTAAGGGGTTGGATGTCGATGGGTTAGACAGGGTGGGTTGATGGGTAATGGTTTGGATGGGAGGGTTAGATGGTTGAGGGGTTGGATGGCCAAGGATGACTAAGGGTTGGATGGGTGGGTTGGATGGCTAAGAGTTAGATGGGTGGGTTGAATGGTTAAGGGGGGTTTGGCGATAAGAGTTAGATGGCAGGTTGGTCGGTTTAGGGGTTGGACGACTAAGGGTTGGACGGGTGGGTTGGATGGTCGAGGGATTATACAACTAAGTGTTGGATGGGTTGATTAATTATGGGTTGGGTGGCCACTTTGGCTAGCCAATAATTTTCAGCCATGTGTCCTTTGACCCATTCAGAACCCTATAAATACCCCTACAAGGTTCATTTCTTCACTTTTCTACAAAAATTTCCAGTGCTCTGAGCTCTCCAATTTTCAAAGTTCTCCCAAATTTCAACAATGGCAAGCACCACATCTACTCCTACACCCAAATTCCAATACAAAAACCTCATGTGCCCATATATTGTAGCCCTACTGAAAGAAAAAAGACACACAAAAGGATTGGCTCGAAAATTAGAATTTACCGAGCTTGTGGACATGCCCCAATTCGATACTGATACTTCAGTGCTTGATTACCTTCTCGCCTCTTACAATGAGAATGATGGAAAATTTTCTGTTCTCCTCGTGCATCCGAGATGTCATCAAATTTCATTCACAATTGAGCCCACAGATGTACATCGGTTAACTGGGTTACCATTCGAAAATAAGCTGCCTGTTACTACAAAGGTTGTCCTCACAGATGAAGACAAAAAAATTTGGAGTCTCATTACAATGTGTAGGTTGATGGTAAGTTTATTATTTTCAAATTCTTTTTCTCTTAACATTTTTCCACCACCCAAGCCTCTAACATTTTTTTGTTATTGTAGCTCCTCTTAATCGTTCATCACGAGGCCTTCTTCTACAAGGTATTACAAACCAATTCTTTCTGCAGTTGCATCACTTTTTCAGGCCAAGATTGTATTACAAGGAAGATTTGCATACATTTTGTATTGACAAGTTCAATATTTATTGCAGAGACTCTAACAAAGTTAACAATTCAATTGTGCAAATATTTGTCCAACCGAATAAAAAAATATGTCTCCCATGCCCGCAATGCCAATCAATTTGATAAATCCAAGATTGTATTCTCTTGTTGCAATTTTATTATTGCTTTCTATCAGGAAGCATTCTATGAATTTTAGAAATCTAAAATTCCAACTGCAATTAATGATAAAATGATTGGTCTCACTTGAAGAACAACAGTAATTGTTACTTTTACAGTTTTCTTGTTATAACAATTTCAAATTCAATATTTTTCAATAAAATAATAATTGTAAGATTTTATTTTACAGAGAAGAATTATAGCTGCAACATCTCATAAGGAGGAAATTTCTCGAGGTAAAGCCCCTGCAAAGGTCTCTGCTGATTCTGACATGGATTTAGCAGAATCAACACCAGTAAGAGCTCCTCATCAAAAGTGACCTAGGGGGTCACTATGTGCATCACGTCTACCATCACATTTAACTACAGGTATGAAGTTTTCTTTTGATATAATTAACTAATTCAAACAACTAATATAGATTATGTAGGTAGTACTATATTTTAATATTTCTATTGTTCTTTTCTACATTTATTGTATTCAAAAACTACTGAAATTGGTGATGATGATCAAACTCATTATGATGGTCAAGATCGAAATGTTACATTTGCATCTCCAAACGTGCAAGGTAAATTGTAATATTTAATATTTAGCATGTTTTATTTCATTACTACTTTTTAGAATTTACAAGGCCTAACCGTATAATGGCTTCTAACAATTTGTTGTTTGCTTCTTGCAGGTAATATGGCTTTTGAGCACATTCCACTTGCAAGGAGGCCACCAATACCACCAACATGTACAGTCCAAACAAAAATAAGATCTTCAGGAAAGAATATAAGGTTTCTTGTAGAATCAGCTGGAATAGTTCATCCTGCAACCATATAATTTCCTGGACTCTCACTAGGTGGTGTTTTAAGTGTAATGCGGCCTCACAGCTTTTCAACAACATCGCCCTTGACAAGGAGTATTTGGGCTTCGATATTGGTGATGCTTTGACAAGGGTAACTATTTTGACACCCATGATATGATTCAATCTACTCCGCCTCAACCACAACCACAACAAAATGTGCATGAAGTACATGACAATGACTCTCCTCCTCCTCCAAGAAACGCTCCACAAACAGATGATGAAAAGACACATTTTATATTAGAAAATATGATATCAGATAGTATGGGTGTAAAACTTCAAGAGGTTGTAATGTTTGATGTGGATTTGGTGTGGTCTTGGGAGAGGAGAGCTAATTTTTTTATAAAAGAAATAAATACAAGATACCATAATCACACTCAAAGGAATTCATTGTTCACTTCCATAGAGAGCCAACCGACAAGGAATGACGTTTTTCTAAACAAAGCTCAGTTAAAGACAATTTCATATACTAATAATTACAATGATGAAATTATAGACATAATGTTAAACAGGTTGGAGAATCTGAATGTTGAAGCACAAGCTTACTACAACAAATGGGCTAAAGACAAGACAAATTTTTTAATAGAAATGCAGAAAAGAAAAAGATGTGGTGAGTGGGATTTATGTTTTACATGCAAAATCCTAATATTATAAGCACTGCAATATATATTTTTAACTTATCTAATAGACTAAAAAATTATATTTCTGTTTTGCAGGAAAAATATGAAAATTTAAAGAAAGAAGCAATCTGTATTTGAAGCACATTTAAAGAATGCCCAGCAAAATCCTGAATTCATTTGTACAATTGAAGGAAAAACTCATAGTAATAAATAAACAAAATAATACATTGAGAAGGATAATCAAGGAGCATAAGATGGATCCATAAGTCTTACTGAAGGAAAAGACAAACGCATATGCAACACTTTTGTCAGTAGGAGATGTAGCGAGGGAGGAGTAGAATATTATTGAAAATATCAATACCGCAACATGAGATTTGTAGGCATCAGGAGTTATAGCAGATAGCTCTTTACAAACATAGCAGATTCCTCCACCTCTAATGTAAGAAAAAGATCAAGCTTCTCTGCTACATAAGAAATTCAATATGTTAGTGAAGTTCACCATGTGATAGGTGTGTTGTCACAATTCCAACACTGGCGTAGGAATTAAAATATAGTGGCCAACCAATTTTTTTGTTTTTATTCGTGAGGCAGACGTAAGGACAACTATGATTCAAAATCATAGGTAGAAAAGAGGATGACCTTATAATGTGTCCTTATATGACAGAAACTTGTCCGGAAGCTTTGAAATTCATTAACCCCTTTTTGGAATTGTATTGGCACACAATGCTTTATGAATTTGTACTTTTCTTCATAAAGTAATACGCCGCATGAGAGAACGATTTCAAGAGTACTTTGGAAATTTGAATTATAACTATATATTGTTATTTGATTTCTACATAATATAAATGATGTTTATGTCTCTTTGTTTACGTAAATTTTGCTTAAATTTACTTGTTTTTGTTTGTTTAAAATATTTATGTTTCTGATTTCTTGTAGATGTAAAACAAATCAATTCACATATATAAAAGAAAGATATTGAAAATGATAGTGACATTGTTGCAATGGCAATGGATCAAATAAAGACAAATATAATATTGCATTTATTGAAAGTTGTAATCTTTGTATGAAATACATCAATAGTTATAATTTATTACATTAAATTATTATAATGAAATCTATGTGAATTGAAATAGTCTTGGATCAACACTTTCATTCGTGTCTTGGAAATCAATTGTAGCATGATCTGTGGATGTGTCTCCATCCCATGGGTTAGGCATAATTATACTAACTTCTCTTATTTCTACTAGTGAATTCCATAATGTGAGTGCTCTATCATAAGGGAAAGACTCCACTGAGTAACGTGATACATACAACCTCAGACAAATTTCTAGATTCCTATCCAATCTGTTTCGAACTTTCAACTTTAAAAATGATAGTGAACTGAAAAACATCTCATCTTCCACATAACCCAGAATCATAGTTTGACAGAGTTCATACAGCTTAATATACTCGCTCAAATATTCACTTGGAATACTACTACAACAAATATCCTTCCAAATCATTTTGATGGCACCATAATCCTATGGGTTTTGTAGAAGTTTAACTTGTCGTATCATAGTATTATCAAAATCCATTAACTGGGAACTAAGTATTTTTCTTTGTAAAATACCTTCTACAGAAACTCTGTTTATCTCTTCAATCTTAGAGAAATGGTCAGTTAGATCATTCATGTTTTTGAAAAATAAAGGATTGATAGATGTATAAGGTTTTCATGCCAGACAAATTCCAAAACTGTGGATTTACAACTCCCATTGCTTCAAGTATTTTATCATTTTTGAATCTTTCCTGGATCTCTTTAGCTAATGATTCAGATATCTTTCTCAACTTATTCCTGGTTTCCATTAATATTGTATCATATAAATTATGTGTCACTCTTACTTCTATTTCTGAGACAACCATATCAACTCTTTTTGGAACGTATGAAGTGGAATCTCTTTTCCATGTGTTGTTATACATAGATGATCATGCATATTGTATTTTAAGAAGCACTGGATTTTCCAAATCAATGCATTCCAATTTTCAAAAGCAGCACCTAAAAACACCCATCAAAATATATAAACTTTTGAGACTCTAACAAACACGTTTTCGAGTCTTATGAATTCTACTATGTAGAAAGAACAATCTTGTGCATGTTTCATTAAGATATTAATCTCCTCAACATGGAAAAATACTTTGCAGAGTGTGAGTAAAGTTTCTATGTCTTTTAAACGACACAATAGATCTTTAGCTTTATCTACATCCATGTAGTATTTATACATAAATCTTGTCAATGAAGGATATTCATCAAATATTCTACAGGAAGGTTCATACATAGATATCCATCTGTATCTACATCTTTGAGAATATTTTTTCCCTCTTGTCAGTCCAATTGCAAATTTCTGAAATTCCAAAAATCTCTTTGGACTGCTAGAATAATAAGCATGCAAATCACGTATCAATTCCTCCACTCTAGCTACATTTTCAAATGTGCTCACAATTTTGTAATCCAAATTCATTATGTGAGCCATACAATGGACATCAACCATATACGAAGCAACAAATTGTATGAATTCTAACACGAGACCATTTCTGGATCCCTACATTACAACTACACCATCGGTTCCGACACAAACTAATTTTTTTGCAATGGCAAAGTCATCCATTCCAGGTGATATCCTTCAGATTTGAGACCACCAATTTATAAATATTTTCAAAATTGTAATTCTCAGTCATTTTATGAATTTCTACGAGGTGTGGAGTTCTTATTTCATTAGAAAATGTGTAAACATGAATACAAATCCATGAATTATTATCCACTGCAATAACCTCATCTATTGAAAGGGAAATATACTTTGCCTTTTGAACACACAGTTTAGATCCTCCTTTTCTACCAAAGATAGACATTTTGCAATTTCCCAGCTGCTTGTATCTGACCAATGAGATTGAGGAACGTTTTGTAGACCAATAACCTGATACAAAATTTTATTTTCTCCGAAATCTGACATCGGTCTTCCCCTTTTCAATATATGGAATATAGTAGCAAACTGAATACTTTTTGCATGCATTTCTACCTCCATAGCTTTGCTCAATCTTTCTACTATGGTCCCACCTTTTTCATTCACATATTTCATATGTTTTTTTTCCTTTTCATATTCTTCTGCGTATTTGACATGTAGACACTCTTTTGTATCTTTCCATTTATGTATTTTGACTATCTTTGCCATCCTTTTGCTTTTGGGAAATGTATATTTTCCCACAATGCTTTTCAATTGTGTCCAGTTTGAGTTGCATCGTGTGATCCTTCCCCTATTTCCAACCACATATTTTGCATCGACATTGTGTTGGAACATCATTACCATTTTCAGTGTACACAAGTTCAATAAATGGATATTTTGTAGCCCATTCGAACTAGAATTTCCTTCCAATTGTCTAGTTTGTCCTCTTTCTTCTGACATATTTTCTTTTTTTTTCTTGGGGTTCAACTTCTGCATTTGGGCTCTCAACAGGAATATCTTGATTCTCATGTCTCCTTTTTATGGAAATAGACCTTGGAGTAGAAGCTTCCTCTGTTGGTGTATCATGAGAATTTGATGAATTTTCTTGTACTTATATGTCATCAAGGGACATAATGTTTTCCTCAACATATAATGGATCATCGATATCTTTAAATTGATTATTTTGTGAAGGAATTTCTGAAACATCTACATATAATTCTATAAAATTGTTACATATATAGTATTAATTTTATCTATAGTTAAATTTTTACACACAGATAAAGCAGTTCCAAGAAACATATGAAAAACATAATTAATAAATATTATAAGATTAAATAACCTCTAAATAGCACATGCCACATACTGATATTTTCATTAATGTAGAAACCCCCTTCATTTTTTGTGATTTTCCAAAATAGCCAAGCAAAGTATTTGCACCCTTTTTTGAACTAGCTGAATTTGTAACCTTCTTACCTTGATTTCTAGTATCCATGACTTGCTTAGGAAAGCTCTTATGTTCGAAGGCTCTGAGATTGGATAGTTTAGGGTTAGACGGTAGTGGTTGGATGGTAAAGGGTTGGATGGAAAAGGATTGGATGGCTCTGTGGTTGGATGGAAAAGGTTTGACGACTAAGGGGTTGACAACCGATGGGTTGGAAGAATAGGGGTTAATAACTAACTCGCTAAGTAGGTTGGATAGCTCAGGGTTGGATAGCTAAGGGGTTGGATTGCTTATGGTTGATGACTAAGGGGTGGACGAGTCGGGGTTGACGGCTTAAAGTTGGCCGACTTAGGGTTAGATGGCTAAGGGTTGGACAACTAAGGGATTGGACGAGTTAGGGGTTGGACAAGTCAAGGTTGGATGGCTAAGGGTTGGACAACTCGGGCTAAGGGGGTTGGATGGCTAAGGGGTTGGATGAGTTAGGGGTTAGGCGACTTAGGGTTGGATGACTCGAGTTGGACGGGCCGAGAGGTTTCTTATGTTTACTTCAGAAAATATGCGCAAAAATGATTTGAAACGGTGGTGAATTACATTCATAAGATCTTATATATGTGTAAAATATAGGCAAAATGAATAGTATAAGGGACATGTTGGTCGAATTTTTGGTGAATAAGTCGGCTACGAATCACAGAATATTCACCAATTCGAATTTCCATAATCCTCAATTTTCGTGAGATTACGAAAATTTGCTACTAAAAATTTCCATAATCACTATTGGAACTATAACCCTCTTTGATGTGCATGAGGTTTTGTATTGATCCTTGGAGAACAATTTAATATGGTATTAGAGTTATTATTTGGTAATCGTGCGATCGATTATTTTGGTTGTTTATTACTTCTTTTTTTGGTTTTCGTGCTTCTCGTGCAAGTTTTTGTTCATTTTGGAATCACGTTATGTGTTTAACAATCTCATTTTTGGAGATTTTTCCAGTTTTATGGTTGTGCATGTGCAATTTATTGTTTCTCAACTAGGTCTAGCTAGTTGCGAGCTAATTTTAGAGGGAAAAGCTAAATCTTGAGGTAGGTTCCGCAATATGGATTTATCAGCTAATTTTTTAATTAAAATAGATTTTTACTAAAAATATATTTACGGACATATTTTTGGCCTTCTCTACCTAGTTTGCATTTCTCATAAATTTTCCTTGTGTTGTCTTTACCCTCCTACTGGCCCCGATCGAGCTCTGTAAAGCTCGATGTCAAGCTGGTCTATGCATGCGTGTCTTGCATGGTCAGCAAGTTGTTTCATTTTTAATTGGAGAGCTATTTGAGTTTTTTTGCTCTCACGAGCTAGTGGTTGCTCTCTTGGTAATTTTTTTCCCTTAGTTTTGCAATTGACTTGCTTTTCCTTTTCCTCTTTTGAGTTGTTTATCTCTACACACAGTGAACCCGGTCGAGTTGCCTTGTGTTTTCTAATGAGACCGAGTTACTTTTTCTTGGTTGAACTCTTGCTTCCATGCAAGTTGGTGAGTTTAGTTTTACTTTGGCATGTGAATTGAACTATTTCCTGTAGAGATTTGGGAGTTTTGCTCGACCGCATTTCCTTTTCTTGCTTGGATCGTAGACCCACTTAGACCCTCGCACTAGTTTGTTCTTTTTTTGCATCAAACATTGGTTTTTTTCCCTATCATTCTTCTTTTGCTTTGTGCAGATCATTTTTGCATCGTTTTTTGTGCTCTGCATTGAGCTACCTTTAATAGGGTCTTTTCCTTGCTCGATTGGTCTCTACATTTCTGTCGGGTTGTGCATTGGTTTTGGGTTGTTTTTCCACATTTTTTGCTTTTGTTGCGTCATCATGGTTTTCCCTCTGCTCCATGCTGGTGTTTTCCCTCTATTTTTCTCATCATGTTTGACTCGGTCATTTGGACCTCTTCTCTACCTATGCAAATCTGTGATGAGTTCCTTCCTTTTGGCTCATCATTCTCTCCCCCGCCTCGATGTTGGATCGATCACCTCCCAAGTCCTTCTTGGCATAGCTCTCCATACTTGTTGCATCCAAATTCATTGAATTAACTCACCCATCTCCCGAGTCGTTGCATCTCTCCCCGTGACTTGACCTACGCCCGCCTTTGTCATGTAACAACTTACTTCTTACTGAGTTTCCATCTGCTCGACCCATTCCTATTTCCAACTCAACGACCAAGTCACTCATCCCTCCTTCCCAGGGTTGTTGCATAGATTTCTTCTTGGGACTTGATCCTTTGTCTTGATCTCCTCATGAGCACACCGACCGAGCCCACCTCACCTTATCCCACATTTATCGATCCCTCTATCTTTTCCCGCCTTTTGTATTCAAAAAACAATTTTATTAAATATTATTAGTGGTGTTTTTAAATTATTAAGGTGGTCATGTTATAGTGGGGTAAGTTTTTAATATAAAAGTAAGGTCGGTTGTTAATTAAAGTGGAGGTATTTGTTTAAATAAAAGTTAGGTATTTAATTTAGTATTAGGATCTAATTTTTTTAATTTAAAGGTGGTAAATATTTTTAAGAGCCTTAATAATTTTTTACCTAGGAATCTAATTAAAATTTTAGAGATCTTTTAATTCTATTAGTAGTAATATTATTGTTTATTGACATCGTTTTTAAACGCTTTTTTACCTTTGTAATATTTAAAATCATACTAATATGGCAATTTTAAAAGTGTGTTTTCTAGAATTATTAGAGTGTGTAGCCCCATTTCTAGCATTTTTTGCCTTATGGGATCCCTCGCTTTGTCCCGGAGGTCCTCTCGGATTCGTTTCGAGTCATTTTTACATTGTAATTACCCTTATTATTATTTGCGGACTAGTGAGCGCATCTGCCATAGTCTTACAACAAGGGGTTTCTATTGCAACGTGAGACACTTTTTCTCACAATAGGAATTTTTTTCACTTCTTCTCTTGTTTTTAGCTTGTTCGATTGTTTACTGATGCCGAAATTCTCGTGATCAATAAACACCGATTGCAAGGTGAGTGACCAACTATTTCACGACACACATTCACACCTGATTGTATCCAACACATTAAACTATAAAGTGTCGAAATCAGGGGGTTATAATATTATCCTAGGTGGTTGTGGTTCTTATTTTTCTTTTCTACATTCCTTCTTTATATCTCTTTACGATGGATGCACTTTCAATTCCTTTGTTTACGTCATTCAACTTCTTTGAATGGAGATAGAAAATGGTAATGAAACTAAGGGGTAAAGGGTTATTTCGCATCACCATGGGAGTTGAGACTAAACCTGATGATGAGCCTAAAAATCTAAGTGGTTGAACCATGGTGACGAAGCCTTAGGTATTCTTTATATGTTTGTTCCTCCTACTTAGTCTTCCGAGATTGAGTTGTATGAAACACCTAATGCGATGCAGAAAAACTTTAGATGATATGTTCGGACAACAAGATGACATGAGAGTGCATGAGTGAAAAAATGAACAACTAGGATTAAATCCTAGTGACTTTGAAAACCTACAAGCATTCTTCTCAAGTTCATCCACACTAGATTGTTGTTAAAGGAATGTAAAGTGGAGAATAAATATTCCCGTTGATCTTGTCAATTCTTTCTAAGTTAGGTCCCAAATACTCCATCTTCATGTTAAATTTTCATGCTACAAAATCTACTTTGGGCAGTGCTTGGAATATGCCCTCATTTGACAATTTTTGTCCTAACTCATTCGAGAACAAGAAAAACTCATTCAAATGGGGAATCTCAAGTCCAAGTCACATGCCTTTTAACAAGTAATGGTAAAGGAAATAAAACTAAAAAGAAGAAAGAGAAAAATTACCAACCCAAGAAGGAAACCAAGACCAACCAAGCCCAAACCAAACCTAACATGAACGCTTCAAATTTTGAGCCTAAAGAAAAGAAGGAAAAGTGTAAGTTTTCCTATTATAAGAAGATGGTCATGAAGAGCATTAATGTATGATAAAACAAATTGATCACCTAGCTCATTTACTTGAGAAAAATCGTATAGATGTTCTGATTCTATCAAACAAAATGATTTGAAATCCAAGTCTTCCATTGTAAAAGAGTATAAATCTTATAAGAAGAAAAAAAAGGCCTTTGTAGCTAGAGTTATTCCTTTGTTGACATGTATTATAGATTATGGTGCCTCGCATCACATGGCTTCTTCGCATGTTGAGTTTTCCAATATCAAACCATGTGGCATGTCGCAAATCACATTAGATGATGACACTACGTGTCGGTTTCTGGTAGTGGATCGGTAGAGATGGATGGGGGATCATTTAATCAAGTGTTGATTGTTTTGAGATCTCTACCAATATCCTATTGGTTTACCAAATTACTCACCTTGGTGAAGGAATGTGAGTGGAATTTGGTCACTCCGACACTACTCACCGAGGGAAAGGCATATCACCATTTACAATTGTATACCTTCTCCCACTTTACACTATTATGATTCAACACCCACTGTCTTTCTCACTAATGCAAATGAGGTTACTAAGCTATGGCATGAGCATTTTGGCCATCTGAACTTTCGTTACCTTGAATAATTGAGCCAAAACAAAATGGTATACGGGTTACCCCGCATCATATTTTATAAGGGTTTTTGTGAGGGTTGTGCCCTCGGAAGCACACCTGAAAAGAGTTTTAACAAAGGAAAATCCTAGAGAGCTAATCAACTTTTGGATCTTTTTCATAGTGACATTTCTAGCCCTTTCCCATCTCCTTCATTTACTAGATCTCTTTATATAATAACCTTCATTGATGACATTTCACGTTACACTTGGGTGTATTTTCTTAAGCTTAGGTCTAAATTTTTTTATCACTTTTGGGGCTTTAAGGCTCTTCTTGACAAAAAAGCTGAAATTTCTATTAAGGCTTTTCACACCCACAATGGAGGCGAGTATGTGAGAAATACGTTCAAGGATTTATGTACCTCCGAAGGGATTGCTTTCAGCGACATACGATTGCTTATAGCCCTTCACAAAATACAATTGCGGAAAGAAAGAACTGAATGATTAATGAGATGGACACTTGTATGGTTCACTCAAAGTCCCTTCCTCCGTAGTATTGGGCTGAAGCGACAGAATTGTGTGCTTACTACATTTAGAATCATGTTCCGAGATAAGGCATTAAGAGGATGACACCCTTTGAATCATGGTTTGGATGCAAGCCTAATGTTGAGCACTTTCAAGTCTTCGGATCCAATGTTATGGCCCGAATTCCCAAAAATAAATGTAAGGCTTTAGAACCACAGTCAAAACCTTGTATTTTTATAGGGTATCCTAATGGTGAAGGTATGTTAATTGTATATACCTACTACTCATGAGATTTATATTGAGAGAAGTGTGAAATTTGATGAGTCATCTTTGACTTCTACTTCTCCACCCTCTAAGGTCCTTATGTTCTCTTATTCAAAATATGACTATTCGGACGATGATGTTGTTCGGAATGATCCTCCTTTAATTTATCATCCTATTCCTCCCGACCTTCATGCTTCATATTCTTTCAATTCTAATGGTATTGTTTATTGGGACCTTATCCCTTCTCACTCAAGTGAACAATCTACCAATTCCGAGCATGATCCTCGTTGGGCTAGG
Organism: Taxus wallichiana var. yunnanensis; assembly: GCA_018340775.1. Classification (NCBI taxonomy): domain Eukaryota; kingdom Viridiplantae; phylum Streptophyta; class Pinopsida; order Cupressales; family Taxaceae; genus Taxus; species Taxus wallichiana. Next base: position 805,297,402 of record CM031235.1, read on the forward strand.
AAAACTTTTCACAGTGTTGGAGAGTGTATGGGCTATATTTATGACAAGATCCATACTTGCTCCGAGTTTATTATACCTTACTCCTTCTTCACCTCCGCATCGATCCTCGGTATTTTCGAGAGGATTCTAGTATTTGTGAGTGGGATTCTACCATGGATGAGGAGTATTCCTCACTCATGAAGAACAATACTTGGGATCTCACCCCTCTTCCGAAAGGAAGAATTTTTTTGGTGTAAGTGGGTGTTCGAACAAAGTATGGTGTCGATGGAGACGTCGATAAGTTTAAATCATGACTAGTAGCTAAGGGTTTCTCTTAGGTAGCTAGGGTTGAATACTCGGAAACCTTTTCTCTGATTACAAAGATGAATTCTATTTGACTAAACCTCTCCATCATTGTTGTGAATAGATGGGAATTCCATGAGATGGATGTTAAGAGTTCCTTCCTTCATGGGGACCTAGAGAAAACCTATGGATATGGGTTGTGAATATATCTACATATAAAAACCTATGGGTTATGTCCATGATCCCTCCCTCATTTGTAATTCCAAGATGGAATCATTTCTATTTGCATCGGGGATTTACTAAGTGTCACTCTGACCCAAATGTTTACATTTTGCGGCAGGATGAATCCATACTCATCTTTGTTTTGTATGTTGATGACTTTTTGATCACGGGTAATTCTTCCTCTATCATCAAGTATGTGAAGATTATGTTATCCAATAAGTTTTCCATGTCTGACTTAGGATTTCTTCATTACTTTCTTGGGATCCAAATTTCGTAATTTGACTCAAGAATTGTGATTTCACATCCTACTTACTCCCTTGATTTTCTTGCTCGGTTTCATATGTCTAATTGTAATCCTTCTCCTAATCCTTTCCTTTCCGGGGTTAAGTTGGTTTTTGATTTCTCTACTCATTTGGTTGATGGTACCATTTATCGACAGCGATTGGTGGGGAGCTTGATTTATTTGACTCACACTCATCTGAATATTTTGTATGTTGGTGGGATCATGTCCATATTCATACATGAGCCTCATGAATTGTATTGGAAGATAGAAAAATGGATCCTTCACTATGTTTGTGGCACTTATACAGATGACATTCACTATCTAGGAGGAACATAGATTGACTTGGCTGGTTATACTAACTCTGATTGGGACGGTGATCTAGATCATCATAAATCTACCTCAAGATACAAATTTTATCCTTGTTCGGGTTCTTTTAATTAGTCTAGCAAGAATAAAAATGCAATAAGGATATCTTCTACGAGGTAGAGTACGGGCAGAAGTCAATGTTGTCAAAGAATTTTTTTGGTTAGATGTTATCTTGAAAAAAATTGTAATCACTATCAATGGCCTACTATCATCTCATCATGTGACAACTTGAGCACCATCTCGATTTTCTAAAATCCATTTTAGCATCATCGATGAAGCACGCCGAGTTCCAAGCCATAAAGAACTCGAGATGCTAATAAAACACCACACTTAATAAGATGAAATAAATTCACATAAATAAATTTACAAAAACCTTTGCAAACAAATGAGTAGCAATATAATATATTATTATTGAACTCTATGAAGTATAATGAGAAGGTGTCGTGCTTATATATGTAAGGAAGTTCAATTTAAGAACTAGTCATGGCCATAGATCAAACCATAAATCAAGGAAAGAACTAGTAAAGACCATAGATAAATGAAAAACTATACCTAACAACTAGATAATATCTAAATAAGATAAAATAAATATCCACACATAAGTGGGTGAGGATGAATAAAACATAAGGTAAATAACATACCTATGTGAACATGACATAAGCTAAATAACCTAATCCAACACCCCCTCAAGTGAAGCTAGGGGCCCAAAATAAAAGTGGCATATCCACAGTATAAGTCCTGACAACTAGGTATGATGAGGTACTCATGTACAATATATCTATGAAGAAATCTTGAATAAAAAGTAGGAAAGAATCCTACTATAAGGAAAGAGAAAGAAGAAGAAGGAATATGTTCTCATGAATACCCCCAAGAAAAAATTCCAAAACCCCAAGCATGCCACGTAGCTCAAGGTAGTGAGGTGATGTAAAGTCTTCATAAAGATGTCGAAAACCTGTTACTAAGTCAAAATGTACTCCAAGCAAGGAACTCCATCCTGAATGTTGATGAATGAATTGTATGTGAATCTGAATATGCTTGGTCCAATGGTGCTCAACAGGGTTGCGAGAAATGTGAATTGCACTTTGGTTGTCATACCAAAGTACATTCGGTGAATCCTGTGGGAATAAAAACTATGTCAATAACTATCAAACCTATAGAATTTGTTGACTCGATGTAATTGTTTTCCTGTACTCTGCCTCTAAATATGAAATTGCAATATCCTATTACTTTTTACACACCCAAGTAATTGGAGAAGAACCAAGACAAAGAAAGGTATATACAAGTGGGAACACATGTCATCAATAGAACCTTCCCAATTTGAATTTGTAGATCCAATCAACTAAGTATAACCCCTAGTGTAGTGTAGTCCAAAATGGGAAGTTGCTTTTAAATAGAGAAAAATACTTTTAGCATCCTACCAGTGATTATTATGAGGATAATTGCAAACTGAAATACAAGCCCTACTACAAATGAAATATCATGGTGAGTATGCTTCAAGTACATGATACTTATAACCAACTACCTATATAATGTAGGATCACATAGTGGAGTGGTACATGTGGAAAGGAGATGGACTTGGTTTGCAATCAACCATATCAAAACGTTAAAGAAGATCATGGGTGTACTTTTTCTTACTCAAATGAATCCTAATGACGATCGAATCTGGTCAAACCAAGAAATAATACAATAACTTGCATGTCAAAATGTGTGGAAAGATCCAAGTGAAATAATATTTGTCAAGTAATAGATCCCAAGATTTTATCACAATATCAATGTCTCATCATACTCTCCTTTTGATTAAGTTTGATTGCATTGTGTGACTTTTAGTTGATATTTCTCTATATGAGTTAGGATGTAACTTCTATCTTTTGATTGATTGTGATCTAATGTTAAAAAAAATCTATCTGAAATTCCTAACATAGTGTGTGTTTAAATTCAGTTTTGTAATAAAGCGAGTCTAATCGATCGAGGAAATGAAGCGGTGGCATTTACATTGTATGTTTTTGATAGCATGTATTGTTTACATGTGCTTAGTTAAAAATATGAACTTCCAAGCTAGTTAGAAACTCCATCACACGATCATCATTTAGTTCGGAACTTTCCTACCTGACTTAGTTCCAGAACTTCATCACAGTTTCGAACTTTTAGTTCTACTTTTAGTTCAGAACTCTTAGTTACAGAACTCTTGGTGACAGCTCTAGAACTCTCACAAGTTTTGGTTCTTAACAATTTCCTATGGTTTTGGAACTTCTCCAAAGTTCTGGAACCGATGGGAGTTATCTATTTTAAACCACATCCAGAAATTTTGCATCTACAATCATGAAGGATGAGAAGATTTCTAAACGCAGATCCAGGAAGAGTTATCCTACAACTATCTGATCAACCACCATCTAACTCAACATCTATTATAGGCATGATTTGATTTCATCAAAATCATTGAGACAGTTGGATTGTAAAATGTATATAAAAGTAGACTGCATTAGATAGAAAAAAAGATGAGAGATATAGAACAAAGAAAAGAAATAGATTAAGTATCCAGATCCAGTACGTTTTGTAATACTGAATGTTTTCATCAATAAAATAGCCATTCTATTTGAGAGAATTCTGAGTTGTTAAAATCTGATTCAAGGAGGAGCAAGGGCCCACTCCCCCAAGGACCAGGATATTCATTTATTTGGTATTTATATTTCTTCAGCAAATAGCTTAGATCTGTTAATTTTGTATTGCTTTAGTTCTTTCAGTTAAATTCTATTGCATACTTGTTCCTACAGGTGTTTAGATAAATCTTTATATTTCTTGCAATTGTTTTCAAGCATTTTAATCTGAGTGTTTACTTTCAAAAGAAGTGTGTTTATTTTCCAACAGCAAGTGTGTTTCCTTTTTGCATGGTGTGTTTCCTTTCAGCAAGCTTTCAGTGTGTTTTATTTTCAGCAAGTTTTCATAGTTTGATTTGAATAAGGTTTTACCAAGAAGTCCTTAAGACATTAAAGAGATCCCCCAGAAAATATAAAAATAGTTACCGTCAACTACTAGATCAATTAAAGTACTCTTGTTGCATATAGCTTTGGACACACCCCTGGTTTGATATGACATCAACAAGAAGTTGATTAAATGAAGGAATGATGACACCCATCATTTTTGGCACCATTTTGAGGAACACCAGTTGGAATTTTCTAATTAAGTGTTAGCAAGAGCATGCAAAACATACATCTAGTAGTTGAAGAATCTTCCTACTATATATCACAAAATATATGAGTAGACCAAGAGACTCACAGGGGTAGATTCCTTCCAAAAAAATCTTCACAAGAATTCATAACATCCTCTAGTCAAAGTAAGAAATTGATCAAGAATTGGAGGCACCACCATCCCCTGTGTCAGACAAAGAAACAAAATTGCCATTTTTGGAATTCTTAGATCAGTCACCTGAAGGGAGTGGAACTTTTAGGAAAAGGATTATTACCCAAGATCCATTGAGGGTAAGTTTTGATTCTCAATTGAGTAGTCAACCTCCTACTCCTGATTTTTCACCTTCCCCAAAGCATATAACTTACCACATTGATTGGGAGGAAACTTCAGAAAATATTTTTGAAATGGCACGAAAGCTAAGGAGTACACGATAGGACCTTTACCTATCCATCAATTGGGAGATGATGACACATCAATGAAAAATATCTCACCTACACATTTACCCACCTTTAGAGGGATGTCATCTAAAGATCTTGACCAATTTCTGTTTGAATTCAAGGTGCTATGTCAGACCTATGATTATAAAATAGATAATCAAAAACTCAAGTTGTTTCCATCCACCTTGAAGGATGCAGCAATGAGGTGGTTCATGGGATTAACATCCAACTCTATTAGCACTTGGGCACAAATGGAGACTGCCTTCCTAGATAAATACCAAGATTATTATAGAGGGAGAAATAGGAAGGAAGAATTCTTCAAAATCAAGCAGGAAGAGGATGAAAACATAGAAGACTATTTAGACAGATTCCTCTTTGTTAGCAAAAGATGTGGATTTGTGCTTACAGAGGAATTAAGTAAAACCATTTTTCTCAAAGGTTTGGATGACGAATCTAGAGAAGCCCTTAACTTGATAGGAGGGGGAGACATTGATCAGATAAGAATGAATGGAATTAAAGAGATTTGTAGAAGCTATTCCAGAACAAGAGGTGGACCTAGAAAAGGAAAATCAGTAAAAGTTTGAATCCAGATATGAAAAAACTAATGGATGAGTTAGAAAACTTTAAAACAGACATTTTAGTGCAATTAACCTCTACTATGGATGGATTACAAGCTAAAGCAAATTCCAAAACTGAACCATTGGCTATGTATTGTCCTAGATGTAGGAAGAAGCATGCATTAAGAGATTGTCCTTTGGATAAAATAGAAATGTGTCTTATCTGTGAATCTAAAGAACATGATATTGATGTTTGTTCTTTGCTTCTGTCATTAAAAATCAGCTTAAACAAACCAGATGCCATCTCTGAAATGAAGAATTGAATTTTGTTCGAGAGACACCTAACCAAGGGTAGTTTATGCCAAGATCAGCTCTAATCCATGGACAATGCCATGGGTTGCTCGAGCGTATACCAAAAAATTGGGGACAACCACCTTGGGTACCTCAACCAACTTGGAACCCTCAAGATTGGGAAAATCAAGCCTGGTATGCTCAGGGACATCAACAACCATGGGCTGGTCAAGGAAATCCTTATGCTTGGTCACAACCTAGATGGAACCCTAATTATTCCCAAGGAAGAACATATCCAAATCAGAATCAACAAGCCATCATGGGATCCCTGCAGAATTCACAAACTGAGAATGTAGTCCCAAACACAAATGCCAACACAACTAGTAGCAAACCCCAAAAACAAACAAACAACTCTTGTTTATGGAACAGAACCTGAAAAATCAGTTGATTTACATGCTATGGATTGTAAGGATATTCAAACTAGATCTAGGAAAATCATTAACAGTCCACCCCTTATAATCACTGAAATGACAGAAGAAAATGAGAACCCTAGTATTGTTGTTCCAAAAGAGGATATAGAAAGAAAAGAAAAGGAGCCAGATAGCAACACTACTGAGACTCCATTTCTGAAAGATTCAAAGATATAGAAATCAAGGAGTGCAATTGGTTCAGGAATTAAGGAAATTGAATATTGAAATACCACTATTACAAGCAATTAAAGATATTCCAGAATTGAACAAATTGATCAAAATGTTATGCATGAAAAATCCTGGAAGAAAGAGACAGTATCCCAAGACTATCAAAGTAGATGGGAAACTTGCTTGATTTATTAGCAGGAAAACTATTACTTCCCAAATACGGAGATCCTAGAAGTCTGTTATTTATGTCTCTATAGGAAATAAGGATGTACATAATGTTTTGATAGATTTGGGAGCTGCTATCAATGTAATGATAGTGGATACTATGAAAACATTACCATTAACGGGTATATAACCTACTAATACCATATTGCAGATGGCAGATCAGTCTGTAGCAAAACCAGAAGGAATTATTGAAGACGTGGCGGTGATGGTAGAGTCATGGGAATATCTAGTTGACTTTCTTATATTGCAGCCAAAAGGTAAAACATTGGGTTATCCCATTATTTTGGGTAGACCATGGTTAGCTATAGTTGTTGCTTTGATAGATTGCAGGTCAGGTGATATGACAATCTCGAATGGTAAGAACTCTAAACAAATTTCCTTATATCCTACCATAACCTTTTATTGATAGTCATGAACAATTGTGGGTTGATTCTCCTGAAACTAATAAGCAAAATTTGTCTTCTTTGGCTATGATCACATTGCAGGATCATGTAAGAGAAGTAGAAGAGATGATTAATCCACCATTGGATGAGAACATGTTATCTTGATGTGTAATTAGTTAGAAATAGTTAGGAACCCATGAACTTAGTTCGAACCCGTGAACTTAGTTCCGGAACATACGGCTATAGTTAGGAACCACTACAGTTAGTTCTGGAACCACGACAACAACAGTTCTCTTTGATTGAAAATAATTTCACTCGGAGGAATGAGATTTCTCATGTGGGGAGAGGATGAATCAGTAGCTTCAGTTTCAAGTACATCAGGAAGTGGTGAAGAATTTACTGGAAAGTAGCAGTGACGAGGAATTTGGCCTGCAAAGAGATAAGTATCATAATTCTCATTATTGTCCTTTTTCTAGTATTCTATCTCAAGGAACTTTTGGAGATGTTGCTACATACCATATGTTGTTACCACATGCATGTCCATTAAATAATTTAATGAAACCCTTTCCACAAATTAGTTCATCACATATTGGAACCAAACATGTTGAAATTCAACTAGGTAAAACTTTAAACATTAATAGTTGGTTGAAGGAGGATGAAGAAGCTAAATTGTTTGATGTTCTAAAAAATCATACTAAAGCTTTTGCTTGGGATTACAAAGATATGAAGGGGATTCATCCAAGTATCTACACTCATCACATCTATACTTGAAAACACTAAACTAGTTAGGCAGCCTCAAAGAAGGATTAACCCAGCTTTAAGGGATATAGTCAAACAAGAAATTGAAAAACTATTACAAGTAGGTTTCATCTACCCTATCTCAGATAGCCAGTGGGTATCTCCTCTTGTAATTGTTCCCAAAAAAATGAAAATGGAGAATATGTGTTGACTATAGGGAACTAAACAAAGCCACAATGAGAGATTATTTTCCCTTACCATTCATAGATCAAGTCCTAGATAACCTTTCAGGTAAACAATACTTTTCTTTCTTGGATGGCTTTAGTGGGTATAATCAGATCAGAGTTGTTGTTGAGGATCAGGACAAAACTACATTTACATGTCCATGGGGAACCTTTGCATATAGAGTGTTACCATTTGGTTTATGCAATGCTCTGAACTTTCCAGAGAGTTGTACTTGCAATCTTTGTTGATCTAACAAATGATTGTGTTGAAGTATATATGGATGACTTCATTGTACATGGAGATACATTTGAAGATGCTTTAAGAAATCTAGACAGAGTGTTAACAAGATGTGAACAACACAACTTGTCTCTTAGTGATGAAAAATGTTTGATGATGGTGGATGAGGGAATTGTATTAGGACACCATATTTCACAAAAAGGAATTCAGGTGGATCAAAAAAAATTAGGATCATTTCAGATTTACCTATCCCTCAGACTCCCATAGATATCAAATCATTTCTAGGACATGTTGGGTACTATAGATGCTTTATAAAATATTTCAGTAAAATTGTTGCCCCCATGTTTAATTTGCTAACCAAGGACTATGAATTTCTTTGGGATGAAAAGTGCCAACATGCTTTTGAAGAAATTAAAAACAAATTAATCAGTGCCCCAATATTGAGAGGTCCTAATTGGGAAAATCCATTTCATATCCAAACAGATGCCTCAAATTATTCCATTGGTGCAGTATTGGGACAAAAAGATGAGGAAGGAAAAATGTATGCCATTTACTATCTTAGCAAGAATCTTACTCCCACTGAAAAGAATTACACCACCACTGAAAAGGAATTTCTTGTTGTAATTTATGCAATCAATAAATTCAGACATTATATTATAGGGTACAAGATATTTGTACACACAGATCATTCAGCAATTAAGTATTTAATGAACAAACCAGTGGTTGGAGGAAGAGTCATTAGATGGTTATTACTTTTGCAAGAATTTGATATTACCATTGTGGACAATCCAGGTAAATCTAATGTGGTAGCTGATTTTCTATCAAGACTAACCACCACAGGGGAACAAGATCCAGTCAAGGATAACTTTCCAGATGAACAACTATTTGCAATCTCAACAAGTACACCATGGTTTGCTTGATATGGAAAATTATCTTGCAACAAGGAAGTTCCCTCCTTCTTTCACTAAGAAACAAATAAAGAAGTTAATTAAAACCAGTGCACAATTCAAATGGTTAAATGGAATTCTATTTAAGTGTGGTCCTGATTTTGTCTTGCGCAGGTGTGTAAGAGAGGATGAAATCTTTGACATCCTCAGAGCATGTCATGATGAACCAAGTGGAGGACACTATTCAGTAAAAAGAACAACTCATAAGATACTTGGCACTGGTTATTATTGGCCATCTCTGTACAAGGATGTGAAAAGATATATCAAGAGGTGTGATCCTTGTCAAAGGATGGGACAACCAACTTTCACCAATGAAATGCCTCTTCAGCCTCAAGTTGTGGTTGAACCATTTGAGAGATGGGGATTGGATTTTTTGGTCCCTTTAATCCTCCTTCACAAGGGAAGGAATATATTCTTGTATGTATTGACTATGTGACAAAATGGGTAGAAGTGCAGGCATTGACAAATGCCACTGAGGAAGCAGTTGTTGATTTCCTTTGGAACAAAATTATGATCAAGTTTGGAGCACCAAGGAGCATAGTTTCAGATCAGGGACCACAATTCATGTCTAATATGATCCAAGCTTTCACAAGGTATTACCAAATCAATCATAGGAAGTCATCTCCTTACCATCCACAGTCAAATGGACAAGTTGAAGTAACAACAAAGAGAGGTGGAGAACATCCTTACCAAAATGGTTGAAGGCTGGGAGAAAGATTGGGTAAAGAGACTACTGACAAAGCTATGCAGGCGTATAATACAACTTGAAAAACTATGACAATGGTTTTCACCATATGAATTAGTCTATGGGAAAAATCCCTTGTTGCTATAGAATTTGAACTTCAGACATTGAGGACAACAGTGAAGGTGGGAATTGAATTAAATGCAGCTCAAAAAGAAAGAATCCTTCAACTCAATGAGTTGGATGAATTAAGGTTGGAAGCACTTCAGCTAGACAGAGATGATTCAAGAGCAAAGGAAGCAATGGCATGACATACATATCAAGAAAAGAAATTCAAAGTAGGAGACTGGCATTACTGTTTGACTCTAAGTACCAATAGTTCAAGGGAAAATTGAGAACCAGATGGTTGGGACCTTATCAGATTGATCATATTTTTGACAATGGTTCTATTCAGTTACTTCCCATTGATGGCAGTAGCAGAACACTCTTGGTCAATGGACATAGGCTGAAACTCTATAGGAAGCCTCCCACTAAGAATGAATTTTTGAGGAAGATTGAAGCAGACAAAGAATTTGATCATATGGAAGAACTCAGTTCTTCCAAAATGATCAAATAATCAGATGATAGATCTAGAATAAAGGGAAGAAGATGAAAACCAACAAATGGCATCTTCTTCCCCCAAAAAAAAAAAAAAAAAAAAAAAATTCTCTCAAGGTCAATTGAAAACCAGCAAATGGCGGTTGACCTCTTTTTGGCTAGTTCAAATAAAGGAATTCTTTTGAATTCCAGTTGTCTTATCTAATCATGTTTTGTTCCACTTGTAGGAATGACGAGTCATCATAGCAAAAGGCTTACATCATCAAGGATGGTAATTATGTCTTTTAACTTATTTAGGGTTGATTAAATGTTTGCATGTGTGATGTGACTTAATTTAAAAGTAGGTATGATGAGTCATCTATTTATACATTATGATTACAAGTGTGTAATCATGATATTGATTTGGATGGAATAAGTGGCGGCATGGTTATCATTAGTAATCATTATTGCAAACATCAAGTGAGATAAAGATTGCAGAAGTATCTTGAGGAAGGAGCAGTGAATTGAGTTGGTATTACGCTGCAAAAGAAAAGACAGAGAATTTAGACGTTTCGTAGCTAAGAACTAAGGTTCCATAGCTAAAAAATAGAGGTTCATAGCCAAGCCATTAGTTCCACAGCTAAGGAGAAGGCCTACAACCAATTCACACAAAATCAAGGAAGACAGAACTCAAGCCGATATGGGGATTAAGAAGAAATCAGAACTAGAGGATGATTCCCAGCTGTTGTAGAGATGAAGAAGTAGCATCCATCTTTGAGCATGCAGGATGGCTTGAATTCTGAAGAAATTTTCAAGGCATAATGATGAATTGGTAAGAGAATTCATCATAAATCTAGAACAGTCTAGGAACAAAATAAGAAATGTCTTTATTCCTTTTTCTATAAATATTGTAAGTAATGTGTCTGGAGTACCCATTGTTCATGTCCCACAACCTGTAAAGGGGACTTTGAAAGAACTGGTTGAAGTCTTGCTGCAAGAAGAAGAAGTTGAACCCCAGTATATCTATAATACAAAGAAAATTATAAAAGGGGTCAGAAGGGCCAACTTTCCCAAACCCTTTGACAGGGTTGCATTTTGGATAGTAAAATATTTAACTTGTGATGGTCAGTTTGGGTCTGTGGGAAAAGAGGTCTTAAAAATGCTCATATATCTAAAGTATGGAGCCACCAAGCCTGAATACATAATAAACCTCCCAGGGTTTCTTTTTTATTCCATTCAGACCATGGCTCAGAGATATTCCTGGGGTGTTGGAACAATTAGACATCATGGTCTAATTCACTTGATATGCCAGCACCATTTCCTATCAAAAAAGAATGGAGAAGAAATTTGGGATAAGTTTCTTGGCAAGTTCAAGAAAAACCCTAATATTATCAGAAGGACAATTCCAGCCCCATTCTCTCCTTCAGCTAATCTGAAATTGATGCCCCTAGTAGAAGGAGAGGGAAATGGAAAGAGAAAACATACCAAGGAAAAGAAGGTCGGTGAGGAAGATAAAAATAGCAGAGCCTTCTATACCTATGAAGGAAATTCCTCCTTCCACAACAGCTTTAGAAGAACCAATATTTGTCTCTGATGGTGATAGCTCACCCACACAAGAACCAAAAAGAATAGTAAGAAGAAGTTCTAGAGGGAAATTCACTACTGGGCATGTTGAACTTCCCCAGATAAGAAAAAGTCATAAGAGGTCAAGGGGAACTCCAGAAGTAAGGAGTGAGTAGGAAAGGATGGAAGAGGAAGCTGCTGACATTTTGGGCAGCATGGCCATGACTCCACCTAAGCCAAGTCATGTTGAAATGGATAGAGGAGAAGAGAGATTTGATGATCAATATTTTTAGGAGTTGGTTGAACCTTCAGTAGTGCCACATGAAGAAGAAGAGTTGGCATCTAGGATAAGAAAAGGAAAATTTCCTTTAATAGAGGAAGAATGCCAAACTCCTCAAATAATTTCAGAGGAAGAGGAAAGACAACAAGTTAAACAGGCTCTATTCTTGTCTAGAGCAGAGCTTATTATCAGAGAAAAAGATGAGGAATTGGACTTCCTCAAACTTAAATTGGAACAAAGGGAAACGCTCATTAATGAGCTAACAACTCATCTTGCAACCAGAACTGAAGAATTATCAGCAACCAAGAAGTAGCTGATAGAAAAAGAGGAAGAGTTCCAGACTTCCAGAAAATAGAGTGTTGTGTCCATAGCCTCTGCACAGACTGAGTTGACCTATTTTCCACTGAAACAACAATGGGATGATATTTGCAGAGAGCTCAGAGAAGCCAAAACATCAAATGAGGAATTAAAGACCAAGATGGAGGAAGAGATGAAGGCAAGAAAGGAATGGGAAGAAAAATTTTATAAGGAGGAAGGAAATAAATATAAATGTCTTGCCAAAATTCATATGGTTTGTATTATGAGTGAGAAATTGCTTGCCTGTAGGAGACCTTCTCCTGCATATAGTGTGTTTTTGGAAGAGCAGTTCATTCACTTGGCATTGTCAAGAATTACATGTGGGCTTCCACATGAATTACAAGATGAATCTGAATTCATGGCAGCTTACTCTCTATCCATCCCTAAATAGAAAAATCTCCTGTGTGAATTTTATCTTTGCAATTATATGCTACAGAAAAACACAGGATTTATGATTAACTTATATGTAGGGGAGAGCCAGCTCAATGCATTTGTCTCTCTTTTGCAAAACCAAATTACATGGAAGGAAAGAGAATCTAAATTTTTATTGAAAGCCAACTCAACAGGCCTCTGCATGAGAGCTCATTATGGTAAACCTTCTACCTTCCTCACACATTTTAGAACTCATGCCTTTGATAAGAGATTCAAGACACATTACCCTACTATTCTGCAAAAGAGTATTGATGCCTTCACCTCCTATGAGGAGAAAAATTTGAAGATATTTATGAAGGATGCTCAAAAGGTGGGAACTCCTTACTATTGCTTTGAAAAGAAGGGAAGTAATTTCCCCTACAAATCTGATATGGAGTTTAGAGAGGGCCAAAGCATTATGCACAATAATTCCCCAAGTCAATGAAACCTACAACCAAATATGGATGGGAATGTGAATGAGGCCACCTCTACTTCTCACCCCCATGTCTCCTTGGCAGAAGAGAACCTCAAGACCCTACTAAATTTGAAAAGTGGGAGAGGAAAATAAAAAAGGAGCTGGGTACAGTACATCTGAGCTTAAGCATTGGAAAATTCAGTTTCAGCCATTTGATCTGAGCAATCAAATGGAATGCAGAACATATGATCCTACTTTTGAAGAATGAGTTTGTAAAGGGACTTACAAACAAGTAAGTCTGGGGAAATGATGAGGCCAGTATATGTCCGATTAATGTATAATATATGATCTCATCATACTCTCCTTTTGATTAAGTTTGATTGCATTGTGTGACTTTTAGTTGATCTTGATATGAGTTAGGATGTAACTATCTATCTTTTGATTGATTGTGATCCTAATGTTAAAAACTCTGAAATTCCTAACATAGTGTGTGTTTAAATTCAGTTTTGTAATAAAGTAGGTCTAATCAGTCGAGGAAATGAAGCAGGTGGCATTCAATATGTTTTTGATAGCATCTGATCCTACACAGCTTAGTTTTGGAACTTCCAAGCTAGTTTTGAAACTCCATCACATAGTCATCATTTAGTTCCAGAAACTTTCAAACTTAGTTCTGAACTCCAAAATTTAGTTCCAAAATTTTTGGACTTAGTTTCGAAACTCCTGGTGACAGCTCTAGAACTCTCACAGGTTTTGGTTCTTAACAATTTCCTATGGTTCTGGAACTTCTCCAAAGTTCGGAACCGATGGGAGTTATCTATTTTAAACCACATCCAGAAATTTTGCATCTACAATCATGAAGGACGAGAAGATTTCTGAATGCAGATCCAGGAAGAGTTATCCTACAACTATCTGATCAACCACCATCTGACTCAACATCTATTCTGGGCATGATTTGATTTCATCAAAATCATTGAGATAGCTATGGATTGTAAAATGTATATAAAAGCATACCTGCATTAGATAGAAAAAGAATGAGAGATATAGAATAGAGAAAAGAAATAGATTAAGTATCCAAATCTAGTACATTTTGTAATACTGAATGTTTTCATCAATAAAATAGCCATTCTGATTTGAGAGAATTCTGAGTTGTTAAAATCCTGATTCAAGGAGGAGCAAGGGCCCACTCCCCCAAGGACCAGGATATTCATTTATTTGGTATTTATATTTCTTCAGCAAATAGCTTAGATCTGTTAATTTTGTATTGCTTTAGTTCTTTCAGTTAAATTCTATTGCATACTTGTTCTTGCAGGTGTTTAGATAAATCTTTATATTTCTTGCAATTGTTTTCAAGCATTTTAATCTGAGTGTTTACCTTCAAAAGCAAGTGTGTTTATTTTCCAACAACAAGTGTGTTTCCTTTTTGCACGGTGTGTTTCCTTTCAGCAAGCTTTCAGTGTGTTTTATTTTAGACAAGTTTTCATAGTTTGATTTGAATAAGGTTTTACCAAGAAGTCCTTAAGACATTAAAGAGATCCCCCAGAAAATATAAAAATAGTTACAGTCAACTACTAGATCAGTTAAAGTACTCTTGTTGCATATAGCTTTGGACACACCCCTGGTTTGATATGACATCAACAAGAAGTTGATTAAATGAAGGAATGATGACATGTTGTTTCTTGAGTGCATCCTCTAAGGCTTGCATTCACTTGTAATACCTATGTTCTTCATGACCACTACCCCCACAAAAATAACATGAAAGGCTAGACTTATTCTTGTATTTAGAAGACTCCTTGGGTTAGAGTTGTTTTCTTTGGGTTTAGGAGAATCTTGAGATGGAAAAGGGGTGAACTTGGATTTACCTTTTATTTTTCCTTGCCCTTAGTATTAGATGTTACTAATGCCTTTTGATTGTCACCTAAAGCATCTATGCTAGAGAAAAAGGTAGAAGAAAAGATTTGGAATGGATCTCTCAACTTGGATAGAATTAAGTAAACACACTCTTCATATTTTTATTTCTTCCACTCCCCTTTAATTGTGTTAAAAATACTTTAACTTAGTAAGATAGTCTATAATTGAGGTAAAATATTCGGGATTAAGAGAGGTGATCTCAATTTCAAGTTGCATGGCTCTCATGTGATCCACCTTACCGAATAATCCCTCCAATTTATCTCGTATTTTGAAAGAAGATTCACAATTTTCTAAATGAAACAAAAGACTATCACTTACATAAGTTCCTATCAAACCCATACACTCATCAAATTTGCATTGGTACTGAAATTTCTCATATTCTCTAGTGAACATTAGTTTTTATGAAGAATTTAAAGCCCATAATCCTTTGTGTTTAATGATTGTTTCCATTATTAGTTTCCATGTGTGGTAATTATGTGTTGTTAATGGCTTAATTTGATCTAGTGTAGAAGTAGATAAAGATGTCATTCTCAAAATCACCAAAAATGTAAGAATCAAGAAATGCAATAAAACCCCTGGATTTGGCACTTTATAATTGAGTGTGTGTTACAATATGGCACTTTATAATTTTAGTGCATTTATCAAAATAAATAGTTCTAATGGAACAAACATGAAAAAACAAGCACTTTTGAAAAAAAAATGACACTCAAATCTGAGTTACTAGATCAAAAGATACAAGCTTATCAAGTTACTACTCTACTATTTATTTCATTTTGCGCCATTAAAAAAATAAAATGCATAAATTTAATCAAAGGGGGTTGTATTTAAGCACCTACTTGTAAGAATCACAAGCTTAAGCCCTCACATGACCATACCATATGACCAGGGGATAAAGATTTTAATGGGTGTGTGTTCAAATTTCCAAAAATGCACAAAAGTATGTGTTTCCTCCTAAATACGGACACAATGCACTTTAGAAAAAATTCACAGACATGGATTCCAATGTGGATTTGTATGTGCATCCACCTTTGTAAAACCTAAAAAATCAAAAACAATCGCCCCATTACTAATCAAGTTTATAGTCGTCCTTAGGGTGTTTCCACATTACAATCCAATAGAGGTCTCTTTTTTTTCCTAAAAGCACGCTACAACAAAATATTAAGAAATTCCAAATATATGTATATAAAAAAACCTTGTTTGCAAAATGAAACTCACAGATGGATCTCAATAGTAATCTCCTACTCTGATACCATAAAAGAAACGATAAACAAATCATTCCAAGCCACAATAAATCAAATGTTAACAAAACACCACCCTCAATAAGATGAAAGCAATTTTCCATAATAACTTTACAAAAACCTTTGTAAACAAATGAGCAGCAATATCATATATTATTTTGGAACTCTATGAAGTACAGTGATAAGGTGTCTTGCTTATATAGGAAAGGAAGACCAATCTAAGAACTAGTCATGGCCATAGATCAAGCCATAAATCAAGGAAAGAACTAATCATCAAAGATCTAGTCAAGGCCATAGATCAAGGAAAGAATTATACCTAACAACTAGATAATATCTTAATTAGATAAAATAAATATACATACTTAAGTGGGTGAGGATAAATAAAAGAGAAGGTAAATAAAATACCTAGGTGAATATGAGATAATGTAAAAACCTACTCAACAACACCCAATTCCTCTATGGATACACCATGCCCTTAAAAAAATTAGGGACCGATCATCCCCAATTATTTAGCAAAGAAAATTCAATCCAAATCTTTAAGTATGACAAGGTTTGAGATTTTCTCCTTTAGAAAATCAAAAATTGTATTCCTTCCATGATTTTTTCTCTCTAATTTACTACTTACAAATTAAATTTTCAAGTTACAAATAAATTTTCAAAGCTAAATTATGGAACTGATTTCTTTTATGGAAACCGACTAAACTATGTATTATAGGTTTCATCTTGGGGGTGCCAACATTAAAGTGGAATCAATAACTTCAAGTAAAGGCAAAATGTGTGTTTACGCTTAGGTATATTTTCCTTTTAGCATGCAATTTTGGCTTTGCATCTAAAGTTTGAATTATGCACAAATTCCAAGCCTAGGCGACCTATCATTATCTATCTTCCATGAATTTATTAACTATTTAAACCACTTATTCACTTACAAAAATACTTGCATTATTCCATGCCAACATATTCCTCCCAAGTATCATTGCTTGAAACTTATAGAATCCCGTAAAATTCCTATATGGGACTATTTAATCATCCAATGGTTCAATATAAAGTTAATAGTTTCATTTGTATCCATGAAATGGTCACTTTTCTAATTTAATATCCTTTCATGGGTCGTTCATACCCCATAGGTTGTCCTTAATGTGAAATTAAACCTATAAACACTTATAAAAGCAAGTATAAATCACGTATTTACCTCACCTGGAACTTTCAATAGCACTAATTTTAAAATACATGCCAAAATAACTCCAAGCTATCCTAAATCCCATTAAAGAAGAAAAAATCTATGAGAAACCCCTACACATGTTTGAAGTACCCCAAATAGGTTCAAGAGTCAAACTTTCCATTCTAGAGATCTTCAAATCCAAGCCAAGGTAAAGCATGTCGGGCCATTTTTCTCATTGTCAAGTGATCAAGTTTCCAAAGTAGCTACATCCATGTAGATATAACATGCTAGGTAGAGAAATACATGTTGTTTAAATCATCTTCAAAGAAACACCAAGGTAGGTTGTACCATTTCATTTTAACCCAAGCACTAAAATTTTTGTAGGAGTCTCCAACCCATGGTTAGGGATTGATGTTGTTTCACATCATGAAGAGGGTTTCATATATGTGTAATACCTATGTTTTCAATGTGATTGTTATCATATAGTTTTGTATCCACACACAAAGTTACAAAATGCCAACAAACTCTCGTTCAAAATAGTGCAGGAGAGGACTAGACCATACCACACTCTTACATAGTATATACGGTTCCATACCTATTCATACTCATAATATAATTTTATAGATGAAGCACTTCTAAGTCACTTCCAGATTCAAATTCACTTTGCACTACTAGCTCAGCCTCTTCGTCTATAATCAGCTAAGTGCAACTACTAATTTGTACTTTGGAAATCATTTCCATGTTTGATGTTGTAATTTACCAATGATTATATATTGTGATGTTTGCATTAATGTTTATTAATTAATCTAAATATACCAACATTTTGTAATCCTTTAACCATTAAATAAATAAGAACAACCTTCCTCATCTATTATATTTATAATTTTTAGTGTTAAATCAACGGTACATAATTATTGTAGTTTTATGATAGATCATCGTTCACTCCATATTTTGATGTCCTAAACCGAGACATCTATGAACCACTCTAGCAAAAAAGATTCCTTGATAAACTCTTTAACTTCACTAAATGGTATTGAAGGCTCACCCTTCAAGGAATTTATATGATGGTTGAGTGAGGTGGGTGACAAAGAAGAGGAAAAGTGTAGGATACGGACATTGGGCTCACATATCAATGGGGATAAAAATTATAAGAAGATAAAATAACATAGTACGGATGATGAAAAATTGGGGAATTTGTGTGTTAATGAGAGAAGAAATCCAGTAAAACTAGTATTGTGGGATGATTTAAAAATGCATCAAGTCATAGAGTTAACAACTTAAGATTTAGTAGGAAGGTTTCATTGTAGATATATTGGTCAAAAAAACATGAAAGGTTAGATTCATGTTTAGTGGGAGGATTGGCTTAGGTATACACTCGATTTTCTACACTCTATCCAGAGGATGAATGGATTTTATGTTTAACATAGAGTTAGATGCGAGATAAAATACTTTGAACATTGACTTAAAGAGGGTACTTGCACCATTATCCATCAAATGGAGGGTTCCATTTTTATACTCAAGACTAGAATGGAAAAAATATTCACTCGATGTGGGTAAAGCTCACTAGTATTCCACTATATTTCTAGACATATGATGTCTTAAAATAAATAATTAATAGTTTGGTTTCTTTTCCGGAAGTGGATATGATATTTTTAGATTTAAATACCTTATTCATTGTTTGAATTATGTTGGGTATTGATCTTAGGGATGGTCTTCCAAAATATATAATGTTATAAAAATGATCCTTCTAACAATGCTAGATATCATATTATGTTGGCATGTATTTTCAAGTCATTTAGTTATGGATTGCGAGTTAAAATGTTGTAAAAATATTTGTCTTTAGAAACTCAACAAGAAGAGGTAGGAGAAAGGAATTCAAAGTTGAATCTCAAGTAAAAATGAAAAATTGTTAAGGAAAAGAAGAGGTTATTGAAAGTAAGTAATGGATGTGCCTCATAATGATGACCATGCCTTTTAGAATGTGGAGGGGTGATAGCCCATTTTTAACAAAAAGTGTCTTCATCTCCGAAGTGTAGTCACTAAATCATGCACTTTGGGTACATTTCTAGGTCTTAGTCACATAATATTGTTCATATGATTCCTAAGTAAGAAAAGTACTAATTGACCCTTGTCTTTAGCCTCTTCACTTACTTTCAGTTTTCCTTTTTAGTCTCACACACCTTCTTTCCCAAGCTGACATATGGCCCTTTAATTTCTCTAAGTTTGGACACCGCCCCAATCGAGACGCCAATGTTAGGCACCCCCAACCTCTTTGTATTTTGCTCACATATTTTGGATCCTTTCTAGCTATTTAGGCATCTTATTTTCTTGGTAGTCAACCTTTCTGGGGTTAAGTTTTAAATTTAATCAAGGGAATCATATAAATATAAAGTTATGTGACCATAATAAAGGACCAAGTACTAAGCATTAGTTATCACCACCCAAGGTTACATCCAAGATCATTCTAGAGCATTCAAGCATCCATTAGCTCCACACAAGGGACAAGGGAATGCCATTTTTGCATACATGCATAAGAGGAAGTTCATTATTTCATGCACACATCTATTTACATCTTTTACATCTATCTACTTGTTTGCTATCAAGTGCAACACGCACAAGAGCCACCTAGGGCACAATTTTGACACACACATAGAACTACATTGGGTCTGAGATGTAGTGCAATGCTTGGTTATAAGTTCAATTGTTTCACAACCAAGGACATTCTAACCCCTCATTTGCATTATTTTCTTTTTGGCATTTGATTTTTTTAGGGTTTTGTAGGTCATTTGTTTTATTACGAAAGTTACAGAAACATCTATGAACTTTGTGCGACATACTAGCGACATGAAACGAAGGACAACGAACATATCATGACCCTATGAAACTTTTTTTTTTTTGAGATTCTAAGAAGTCACAGGTTCCCCGAATAGGTCTCTAGTTCCCCATGCACCCCTGACCCTCCATAGGCTCCCTGGTCCTAGAATTTTTGACACTCCTGTAATTTTCTAGGTTTCGGTGTGACAATTTCCCCTCTTTGTTCATCAGTTCATCACTTCAGCACAATCCATATTTAATTACAAATCAGTTGTCTTTCTATATTTTCATTTGTAACTAGGGTTACAAATTTAAATTATGTATCTTTCTTGGGTCAATTTATGTACTTCATTATGTATATGCAGCAGTGTTACATATTTAGTATTAGGCATCTATTTATTCAATATTTTCTTAATCATTTTGGTGAACCCACATTTGAATACTCTTGGATCTTTCTTTTTCTTCTATCATGGCTCATAAGGTCTCTCAAGTCTCTTTGCTTCAATTGCTTCAAATGCACCCATCTTGTAAAGATTCTCTTCACAAAACCCTAATGACTATGTATCTCCCTATCAACATGCTACCTTCACAAGTCAATGCCATCTTCGATCATCTCTCCGATGACTTTATTAGTTATAATGCCAATCAATCAATTTTCAATTCTATTCAAGCTTTACATTCTTTATTTCAAGATAAATTTCAGGCTATGAAATCCATGATTACATCTTTAAAATCTGAAATCCAACATCTTAAGAATGATTCTCATACTCATGTTAGTTCTTCTTCTCATTCTTATTCTATGTCTTCTACATATTTGAATATCAAATGAGCCTCAAATATTTACATTACCGAGCCACGCACGTTTGATCACAATGCTAAGAAACATAACATTCTTATTAATCTCCTTAGTCATTAATTGATCATTTTTCCAACTACTCATTGTTAACCTCCTTATCAATTTGGTCAAATATCAAGTTCTCCCATTTTTTGCTTATTATTGAATTAATGGACATAATGACAATGACTTTTATGCTTTACAATGAAGAATCAAGCATTTTGAGCATCAAGGTTTTCTCTCATTCACTTCACAACATCATGTTACATGGTCCTCTCCAATTCTACCTCTCAATGGGTTCCTAGCTTTGATTTGTTTATGTCTAATGAGAATCATGCCATTGTTTCTAAGGTTCCTTCTATGGAAATTCAAGATCCACCTAAGAAACCACCTCTCATAATCAATTTAGCACATCCTCCTCTCAAGTCATCTACGACATTCAAAGTACACAACCCCCTCTCAAAATCAGTCCACCCTCTTCTCCTATCAAGTCTTTTATAGTGTCATCAATCCCACCTAAGTTACCACCATTCAAGATTCCTCCCCATCCTACTCCACTTCCATTTCCAATTCATTTTTTCAAAGAAACTACTCCTTTTATTGATGGCCAAGACACATTTCAAATTCCCACCATCGGATGGTCCTAATTTTGCTTCGGTCTACCATTGTGTTGGCCCTCGTTCTTATCACGATACGAAAAATGTTCTCTCATAATGGAAAAATATCTCTCACATCGCTACATAGATCTCCATCATTTTCACACTTATGGGGTATCACACTTATTCTCCCCCTTATAGCATTCTCAGATGTCTCGCACTTCTATCATTTTACTTCTTACTTCACATCTAGTCCCTCACACACATCATACACATCTTGATAAACTCTTATATCGTCATTACCTGATGACACACTCTCATACTTTAGTTCACACTTGAATGCTTTGAGGGAATACTACATACATTAACCTCACACACTACACACTTCACACTTCACGCATGTTTGACATCTTTCTCTCGCAGCTTCTACCACACACTATGTGCATTATTCACTCTACACATTCACGATACATCTTTCTCACATCTACTTTTACACGTTGTGCTCATTACCCTATGGCGCACTCTATTTCCATGGTTCATACTCGAATATTGCTGGTCACAATTTAAAATAAACCTCACCATACTCACTCACTCACTCATGCACTCTCTACACTCGACACTTTGACGATCATATCTTTTGGCGCGCACACACTTTAAACCATTTCCCGATGACGCACTCTTGTTTTACGCTTCATTCTTGACTACTGAGGGGAATTTATAAATAAACCTTATCACATGCATACTAATTCACACACACTCGGGAGACGTTGCTCCTTTCATTCACTCTGCATTCCATTCCATCTCATCCACAACATAATGCATAAGTTGGTCACATTTACGCTTGTTTTCTTATGCTTACATGTACACTTTATTACACATGCTAGACATATACTTGGTATGTAATTATATTTTCTATATAAAAATGTGCATTCACTTGTCTTCTAGTTATGATCATAGACTCTACACAGATTTATACACGCAACATGGACACTTGGCGCAGTAGCCTCTTACCAGTCCCACAACAGGCTCTTGGGGGCATCCACTTTCGTGCATTAAAGGTGTTATTGTTTAATTTTTCATAGCACATTACTATATCGAATTGTGCACACTTTGACATACTTTCTATCTTTTTAACATGTTAATGGGTGCTTCATGTGCAAAATTTTATTCACGGTATATAATTGTTACCACGGTTATCTATTAGTTTTTTTACTATTTTTTGTCATTTGTTAGCGGGTTTTTTCCTATGTCTTTTTTGTTCTCTAGTTCATTTTATGATTTGTGCCACCTAGTCCTTGATTGTCTTGTGACATCGTGAAAAATGTACCATGTTTTCAACCCATTTTTCGTGGTCTAAATTGTCTTCATGCATACTTTTGCCTACTTGCGTGTTAGCTTACATATTGTCTTCGTGTCTTCTATCTTACATCTTATCTTTTACATGTGTGTTTATCTTGCTTGTTGATCTATAAACTGCTTAAATTTAACAATTAATAGATCACTATGCTCATGAATATGAATGAAATATATATTTTCTTTATTAAACCAATTATTGTGCAATATCAACCATAGTTAAACTACAAATTGAAAAGAAGAAGATACAAGAATGAGACAAGATTTATCCTAGAGAAACCCAAGGTGGGAAAAACTCTAATGGGTGAGAAAATTATCTCCCCTTCACTATGTAATCTCAAAATGATACAACTTACTACCAATTGTCCTTTAAGAAAGATGAACTCCTAATTGTATCTACTTGCTCTCAATTCTCTCAAACAACAAGAACTCTACAAATGAACAAACAAGAATAAAACTCTTTAACTTTGCTCATACTTATATTTCACCCAAAACACTTGCTTGAATCCTTGGAAAGGCTTGTATTTATAGATGCTTAGCTCAGGGAGGCATGGAAAGGTGAAATGAACTGATTGGGAAGCTCAAACATTTGCAATTGTTGAGATCCCGCATTTTTGTTCCATCGGTTATAGGACCGCCGCTTAATGCAAGCCGGTGGTTGCGTAACTTCCGCTCTACACAAAGTGGTGGTTACGTAATTTTGGTCGGTCATGTAACTGATAGTAATAAATACCCTGAGACATAACATAAATGGCCCAAAATGTCATTCGGAGGTGTCCGGATCACCCCAACCCGACTAGACCATCTTATGAAGACATAATGAGTTGAGATCCTATAGAGCAAGTATCAAATATAGATAATACATAGAATTGGGAAATTCTTGATCCAATTTTGGATCATACCTCCCCAATTTGAGGCTTTTAAGTCCCTAAAATCTTTAAGGATTGATGAGGTGAGGAAATTTCTTCCCCACATCTTCTTTGGAATACCACTTGGCTTTGGTAGGCAATTGTCCTTTCAACCCAATCAACCACATGTCCTACACTCCTCTTTGTGTTGTTCTTTCTTTCTTATGCAAAAGCACATCTTCTTCCAATTATAGTTGATTGTTCGGATAAATATCCTTAATAGACAAAATCAATACTCCTCCTTCATCATCTAACATGGAGGGCTCAAAAAGACGTAAGTTTTCAACATTCACAACTAAATAAATCTTCATATAAGGAGGAAAATCCAAGCAAAATTCATTCTTACCCACTTGTTCTAAAATTTCAAATGGGCCATAATGAAGAGGTTTGAGTTTCTTAGATTTTCCCTGTAGTCTATCTTGGCTCAAATACAACCATACCCTGTCTCCAACAAGGAAGGAATGCTCAATCCTATGTTGATCATGTTGTGTTTTGTACTTAGCTTGTGACTCTATCAACCTCTTTTGTACTTGAAGGTGTATTTTCTGAATCTTCTCAATAAACTTCTCAGCTTTGTGGACCTCCGATTCACTTTCCCATTGTCTCTACATGGTAATCTCAAAACAACATCAAAATCACTCTTAGGAAAATAACCAAAACATTTTTCAAAAGGAGTTCTACTAGTTGAAGCATGAACTTCCCTATTATAATAATGTTGGATATACACCAAGTTCTCATCCCAAGTCCTCAGATGTTTCTTGTTGTACCCTCTCAAGAGCTGGACCAAGGTACGATTCACCACCTCTGTTTGCCCATTTGTCTATGGATGAAAGGTGGTAGACCTCTTCAACTTCATATCCATATTTTCCCACAAAGTAGACCAAAACTTCCCTACAAACCATGAGTCCTTGTCTAACACAATAGAACTAGGCAAACCAAAGTGAACCCACACATTAGCAAAAAATAACTCAGTTGCATCATTGGCTTTAATGGTATTTTTGCAAGGAATAAGAATACACATTTTACTAAATCGGTCTACAATCAAAAATATATAATCATGACCTTTTTTGGTGGTAGGAAAATGCTTAGCCCACAAAATCCATGGAGATACTTTCCCATGGTCGGAAGGAACTGGTAATGGCATATATAACCCCAACTTCCTATTATTAGGCTTGTTTGTACTGCATAAAACACAACCCCTAATGAATTTAGCAACTTCAGCTTGCATGTTTGGCCAATACACATACCTCTGCAAGTGTGTTACAGTCTTTGTCACACCAAAGTGACCAGCTACCATGGAAGTGTGTGCTTCTCTCATCAACTGCACTCTTTCCCTCCTAGGCACACAAAGTTTCCCATTCTTGTAGAGCAAACCATCCTGAAATGGTATTCCCTTGTAGGTGTAAATCCCTTGTGGAGCTTTTTGTTGAAATATCTATGTAAACTCCGGATCCTTCTCATAGCCTTCCTGATATGCTTCACACACAAAAGTCTCAAGAAGAGTAAACATGCTTACACTGAAATCAACAAAGATCTAGATAACATGTTAGTAAATTTGTTAGACACCCCTTTCTTATATTTAATAACCAAATGAAATTTTCATAATAAACCCATCCATTTATAGTGCCTAGTTTGTTGAAGTTTAATTTGAGCCTGCAGATATTGAAGAGGTTGATGATCCATATGAATGATAGTTTCCTTACCCATCAAATAATGTTTCCATTTCTTGACTACTTGAACAATAACATAAAATTCTTTTTCATAAGAACAATAACTCAAAATTACTCCGTAAAACAGCTCGGAGTGATAACAGACCGGCCTACCTCCCTGAAGTAGGAAAACCCCATAGCATATTCATTGGCATCGGTTTCCATTTCAAAAGGTAGTTGTAAATTAGGTAAGGCCTAAATTGGAACATGACTAAATTTATACTTAAAATAATCAAAAGTAATTTGATGTTCCTTACCCCAATCAAATGTCTTACCCCCTACCGTCACTAAGTGTAGTGGTGATGTTATGGAAGAGAAGTTCTTAATGAACTTTCGTAAATATTGAACTGCTCCAACAAAAATCCTAGTCTTTGTCAAACTTGATGGTGTAGGCCAATTCTGAATGGCCTCTATCTTTATCGATCAATCAGAACTCCCCATCTCTAATCACATGTCCCAAAAAGACAAGTGACTATTGTGTAAACTTGCATTTATTTTCATTCAACACAACTGGTTCTCCTTAAGTACTTGCAAAACTTGACGCAAATGATCAATATGCTCTTCATAAGTTATGCTATTTCATCCAAGTACACAATAACAAAGGAATCAATAAACGGCCTCATTACCTCATTCATTAACCTCATGAAGGTAGTTTTTGCATTGCATAGCCCGAATGGTAATACCAACCATTCATATAACCCTTTCCTGGTCTTGAATATTGTCTTCCAGATGTCCTCTTCCTTAATCTGCACTTGATGATATCCAGACTTCAAATCAAGCTTAGTAAAATATTTAGCATGTTGTAATTGATCTAATAAATCATCAATGCGAGGAAGAGGGTACCGATTTTTAATGGTTATTTTATTTAAATCCCTATAATCAACACACATTCTCCATGAACCATCTTTCTTAGGTACTAAAACAATAGGAGAACCACATGGAGAAGTGCTAGGATGGATTATACCTTGTTCAATCAAAGATCTGTAACTGTTGTTTTACCTCATTGGCATCTTTCAAAGATTGCATGTACAATCCCAAGTTTAGAAGTAGACTATCAGGT
Source organism: Taxus wallichiana var. yunnanensis (assembly GCA_018340775.1). NCBI lineage: Eukaryota > Viridiplantae > Streptophyta > Pinopsida > Cupressales > Taxaceae > Taxus > Taxus wallichiana. The sequence goes on from CM031235.1 coordinate 805,324,283, forward strand.
AGCAAGTGGATCTCATGCTCAATTTCCCTAATTGGGGGCAGCCCTATAGGTTCTTGAAAGACCTCTTTGAACTACTAAACCAACTCTACTATTTGTGCCTGCTCTTTGTTAGAAAACATGCTACCAATGGTTTTAGATGTAACAACCTCATCATCTGGCATATCCCTCAACATAAGTAATGCAAATTTACCACTAGCATTAATGAGCTTCTAGGATTCATTGGCACTTACCAAAGATATCTTTAAATCTCCTGAATAGGCTGAAATGATGTAGCTCTTACCATCCTTTACCAAGTGGTATTGATTGGCTCTTCTGAAGATAGCATCCCTGACATACAAATATGGGCTGCCAAAAACTACACCACACACATCAAGGGGAACTTTTTTCAATACCAAAAGTGATCTTACACTTGCTTCATTACCTTGATGTCTACACCTTTCTTTACCCAACCCAAAGAATACGGACTTGGGTGACTGTAAGTTTCCAACTTCAACCTATCCACTAGCTCTTTACTGATTAAATTATCTTGAGAACATGTATCAAAAGAGAATCCACCTTAGTTTTATTTACTTGAATCTTTAAATGAAAAATATTCGTTAGTTCATTTTCCTGAGCAACACTGTTACTACCCAAACATACCTCTCTACGGACGGAGGCACAACACATAGTCTCATCCACCTCTTCACTACAAAATACTTCCTCTCCTTGGAGGGCAGTCATGGCCTTCTTTTTATTCTTCTTGTTTTTGAAGGGATGTAATTCCAGGTGGAGCTTCCAACATTTTTCCTTAGAATGAGTGTCAACATCACAATGCCCACAGTGAATTTTAGTATCCTTTTTAGAAATAGAAGTATCATTTTTCTTACCCTTTCCTTTTCCTTTATCCTTCTTCTTGGCGTCACCTTGTTTGTTCGAAGCATGTTGAGAGGTAGATGAACTATTTTTCTTGTCCATCTCTAAATAGTGAGCTTGCGTACAAGCTTCATCTACATTTGTAGGCTTGGCCAAGAGGATGGGTCTCCTCAAATGGCTATGGAGTCCACCAATATATTTCATCAACAGTCCTAGTTTGCTACATCCTTTCCCATCTAAATAGCTTTCTTCTGAACTCACTGGTATACTCCTACATATTTTGGCCTTGTTTCTACCTAAGATACTACCAATACATGGACCTCTCTTCCTCATAACAAATAGGATAAAATTTCTTTTGGATTAGCTTCTTAAAAACATCCCATTTAGTAATTAGAGGAAGCTTCTTAACAACCAAGGTATGAACATAACTTTCAAACCAAGTTAAAGCATGTTTGGTTAATTTTAACTGAGCAAAGGAAATATTTTGACTTTCATTAATTTGATGCAAACTGAAATATACCTCCAGTTGAGCTATCCAATGGTCTAGCTTCTCAGCATTCACGTCTCCATCATAAGGCTCAATTTCAATCTTGGCCTCTGCTTTGAATGGAGGAGGTATGGAAATGGCATGGGATGGTTCTTCTTCACAAACCTCTTCTTCACATTCTTCTCATGTCTCATGTGAAACACCAAGTTTCTCCATGAGTAGTCCCATGATGGACTCCAATTTCCCAATGGACAAGGAAATACTACCCACATCTTTGGAAAAACTTTCCACATTAGCCTCCAACTTGTAGAAATGCTCTTCACCGCTATCCTTTGCATCATCTCTTTGAGCCATCTCTTGAATTCCTTGCTTCCACTTCCTTGTAGAAATCTCTGCTTCAAAAGGAATAAGGCTACCTTCACCACTTTCTTTTCCCTTTTGGGTAAGGGGCATCTAACTGTAATCTCAACACAAGTTAACCACACAAAATATTGAAATCTTAACTGCTCTGATACTAATTTGATCCATAAACTGCTTAACTTTAATAATTAACATATCACTATGCTCGTGAATATGAATGAAATATATAAGTTCTTTATTAAACCAATTATTATGCAATATCAACCACAACTAAACTGCAAATTGAAAAGGAGAATGATAAGAATGAGAAAATATTTAGCCTGGAAAAACCAAAATTGGGAAAAACTCCAATGGATGAGAAAATTATCTCCCCTTCACTATGTAATCTCAAAATGATACAACTTACTGCCAATTGGCCTTCAAGAAAGATGAGCTCCTTCTAATTATATCTACTTGCTCTCAATTATCTCAAACAACAAGAACTCTTCAAATGAACAAACAAGAATCCAACTCTCCAACTTTTCTCACACTTAGATTTCACCCAAAACACTTGCTTGAATCCTTGGAAAGGCTTGTATTTATAGATGCTCACTTTCAGGAGGTGTGGAAAGGTGAAACAAACTGATTGGGAAGCTCAAGAATTTTCAATTGTTGATATCCCACATTTTTGTTCCGTCGATTCTACAAGATCATCGCTTAATGCAAATTGGTGGTTGTGAAACCGTTATGGCAGTTGCACAACCACCACTCTGCATAGAGCGGTAATTATGTAACTGTCAACTTAGATAGAATATAAATGGCCCAAAATTTCATTTGGAGGTGTCTGGATCACCCTAAAGCATGACTAGACCATCTTGTGAAGACATAATGAGTTGATATCCTATAGAGAAAGTATCAAATATAGAGAATACATAGAATTGGGCTATTCTTGATCCATTTTTGGATAACTTGCACTAACACTTGTTTCCATCCACTTTGCTTGTGTGTGCCTTGGTTTATATCAAGCACATTCCCTAATCCCCCTACGGGACATTAGTTTTAATTCAGCGATCAGTCCTCCTTTTTCCACATACTCCTCAACAATGTCACATGCACCCCAAATGAGGGGGAGTCCATCGGGTAAATCAATCACCCCATATAGTAGTCTATAGTCACACTAAAGTACATTTCAGCACACATCGGCAAGATAATCTTTAATCCCATCAATGCCCATATCCCGACTTAGGTCCTCAACACAAAGATAGACACCAAAGATTACTGCTAACACCATGACCCTTCCTAGACACTCCGTGACCGGGAGCAATATGCAACATTTTTAGTTTAAGCACACAGTTTACACAACGTATTTTACATAACATACAATCCTTCAGCACTCAGCATGTATGCACTAAACCTTATTTTCTAATTTCATGTTGGATCAAACTGGATCGGATTTTTACACACCATATGCAGTGGTGTCTACACTTCAAGGAACAATTAAAGGTTGGAGGATGACACCAGACTTTTCTCCCTACACTTATTTTGTTCTCGGTGTGAGATCACCCAAATAACTTGCACTTAGTGCAACTAGCGTGAGACCACTCAAAAACCCATTCTTCTACATCATCTTCGGATCCTTTCTAAACTCTATTACTCATCATGCATCAAAGCACATGTTCGTTTTCATATTTTTACATACTCTCTTACATACTTTTTACTCATTTTAATCGTATACACGTATTTGAATACTTGTTTGTTCTTCTCTTTTACATGTCCATCCTTATGGGAAGCAAAAGTAGTCACATCATCATACATCATCACATGGCAAGCGACATCAATAATAGGTACAAACATGACATCTACACATACGCTCTCACCATATGGTCATCATCATCACTTTTTCTTTTACTTCCTCTTCTTTATCCTCCACGCTTCACATTTTTTTAGCACTCCACACTTTTTTTCTTGCCTCTCAACACACTTTTTGTCATTGATCTACAAGGTTATCAGGTACATATCTCTTATCTACTTTATGTTATCGAACAATTTCTCAACAACATAAAGTGTGGGAAAATGTAGACACTAAATCATGCACTTTGGGTACATTTCTAGGTCCTAGTCACATACTACTATTCATATGATTCCTAAGTAAGAAAAATACTAATTGACCCCTGTCTTTGGCCTCTTTTCTTGCTTTCAGTTTTCCCTTTTGGTCTTACACACCTTATTGCCTAGTCTGACCTTCGACCCTTCATTTTCTCTCGAGTCCGGACACCAAAGTTGCCCAACCAGGATGCCAACATCACGTGCCCCAACGTCTTTGTATTTTGCTCACATATTTTGGGTCCTTTCTATCCATTTGGGCATCTTATTTTCTTGGTATTTTTCTTTTTTGGGGTAATTACAAAATTCAAGAAAGGGAATCATATAAATTTTAATTTATGTGACCATAATAAAGGACCAAGCACTAAGCATTAGCTATCACCACCTAAGGTTGTATCCAAAAGCATTCTAGATCATTTAAGCATCCATCTAGCTCCACACAAGGGATAAGGGACTACCATTTCTACATACACGTATAGGAGGGGAAGTTCATTCTTTCATGCACACATTTATTTAAATCTTTTACATTTAGCTACTTACTCACTATTAAGCGTGACACGCACAAGAGTCACCTAGGGCGTGATTTCAACACACACACACATGGAATTACATTGGGTTTGAGATGTAGTGTAGCACTCGGTCGTAAGTTCACTTGTTTGACAATGAGGACAATCGACCCCTCATTTAAATTATTTTATTTTTGGGATTTAATGTGTTTTGGGGTTTTGCAGGTCATTTCTTTATTGCAAGTTACATGTGACATCTACGAACTTGGTGTGACATACCGACGACAAGAAGCGAAGGATAGAAAACATATCGCACCCTTAGAAAATGGTTTTCTAAGCTTCTAAGCAATCACAAGCACCTATAACAGGTCTCGATGCCCCAAGCACCCCGACCATCCATAGGATCACCGGTCCCGACATTTCCGAAACTCCCGCAATTTTCTAGGTTTTGGTGTGATAATTTCCCCTCTCTATTCATCAGTTCATCACTTCAGCACATTCCATATTTAATTGTGAATCAACTAAGTCTTTATATATTTTCATTTGCAACTAGGGTTACAAATTTAAACTTCTTACCTTGTTTGGGTCAATTTTTTTACTTCATTTTACATATTCAACGATTGTTACATAGTTAGTGTTAGACATCTATTTATTCAATATTTACTTAATCAAGAAGTTAGCCTTATTGTTGTAGATGGTGGTGGTTCTACTCAATGCTTGGATAAAAAGGGGATTGAGTCACATCATATTTCACCACTTGGTGAAATGTCAAATTGAAAATATGAAACTCCTCCTTTGGATCTCCATAATTATGAATTCCAAGAGTTAGATTTAGGGAAATGGAAAGATTTATGAGTGTATAAGATTGGTGTTTTTATGGGTAATAAATAATGCTAGGGGATTTCAGTAGTCTCCATAAAAATTTATTTTTAGGAAGAATTTGGCAAGGGATCTTTCCATATCTTTAATAGGTCAATATAATTACAAGGGTTCAACGGGTAATCATTATTCTAGTTTGATTGAGGGAGATAGCTTATTTGAGGGCTCTATATACTTTTTAAGGTCCATATATGTTATTTCTATAAATAAGGATATTGGAGCCATACATTTTTAGGTTAGATGACATCAAGGAAGTATAGGCTTGGGGAGAGGAAGTAAATCACATATGGATATCACAAAATAAAATTAAAATAAGGAAATTAAGTGGGGAAATAGAAGTCTCTCAATGGGGTTATTAGAGAAGAACATAGATGATAAAAGGGGGTCAATATCTCGTATACAATTAAATATAAGAGGGTTGGGAAGAACCTCACAAACCAAGCCCTTAAAAGGCTTGTGGATTCCCATAGGTTGGATGTTATTCTACTTCAAATCCATGGGTAAAGATTTAAAGTATTTGGGAAGGTATGTTTGGGGATTGAGAGTTTACTTCAACCATATTTATGGGATGCTCTTGGGGATAATCATGGGATGGAGGAAGAGGGTTATTAAATTTACTAACTCCACGTATTTTCCAACCGGTTTGAGCACTACCTTATTTTCTCTTAACTTGGTGAGGAATTTATAGTAATAAACATGTATGTGCCTTATGATGATAGAGCGACTGTTGAGACATTTTTTTCCACTAGATTTACTAAGGAAATATATACACTATAATAGGTAGAGATATGAACTGCACCAAAACTAGCTACCGAGATTTGGGGTTCATTGGCTCATATAGACCCTTTGTCTCGAATATTTATTAAAAAAATGGTCATTGTGGGTTTGTTATATGTGGAACCTATCAAATTTTATCCTATATAGAGAAATATGAGGGTAAGGATTGATCATATTATTAAGAGACATGACATGTTTCTAGTTGAATAATTGATTATGGGCGATTAAATGAGGTTCGGTAGTGGGTTTGTGTTGGGGATGTTCTAACCATATACTTGTTTATATGGAGTAGGAAAAGGATGGTAGAAAACCCATAGTCCATTTAAATTAAATTTATCTTAGATGAAGGAGGAGAAGTTTACCAACATTATAAAGAGAAAAGGATTCCTATAAATGGATTTTTTTAAGGAATTATCTAGTGCATAGTCCGGGTAAATTTTAAAACAAATTAAACAAGTTGTTGAAACAATTTGGTAGATGGGATCATTGTAAGAGTGTTAAGGATGACCAAGATCTTGTCATTTTAGAAATTTATCTTGAGTTTCATATTCCAAGGAGCCAACATGATATCATGATGAAGACTTTAAAGATCGAGTTTAGGCGTCAAAATATAAAAAGGAAGCTCCTAGTGGATAAAGAGAATGTTTGGCATCTCAAGAGTAGGGATATATGAATTTCAAATGGGAATGAGAACACTAATATTTTCCATCATTCTACAAATTTTAGGAAAAAATTGAATATTATTTTCCAAACAAATAAGGATGATGGCTCTTCTTTACTAGCTTTCGTGACATGGCTAAAATTGGGATTAATCATTTTGAGGGTTTTTATAAGGAAGAGGGAAGGGTTAACATAAATGAGGTGGTCTAATAACTTATTTTTACCATGTTTTGTGGAAGAAGCATTTAATGTGAAATTATTGGAGACTCTCATGAAGGATGAAGTACATGATGTTATGCATAGTCTCCAAAAGGACAATAGTCCTTTGTCTAGATGGGTGGACAATTGAATTATTTTTAGGGATGTTATGAGATATTAGGGGATAATTTTTTTAGGGTTATTGAAACATCTTGAACATCCGGGGAGATGTTAACTTACTTGAACTATACCTTTATTTTTCTCATTCCAAATACTACTAACTCAAAATACTTTGAGTGAGCATAGATCTTTCTCATTATGCAATTGTATTTACAACTTTATAGTCAAGATTATTGATTAAAGGGTTAATGAGTTACTTTCTAAGTCCATATCACAAGAGTAGTTTCATTTTCTATCATGAAGATAAATCCAAAAGGAGATTGGGATGGCTCATGAGGGATCGCATTTGTCAAAACCAAAAACTTGTCATCAAAGGTGCTAAAATTGAATCTTTCCAAGGTATTTGATCCGTAAGTTAGTTGTATTTGAGATTGATCTTGATTCACTTAGGGTTTTGTGTAAATTTTATAAATTGGATAATGAATAATATCTCAAATGTATCATTTGTTGTTCAACAATGGCTTAGCCTATGATTTTTTAGACCAGGTAGAGGTATTAGGCGGGATGTCCTTTATCTCATCTTTTGTTTCATATTGTTGTTGAGGGATGATTGGGATCTTTTAGGCATAAAGGATTGGAGGTTTCAGAGGTATTCAATAGATAATATCTTTGTTCTTGTCAAAATTCCTCTTTTCAATGGCATTCTCTTATTTTGTGATGGATCAAGAAGGGATGCACTTAAGATAAATGATATTTTATAATCATACTACATTGTTACGTGAATGAAGATAACTATTAATAAATCATCTATTTTTAGGGGTGTGAATGTGAAATATATTAAATATCTTGCCCATTCATTTCCCTTTAAACAATTAAGTTTACAATATGAAATTAAGTATTTGGGTATTTTCTTAAACTAAATGATTATGGGATAAATGATCGGAGTTGGCTTCTAGCAAAAGTAGAAACAAGGTTAAGTACGTGATGTAATAGGTTGCCGACAATATGTGGGAGAATCACTTTTATCAAATAAATGTTACGAACATGGTAGTCTATTAGATTTCATTAGCCTTTATGCAAATGGTGTGCTAGAAAATATAAGAATAGTCGGTTTTAGTATCTTGTGTTTATGAAAAAATGAGAAAAAGGAGTTCATTTGGTTAAGTGGAAAGTTATTACAAAGTCGAAAGATATGGATGGGTGGGGTCTTAAGAATATTAATCTATTTTGCAAAGATTTAGTAACCAAATGTGTTTGAGACTAATCACTTGTAAAGGTCTTTGGTGTTATATTTCCATACAAAAATACATTAAGCTAGATTTGGTTGAAGATTGGATCAGGAATCCCTCAAAGAAAATACAAAATATGTATCTATTCTTTGGAAGGCTATAGTACTACCCTTTCCTTTAATAGGGAACTAGTTAGTGTGGAAGGTTGGGAATAGGAAAGATTACATATAGGAGTTAATTTTTGGGTAGGAAGTGAAAAAGAACACATCTTCTTGAAAATACGATCATTTCTCTCCACAAAAAATGTATCTTCTTTTTAAGATAGGTTGTTTCCTATGAACTTACAATAATATGGAAGCAAGAATGGGAACCCACTATTTCAATTGAATTAAGGGAAGGGGAAAAGGAACTATGGGATTTGTATGTTGATAAGATAAGATTGATTCATGTAAGAATTCAGGATGGTGAAGATAATTTTTATGGTCAAAAATCTAGCACAAGGAGATTATATTTATAGGGTGGGATATAAGGTGTGATGGAGAAGTGAGAGGGTAGATGAAGTTCATTGGAGGTGGAGCTATATTTGGAAATTAAAATTCTTTCTGAAAAATTACATTTGTGTGTGTCTTTCCATTAGGAACAAAGCTCTAACATGGGAGATTTTGCAAAGAAGAAGTTGAATGGGTCCTAGTAGATGTGCTCTTTGTAAAGAGAAAAAGGAAAATATCAACCATTTGATTATTTAACACAATTTATTTTAAACATGTCTATAGAGAGATCTCTCCAAAGCATGCTTGTTGTTGGATGCAAGTACGTGGCATATTCAAGAGACTAAAGAGGATCTAACTACTGAATTCTTACATTCTTTTGTCTTCTCGAATGGATTTTATGATGATTCGATAGTTGTTTATCTTTGAGTGTACATTATGAGGCTAGGTTTAGAACTTTTTAAAGTAAATGTAGGGGGATTTATGATATAAGACTTCAAGAGGTTTGAGAGAGGTATATGTTAAATTTACTTTTGTGATAAGTGATTGACTTTAAGGATACCTTGAGGGATTTTTTATGTAATTTGTTGATCTATTTCTCTCTACATAATGTCGTGCATTTTTGGGTTTGTTTGGACACGTGATTCTCTACGAGGGATCATGTAATGTTTCAGACATATTTGAAATATAATTTTCTATCTTTATGAATGAAAATTACATTTTTTTGGGGAAAATTTATAGAAAGTCACACAAAAGTATTGTACAAACAAGACATGTTCAAAGTTTTGTATCTACATCACCTTTGAGTCTTGTTTTTGTTCGTAAATTTTATTTTTCTCATGAAAATGGGTCTAATGTATATACCTAAATACTTAATTATTTCCTTTGAACATACTAATTTTAGGAAAAATTTAATTCAGATTTTAAATTTCTAAACAACCAAAGATATAAATGTTCTTTGGTCATCACTTTAACCTTAAGTGGGGATATCTACTAGTAGTTGATTTTGAGGGTCAGTAAGCATGTTCCATGAAAGTCAATGTTTTTTTAATGTGGTGATTTATGTATGGGATATGTTTGAAGTTAGATTTTTTCCCGTGTAACACAATAATCGCACACACGATAAAGCTAGACACTATATATTTCCAAATTTAAACACCAAATATAGGAAGAACAAATAATTAGCATATTAAAAATCTCAAAAAAGTTGGGCAATTTTGAAAAAACTAACCAAAAAGATTAAAACAAAAATAATCGTTGCACTACAATTTAAACTTTGAAAGGTACAATTAAATACACATTTCTAGATTAAAAATATTTTTCAAGATTATAAACATATTTTAATTGATTTATTTTTCTTCAAAAAAAAAAAAATTAATTAATTTTTTTCTATGGATAGAAGATTTAGATTACAAAAGGAAAAATTAAACATCATTTTCATATCCATATTGTTGTAGAGCTCAAGGAAAAAAACAAGATATATAATATATAGTCATACGAGATCTATATTCAAATATGCCAATTTAGAAGTGTAAAATTAAAGCTACCGGATCTAGAATTATATTTAAAGTAATCACTCTCAACAAAAAAAAGGCCACAATTTGAAATAACAACAAAATCCTCTTTTATGTTCTTTTTGAGAAAGAACTATAGTAACTCCCAACAGAGTTTCTATTACAACTATTCAATAAACAAATCCATTTAAATGGAAAGAAATGCAACGACTAAATTATTATTTTCCTCTATTATAGTGTTTGTTTTAGTTCACAAGAGGAATCATTCTACTCAAAATCACTCAGGGGATTCATGAAGTTGTGGGTTGTGCACAATTGACCTCATGTTGAACATGGGGGTGATGCCACAATCTCTTGAAACATAAAACATTCCATCACCACATTGGTGTTTTAGGTAGAGAGGTGGTCCCATGATAGGATGGGAGTAGGTGGATGCATTCACAGAGTCTCCTTCACCATTGCATGTAGATAGAGAAGATTACATATGTCTAAATTCCTCACTCCTCACTTGCTCATAACCATTTATGACATGGTACATTTTGTCATCAACACTATCGTGTCGGTCCTTGAAATCACTTAGCCTAAAGATCACATATGTTTGCAAAGTTGAATGGTCAACCAACTAATGAAAAACACCACAAAAAGTCGTAAACAACCCATTGTTTGGTTGGCCATTCAACCTTGCAAACATATGTGATGGATAGACTCTTCCCCGCAATATCATTTCCTGGTTACCGTTAAAAATTAAAATAATCATGAACATGAATGAATTCCCAACCCGAAACGTGGCGGATACACGGAGAGAGTCTTCAACCATTTCAACAATCAAAATAAGGAAGGAGGGTGCAACATATGCATCTCAGAACACAAATACAAACTTGCACGTTCGGTAAATATCACAACAAGCAATTAAATAGGCAAAAACGAAAATAAACAAGTAGCAAAAACTAAATTAGAGAAGGACAACGAAGAATGTTGAACATGCAAGGATTTCAAACAATCAAACACCTACCACATAATCATGGAAAATGTTGTTTGTGGACCCTAAATTTATAAAAACTAAAGATAGACGTATGATCAATGAGTTGTGGTCTAATGATGTGTATGAAGGTGTAAAAGGTGATGTCTACTCATCCATCAAGATTTCAATCCCAAGAGATACCAATAAATAAGGGGTAAAATGAGATCGTGTCCTATACGAGTTTAATGACATGGAAACCTCTCGTCTCTAACAACTAAACTTAAGAATTATGTACAACTAATCCTTATAATTTCATATTCAATTAAAATTTAAAACTAAAGATATAAATATTCTTAGTCTTCAATTTAACCTTAAATGGGGGCATCATCTATCACATAAAGGGTTGCTTTGTGGGCACTATAATCTCTATAAGAACAATATCAAGAAACGTCCTACCCCATGAAAAATGAATTTATTTTCTATATGGGAGTTATTGACCAATGTTTAATGAATATGGCCCTTATCAATGCACTTGGTTTTTGACCAAGATCATGCGCTTGGTTTAAGATATGAACCTTTTTTAATTGAGTTGAACCTTTACCGGAATCATCTACTTGTAATTATATTACAAAAAAAAACCTTATTAATATATAAAATAATAATTTTTAATTGCATAGTGGCCATACTTGGCAATTGACTAAAGTGGGTTTTCACAGCTGTAATGCTTAATACCGTGATTAATTTGGCTTAAAATAAGATGAAAAAATTGAGATAGAGACCTCCTTAGTTATTTAAGATTTGCTTTCCCAAGGATGGCCATTTGGGGTCACAAATTTATTTAACAATAATAATAATAAATCATGTGAAATTGTCGTTCCATTCCCACCACTAGTAAGTTGGGAGTATCTAATTTTTAATTAGCATTATGTACGTGAGTAATAAAGTGTATTCTAAATCTTTGATTGTTTATAAAATATTAAATTGTTTTAGTATATGACTATTTCTTTTAAAATGTAAAAAGAAGAGGTCAAACTTTTAATATATATACACTAATTGTGCACGTTAATTGGCATTATAATAAATATATAAGGTGGATATTAATGGATGTACTTATACTATCTATTTAAAACTTTATATATGTGAGGTGTGCACCTTGGCATTATAATAAATATATGAGGTAGATATTAATGAATGTACTTATAATATATGTGTTTGGTATGTTTAAATGGAGGGAAAGTTATATTTTAAATTGTTTTTTTTTTTATAAAAAAATTGAAATGAATTTAATGTGTTGTATATGTAATGATTTAATAATTCTATAAATATGTGATTGACTATTTTATATATTTCTTGGGTAAAAGTTCAACTATTGAGTATATTGTGATCGTGTAATGAGACAACTATTAGGTATTGTATAACTAGTATAAATATATTAAATACATTTAACTTTAAAATGTTGGGAGATATCACTCTCAAGGTGTTTATCTTGGAATTGTCAAATAACTTTTTCCTATTCAATAGGCTGCAATCTAACTACACCACTACATTGAGCTCAAAATAATATTTATGGAAAAAGGGCCTCTAAACTCCACTATGTCTAAGATGTCTCAATTTTTATTGTGAAAATTGCTCTTTGATGATTAAATGGACATAAAATATAAAGTCAACCCTTGATTGTTTATGCACAAAATTACAACCAACCCACAATCCTCCTTCCCTCGTCTACCATCCTAGAGCACCTCTTGACACAATCATATACTATATCAATTGTTGGATCATATTCACCTTCTATTGTATTTCCCCTACTTCTAGCCAACACATACACATGAATAACATATATGCCAATTTTCATACAATTACAATAAATTCAACCATATATAAGATATATGAAAGAAATAAAAACCCTTCCTAAAAATTATATACCAAAGCATTAAGAAAGACTATAATAGATCATATCTCACCTCATTCGCCATATATGACAATGATGAATGAGACTCATCAAACTATACCTTATTAGTTTATATTTCAATTTAGTCACCCAAATTGTCATCAAATTGTAATCACTATCGTTGTCATCAACCATGATCTCTAATTGTTTGTTAAGAATATTGTAATAAAGTTCTTGATTTCAAAATATGTGTTTTTATTTTATTAAGGATAAACATTATGATTATGAATGTAATGTCTCACACAAGAAATGTGAATCGAAAAAGAGTATTATTATGTGTTTACAATATTGTGCAAACCGTGTTTATATTTTAAGTATGTTACAAGACAACTGTCATAATAGTTTTGAGGTGAGAATAATTATAGAGATTGAGTAAGATTGAGGGATAAAATGATCTACTTACTTTATAGAGATATGGTCCTATAAATGTAGTGTCTCTCACACAAGAATGTGAATCGAAAAAGTATTATTGTGTGTTTACAATATTGTGCAAATTGTGTTTATATTTCATAAATAAACTCTAACCAAATACTCCATTTGGTATCGAGCACTATAAGATCCTAAGTGTTGTGCGAGCCAAATATTTTGTTATTCATGATTGCCCCTATTATGAAGTTTGGGTTTTTGAAAAGATACTTTATAGTAACTTTGAGTATTATTGAAACTATTACAAACAAAAATTTATAATTCATTCATTTTATGTGAGATGTTTGGAGTGTAAAAGTAGTCAAAGGCGTGATTGTCTTAGAGGGACCTTGGTTTTTAGCCTTCAAAATGCATTACAAATCCATTATTTGAAGTGCAATGGAAGTGTGAAGATTTGATGTAAATATTCATCGTATCTTAAGTGCAGGTTGTGTTTTTAAAGAACACACTTCATTAAAAGGAGAAGTGCACATTATTAGCATTCAATAAACTTTACAATGGTTATATTCTCTTTCTTCGAGTTAAATATCTCGGCATAAGGTTTCAAAAGTCCTCCCTTTTCCCATCGACTTGCATTCAACACTTTCCAACATGTTTCCCATTCTTTTAGCTAGTCAACCCGTGAAAAGGTGTATTTATGATTATGTTTATTGCATTCAAGTAGTATTTTCTCTACCATATCATGTGGAGAGTATATCAATATTTTAAGTCAATGATTAGTGGTAAGGGTGCAATTGTTGTTTCAATAAAGACTTAGTCATAGTGTTTTCTACTTGTGAGTCGTTTAACGTATCAAGTCAGTATCAAATTCAAGAAAAATTAATGTGTATTGTCTTTTAGTGTCATTCATGATCTTTGTTATTAATATTTATTTTAAAATTTTCAAGTTTTCATTGTGCATAAAGTCTAAATAAAATATCAATTTGTTATGTAAAGTGTGAGTGAAAAGTATTTTTCCATGTAGTTGTTTTGTTTCAAAAAAATTCTTCACAAACATATTAGCAAAGAAAACTTGACGCCTCTTCTTCAAATGGGTATTTTCATTTGGGGGCAAGGGGTGGAGGAGGGCGTTTTGTCAAAAATGACTTGCAATCAAACTAAGATTCAAATTCTAATAAACTAAGCAATACATTGATAATAGGTCAATTACAACAAAAGACGGATGCCAATCAATGACCTCTCATTAGTCACTAGCAACGAGGTCACGAAATTGCATTCGCATAACAACTAACCACCCCAAAATGAAAAAATTTGAACCCAATAACTAGTGGAAGTGGATACCATATATGCTATTTAATATTAGAGTGGAAGTGATCTAGAATGGTGGCTATATATTAAGATAACGAGGACTAAGTCTTCATCATTAAATTTTCAATATTTTTATGCTTTGTGTATTGTGGTACTTGATGTGGAATGTAAGTGTGGAGTTTCTCTATTTTCCCATAATGTAACAATAATGAGATCCCGGAAAATAATGTAGCATCATGGTACTTATATATGTAGTTTATTATATGTTCTTTAAAAGTATCCGATGTTTGATTGTAATCTTATGCAAAACCATTTGTATGTTTAGGATGAGCAAATGAGTGTATGTCCTTATTCATACATGGGTTGTTGGTAAGATGAAAGATTGATGTCCCCATGAATTAATTAAAGAGGTTCTTTATTCGTGGTTGATGTGCTCCTTCTCTTCTTTTAGGTTAAGTTGTATTCAATCCCGATGCTACACATATGATTGTTGATATGTGTGCAAGTTTGATACTACACATTTATAAGTTTGATGTGCAAGCCCTATGCAACGCATATGGATCAAGACAATGAGAATTCTCCATGGCGTCACATCATAGTTCTAGTTTCTCGGTGATATTTACCATGTTAACACTAAGGGGAGGAATGTTAGGAATATTTTATTAGTACTCACATGGAAGTGAGTTTTTAGTAAAATAATTGTATGTGTGAAAAAAATTAAGGAGTCATGTTAGTAACGACTCATAGTTCAAAATAGGTATGTGAGTAAATAGTATTTGTGTGAGTTAGTTATATATAATATTTTTATCATGCATTTTTGCTAACCCAAAAATTCAAAATTTGAAACATGACAACTAAGCCAAATGTGAAAATTTGCTCCAAAGTCTTCATGAATCCTTCTCCTAGTAAGTTTGTGTTCCATGTAATGATCATCTTGACCTCGCAGGTTATCTTAATGGATTGAATAAACATGTATAAGTTTTCAAAATTATGTGATAAGGTCAACTCTTCCATTCAACAAAGAGTAGCAGAAGACTAGTTCTCACAGTTACAGGCTTTAAAAGGCCAATTTTGGCCATTTCAAGGCATGTGTGCATCCTCCGGAAAGGTTATAAAATCTCATAAACAGAGAAAGAGGTGATATTGAGAGAATTGAATGTGTTGGAAGTAATTCGAGAGATTTAGGGAAGGTTTTGTGGTTTAGGGATAAATGCATAAAAGCGGAATTTTTAGGTGTAAGGAATGAACAATCAAATTATGAACTTGAACTTGTTCGGATGATTATGGGATCTCCGTAAGGAGTTAAAATGCAAAAAAATATGCAATGTAAATCTAAAGTAATTATATACATGGTGGAAGAATCAAATTTTATCCAAGACCTAAGAGTTTCTCATGGCAACTCAACTTTTACAGGTGCACCTCACTGTCCCGAAAAAAGGGGGAATTTTTAAGAGTTTCGTAGAATCAAGATTTGAAACTTATGTCATTGGTCTTAGAATGGTCTTTGGAGTCATATTCATATAAAACTTGATCTCAAAATACCATTCTAAGGGAGGGAAATTTTCAAGTTCTTTATGCATTAAGTGTGTGTACGGTCCATACTTAGTTAAAAATTACACTACCACATGTCACCATCTTGCTCCAATGAGCCATTTGTTGTCCCCTTTTCCCTTTTCACCAAGGTTGCAAGAGGCACAAATAAATTGTGCCCATGATAAATCTCTTTCTTTGGTTCCCCATGTGACCTCTTCCAGCTTCACAGGGAGCTTATCTAGCTCCTCCACTCTCCTCACACCCGACTAGATTATGCCACTTATCATCATCTTGCTCCATTACTCCATTTGTTGTCCCAGTGGAAAATTTTAGTGGCGAATATTCATAATATGGTGAATATTCCATTTTTGAAAATTTTGAAAAGGTGAATTTTTTGGTGCAGGTCAGTGACTTGTTCACCTAAAAATTACACTTTAATTTTTTTAGGGGTCGGCTTCGCCTACCCTTGAAAAATATCCCCTATATAATCCTAGATTATTCGCCAGGTAGAACACTTCTACTTCAAATTTTGTCAACAATATGATATATCCTGTATTGCAGACGCGCGACAAGGGGGTAAGTTATTGACGCGCGACAAGGAGGGTTTACAGATATTGACGCATAGTAGACGCACGAAAAAGAGTTTGTTGACGCGTGACAATGGGGTTATTTGTTGACGCGCGACACTGACAGATAGTTGACGCGCGACAAGGAGGTACTGCAGATATTGACGCATAGTAGACGCACGACAAACAATTTGTTGACGCGCGACAATGCGGTTATTTGTTGACGCGCGACACTGATGGATAGTTGACGCGTGATAAGGAGGTACTGCAGATATTGACGCATAGCAGACGCACGACAAAGAGTTTGTTGATGCGCGACACGGAGATTTTTTCGATGTGAAAGCAAAGGGCGGAGGCTACAGACGCGATGGGAGATTTGTTGTCATGCGTCAAAAAAATGCATTGACGCACGTCAACAGACCTCGCCGACGCCGCCGGATAAGATCCTCGGTGGCGACACGCGTCAACAAACCTCATTGACGCGCGTCAACAACCTTGTTGACGCATGTCACTGAGGTCTGTTGACGCGCGTCAATGCATTTTTTTGACACGCGACAAAGAAATCTCCCATCGTGCGTCTGTAGCCTTCTGTTACACCACTTGAAAATTAGGTGAAATTTTTTCATACAACCCCCAAAAAATTCACCTTCCCGCGAAACCAGTTTCGAGGATATTCACCAGGTATTTTCCACCTTCGATTTCCAAGAGGTCTCTTAAAATGAACCCTGTTGTCCCTTTTTCCCTTGCACCAAGCGGATAAGAGGGACAAGAAATGGTGGCCATGAGCAAGCTCCCTTTGTTGGTTTTCCATGTGACCTCACACAACTTCCCAGGTGCATTTTCTATCCCCCATGTGCTTTTTCAAGCCCCCTCCTCATACTGCCACATCTCAACACCTTGCTCCATTACTCCATTTGTTTTCCATTTTCACCAAGGGGACAAGAGGGACACGAAAGTGCACCTATGAGAAATCCCTCTCATCTGGTTCCTCATGTGATCTCTCTCAGCTCCCTGGGTGCTTGCTCATCTTTTCATCTTCCTCACACTTCACAAGATGCCGACACTTGGCATTGTCATGCTCCAAGGCACCCTTTACTTTCCTCAGTGTCTACTTACACCATTAAACCTAATTTTCAACTCCACTTAAGCTTTTATTCAACCCAGGGTCAAACTACGGTTAGCAGGGAAGCACAAAAGTGAAAATTAACTTATTTTTAAGTTATTTTCTTTGCACAAGTTGACCTATTCGCCATTTTTTTGTTGTAATACCTCAAAGAACATAAAAACATACCAAAAATATTGCTAAAATAATTCCGAACAGCCATATCCCTAAACCGATATTTTTTCATATCTTTTCAACCAAACCATATTCAACTAAGATTTTCACATAATACTCCATTCCCCGACGTATTATCATTCTTTGCATTATTGTGTTCTTCTAATTGAATGTGGACCTACTTTGGTTAGTGTGTGTGAGCTCTGTAAGAGTACTCACAACAATAACCCTCTCTCTCCTTATTTCCCCAACTCCCCTTTACCTCTCTTCACTACAAATTCCTCCTTGTACTCCATACAAGCACTTTACCATAGGTTCAGTGGAGTGTTCATGTGTCATCCCTAACCTATTAGCCACCCCAAAGCTTTAGGTTATTTTACACTCAATAATGGGATCCTCCCCATACACAAGAAGGAGGGGCTTAGCCTCGTGATTGTTGGAAGAAATCAACACTTTTCCCATGAACAAATTATTTTGCCAAAAGCTTTTGGAGACTTCACTAGGAGAGATCTTCCCTCATGCACCCTTATAGATCTATAGAAAATACTATATATATATATATATACAAAAACAAAACAAAAAAATTCAAATAAAAATCATATTTTTAAGGTGACTCTATCAAGGAACAAATCCATGTCACGTTCATTTCCCACATCACGATGATGAAGTTTCGAGATTGGTGTTCGACACCAATAAGTGACAACAACAATGAAGAAGAAGATGATCAATAAGAAATCAAAAATTTTGAGCAACCATCATTCTAGACCAGCTCTTGAGAAGGTAAGGATTTTGGCACATAGAAGATGTCTCTTGCTTCAAAAAAAAAATCTACAATTGGAAAAAGGAAATAAGGTTAGTAACATTTCTATAATAGTTATGAAAATAATGTCTAGAATAGAGAAAATTGTTGCATCTAAAGATCCTACCATCAAATCTTGGTGGCTTCAATTCAAGCAAACTGCTGCTAGAGGAAATAAAATGGGAACTGCACTTATTGATGATTTTGAATCCAAGATCTTTATGAGAAAGATGCAAAGAGATATAAAATGTTGTATGAAGGGCATGATGATGATGAATAATCTACTAAAGGTAATTTTTTAAATTCACGTAGATGAACAAGAAACTCAAATCCTTGTAGTTTTTCATTCTTCCTTTGGATGATTTTCTTACATATGGAGATGAAGAAATGAAAACCTTGAAAAGAGAGTTTATGTGAAGAATATTGAGTGTTGCGAGAGAACATTATGATCCCCAAACCAATCTTGAGATTCTAAATTATGTTAAGGCTATGCAAAAAGGTATGAAGCAACTTGAAGCACTTCATAATGTGAAGAAGAAGAGATTCATCCTTCAAAAGAAGATTATGATGATTCTCCATATTATGAGGTGTTTGTTCCTAAAATACTCCTATGTGTTTCTCATGACTTCCTTGTTCTTGAGCCTTCCAATGAAATTCAACTCAACACCTTGAAGGATAATGAAGAAAACATGAAAGTTGAACCTCCATTCATAAATTCATTTTAGCTCGAGGCATAGCCCTTTGGAGGAACAATGTATAAGAGATAGGAAGATTCTTGTTCCATGATAGATGATCTAGTGCTTGCTTAGAAGATTCCACCAACCATGAAGATGTTCAAGAAATCAATCCTCCATCTTGAACTCAATTCTTTAGGAGATAACTTTGAGGTAATCATTGATGGTTTTCTTTCTCATTTTGGTTCTTCTTTTGATGCACAAATCCCCAATGATGGAATGAAGAAAATCAAAGAATCCAACTTCCTTCTTGATACAATCATGAATGAGACAAATGGGGCATGGCCTTTTAGAGGAGTTAACTTCCCCATCATCACTTCGAGGAATGTAATAGTGACCATAATAGTAAGAACATAGAGTCTTCCCTTTTCCCTATGAAGAAGAATACTTTCTAGGAAATGTTCAAGATGGAGTAAAGGATTGTTCTCATATGGAATGACCCAACATTGTATTATTCCTCATGTCATGAGGATGATTTGACAAACCTTGAATTGAAAGGTGTTCCCTTCCTATGCAACATGGATCTCTTCTCTCTTGTTTGAAAATGATGAAAACCAGTATGCCCGATCTTGCAAGAAGGTAACCCCTGGATGACAATAAATATGGATCATGAGGAGAAAATTTTTCAAATGAGTCCTAGCCATGTGATGATCATATTTCCAGCCATCTCCTTGAGGCCCAATATGAAGACCTTTCAAATGAAGGTGAAAATTATTATGTGGCAGCTTTGAAGGAGGAATTTGTGCAAGACATCTTGAAGATTATGGAAGAAATTAAAGACCCTCAACTCAGTCTTGAGATCCTAACATATGCCATGACCATGCAAGATAAATATGATTCATTTGATCCTTATTTTGATGCACAAATATTCAACAATGAGTTAGAAAAAACAAGTAAACTTAATGTTGCCTTTGAAACCTCATTAGATGAGTATGAATGTGAAGGCAAGTATTCCCCTTTCCCATTTTGTGAAGAAGACTATGAATGGAAAGGAAAGGAGATTCTTGAATCTCCTATGAATATTTTTAGTCATGAATACAACATCTCTACTATAGAAAATAATATGCAAGGCTGATGTTGAGTTGGTTTTTACATAAGGTAATTGTTCAAGACAACAAAGTGAGAATGTGCAAGAGTCTTGTGAATGGAGTTAGATTCAACTTGTTCTCACCTCTCTTTGAATGCCCCCTTAATCCTAGAGATGATCCTTGTGCTACACCCTTCACCTAATGATGACCTCAATTCCTTCAAAAGATAAAATCAAGATATTTTACTTTTGAGAACATGGAGGAATGACTTCTCATAGTCACAGAACATCAAGTGGAGAATACAAAGAAGGACTTTCAAGCAAATTACAAAGTGGTCTTTGATGTAAGAGTTTTTTCTATGAAATATAAGTATGAGGAAGAAATCTTGGTCTCGTTACTTCTTCTCAAACCACGCATATCCATCACGAGAGCATGGCATGATCGGATGATTATCTTTGAACTTCAGAAGTATGAATTCAACCCATTGTTCCATGATGGTACTGTACTTCTCTCAACCTTTTTTTGGGTGTGTGTACATTCTTCTCCCACCTCAATAAATTTCCTCCCCATGTAACATATTTACATTTCCATTGTTGTTGTGTTTTTTTCCATTTTGGTGTGTTTCCCCTTTCTATTGTGTGCATTTTGGATTTTCCCTTTGTGTGTTTGTTGCTTGTGTTATAGTGAAGAATTGACTCTATTGATAATTTGATAAAGCAATGTCTTCTCACCTATGATAAATTTGAGGTTCTCTATTTCCCCTTACATTCTAATATTCCTCAAGTCGAGATCAACTATTGTCATGCATTTTTGCTAACCCAAAATTCAAATTTGAAACATGACAACTAAGCCAAATGTGAAAATTTATCTCCAAAGTCTTCCTCTCAATCCCTCTCCAGGTCAAGTGTATTCCATGTTATGATCATCTTGACCTTGAATTTTATCTTAATTTATTTAATAAACATGTATAATGTTTTAAAATTATGTGATAATGTCAACTCTTCCATTCAACAAAGAGCAATTAAGACTAGTTCTCCAACAGGCTTAAAAGGACAATTTTGGCCATTTCAAGGCATGTGTGCATCCTTTGGGAAGGTTATAAAAGAACATCAAAATATGAGGTGACATTTGAGATTATTTAATGTTTTGAAGTAATTTATAGATATTTAGGGAAGGTTTTTTGGTTTAGGGACAATTTGTGCAAAAGCAAGTGGTTTTTAGTGTGTAAGGAATGAACAAAAATTAAGAACCTAAACTTGTCTTGATGATTCCAGGAGGTCCATAAAGATTTAGAATGTAAAAAAATATGAAATTTAAATATGAATTAATTAGATACATATTGGAAGAATCAAATTTGTTCTAATACCTAAGAGTTTCTCATGGCAGCTCAACTTTTGTAGGTGCACCTCGTTGTCCCGATAAAAAAGGTGATTTTTTTGGAGTTTTAGGAAGAATAAATATCTAAAACCTATTTCATTAGTATTATAATTATATGTGGAGTCAAATTCATATAAAATTTCATCTCAAAATACCATTCCAAGCTCCAAGAGCAAAGTTTTCAAGTTCACACATGTGTTCAAGAGTGTCTAAAGCTCCATACTTAGTCAAATTTTTCACTACCACGTGACACCATCTTGCTCCATTACACCATTTTTATCCCTTTGTCCATTTTAATCAATGCTACAATAGGGACGATAAATTGCACCCATGATAAATCCCTTTCTTTGATTCCCACATGTGACCTCTTTCCTCCTTCTCCAGAGGGGCTTATCTGGCTCCTCCACTCTCCTCACACCTGACCAATTTTGCCACTTGTCATAATATTTATCCGTTGATCCATTTGTTTTCCATTTTTCCTTTTTCACCAAGGTGAAAAAAGGGACAAGAAAATGGAACCCATGAGAAATCCCCCTCTGTTGGTTTTCCATGTGACCTCACACAACTTCCCAAGTGCATTTTCTAGCCCCCATGTGTTTTTTTCAGCCCCCTCCTCATACTTGCCATGTGTCAACACCTTTATGCTCCATTTTTTTTCTTTTTCCCTTTACACAAAGGGGATGAGAGGGACAAGAAATTTCACCAATGAGAAAGCCCTCATCTTGTTCCATTGCCCCCTCCTCCTCATGTGATCTCTCTCAAAACAATAGGTGTTTAAAACTTTTTCATCTTCCTCACACTCCACCACATGCTGAAACTTGGAATCATCTTTCCAAAATGCACCCTTTTATTTACCTTTTTCCCCTTCCACCATTAAACTTATTTTCTAACTCCATTTAAGCTTTCATTCAACCTGTGGTCAAAACCATAAGTAGCAGGAAGCACAAAAGTGAAAATTAACTTGTTTTTAAGTTACTTTCTTTATGCATTCAACTTATTCACCATTTTTACTACTATAATACCTAAAATAACATAAAAATATACCATACATGCTTCCAAAATCATTATAGAACAACCATAGCCTTCCAAAACCAAGATTTCTTCATATCTTTAACCAAAACCCAATTCAACTAAGATTTTCACAAAATAATTCTACTCCCAGATACATTTGAGGAGACTATTGTTGCATATTATATGATGACCTAGTTTATTTTTTTCATAAAAAATCTGAAACACTACCTTCTAAAAGTTTTCTTTTTTATTTCTAAGAGTTTTCGAACATAAGAAACATGGTGAAAATTGGAGCGTGGGATCCCTGGTGCAAAGTCAATCTAATGAGGGTGTTTTCATCACAAACTAACACTAATAAGTGAACATACTAAAAATAACAATTCTATATACAATCACATACTAAAAATAGTAATCCTCTTAAAAAAAGCTCACATTACTCGAACATCCAGAAATAGTGAAGAACATCAAATAAGGAAAAATAGAAAACTTTCCCCAAAATAAAAGTTTTGAAAAGTAATTTCAAAAATAGAAACCTATTAAAATTAGTAAAGCATCATCAACATAAGGTATTCTAGTGTGAGCTAGGAGCTTCAAAAAAAATGTGCAAAAAAGCAAAATTTCCCAAAATAGTAACTCCTGACCCCACCTGCCAAAATAGAAAGTTTTAGTTTTTAGTGCAAAAATTTTATTGGCTCCATTTTCACTCATCTCTTACTTTTTCCTTCATCACATGGTCATAAAGTTTTTGCATAGATCAAAAGAAAAATTAACCCTCTACAAGGATCCTAAAGCATCGTTCTGATCACATTTGTGTCAAGGAGCATGACAGAGCATATCAAGGCATAACAGGTGAAAATTAGGAACATTGTGAGGTTAGAAAAGAATTTGAAAAGATTCAAGAGCCCCATTGGAATCCAAAATTCATCAAAGTATGTCATCATGATCATAAGTGAAATGAGAAACTCATCAAGAAAGAGAAACATCATGTCTTGAATCCATCATCATCTCTCTTCAGAAGCAAGTCAAAGTGAGCTAGTCAAGTCATCTAAGTATTCAATCCATCATATGTGAAGAATCAAGGAATCATGTTTTCTAATGAGAAGCATATGAGAAAGAAGGTACACAAGCTCCCCAAATATGCTCTCATTCAATAAGTGATTTGGAGTCAAGAAAGGTAGATAGGTGATCTTCATGTGGGGCACCTTGTATGCAAGGACGAGAAATCATCCTCACTTCCATGTCATTCACAATAGTGTTCTTAAACACTTAGTCAAATATTTGGTAATGTGGTCACTCCCCAAGGAAGAAAACATTTCAATCAAACCTCATTTCAATATAACCAAGGGCCATTGAACATGAGCCTTCAAAAAGGAAGATAATGAAAGAGGGTGCACAAAGGTTCCATATTCCAAGAGGGTTCATAAGAAGGTAAGGTTCATTATAGATCCCATAGATCCTCTTAATTCAAAAGCAAGAGTGATCCATCACAACCTCCTTCTCTTTAGGTGCATCCAAGTATATGTCTTCCCTAGTGGTAGAAATTTCCCATAATGAATAAGATGTGATCCTACATCAAGCTCCTAAAAGTGCTCCTGTGACCAACATCATGTCCACTCTGAAGAGCCATTCCCATGGATTCAATAATTGCTCAAAATTGAACCAAGAACAACACAACAAGCTACATTTCTCGACCTTGTAGCTATCAAAAAATCTTGAGATCCAAGCAGAGGGAAAAGGCGTGGTGGTTTCTCATCTCTTCATGTGAACTTCCGAGTGACCAGTATGTAGAAATTTCCCAACCTAATAATGTAAATCTTTAAAGAGATGATTTCATCGGACTATGAGATGAAAAAAATTCCCTTGGGACCAGCAACACATGAGGGTGACTCTCATTTTTTTAAGGAATCCTCTACCCACCTTCTTTCTCAAAATGAATAGTACAAATGAATAATTGAGCAATTGAGGAGCATGTGAAAGCTCTCAATGCCTACATTCAACATTTCTTAGATCCCAATTCAATACCTCCACTCCATGTGGAAGACATTCCTCCAATCAGTAGCTTTGACCTTGAGGTGATCAAGAAGGCACAAAGGCATATGGTGCAAGGGAAGGCTAACAAGAGATGGATCGAGAAGATCATTGAGAAAGGAAAGACATTGCTCCTAGAGGTTCTCTCTCTACTCAAGTATATTCTTTCTAATTTTTCAAAAGTGAATAAAGAAAGGAAGAGATTGAAAAGAAGAAGATTCACTTGGATGAGGTTTTCCCACTTTTTCCGAGATGATCTCCTCGAATCTCACACCCTTGTGAGTAAAAATGTGTTTGCATCAACTGCTGACAATTTGTCCCCAGTTTGGGTCCGCATCATGGATGCTAGATATGGTATGATAAAATATGTCATCTCCAAAATTGACTCTAATGGACAAAATGCTTTCAATATTTTGAATGAGTTCTGTAACTATGTTCAAAAACTTAGATTCCCTTCACTCATCGAGAATTCATCATCATAAGAACTCATTAATTCCTTCCAGGAGTTAGTCAAGAAAGAGGCAGGTGATCCCTTTTCCTTCAACAAAGATACCTTAGAGTCCCTTTCCAACATCAAAACTCTATTTCTGACATTACAAGAGATCCAAAAAATGGCTCACTCATTGCAAGAATATCAATGATGTTCCCTGGACATGGATCAAAGTGTTGAGCTATGTTTACATTGTAGAAGCAAATAAGTGGCACTGCTTGTGACAACTCAATTCAATAGATAATTCAAAGGACAAGATCTCATTCCGAAAGTCTCCTTCAGGGATCATGAATCAAAAAATTATCCATCAGTCAAAGCTTCTCTTCATTGGATCAATCAACCCTTTTTTCTCTCCTCCCCTTTCTCTCTCATGTCCTAATTCTCCGTTGGGAAAGGAATTTTCACTTTTGTCTTATTCATTTAAATGTGACCTATAGTCAAACATTGTAATGAGTTCCCTTTAATTAATAAAAAGGGACTCACTTTTCTTTCCTAGGAATATGAAAGGTCACAAGTTGTAAGGGTAAGTGAAAATTCATGTGGGGGTAGACAAAGAGACATGTTTGTAATGCTATAAATTGGAATGGCTTCTCCATTCCAAGGGTTAGAAATTGTTGATTGAATGTATGTTGTTGAGATTACCACTTCTACATCAAGAAATAAAAGTTGTAATTCTTTTATTTCTTGTCTTATGTTCCTCTACTCTCTCTTTCCAACTTTGCATACATGATAATCTTGTAAAACCAAGAAATGTGTTTACACCTTTGATAAATGAGTCAATGGAATTTTGTGTCTATGATTTTTGGTCTTATCATTGTTTTCATTGTTGTGTTCTTCTAATTGAATGTGGACCTACTCTAGTTATTGTATGTGAACTTTGCAATCCTACTCACAACAGTAACCCTCTCTCTCCTTATTTCCCCAACTCCCCTTTACCTCTCTTCACTGCAAATTCCTCCTTGTACCCTGTACAAACACTTTTCCACAGTTTATTGGAGTGTTCTTGTGTGATCCCCGATCTATTGGCCACCCCACAGCTTTAAGTTAGTTTACATTAAATAATGGGAGCCTCCCTATACACAAGGAGGGGCTTAGCCCCATGACTATTGGCAGAAACCAACAATTTTCCCACACGAAAAATTATTTCGCAAGCAAATATATTGATTAAGTATGTTATGAGAGTTGTAACAAATATCATAATATTCTTGAGGTGAGAATATTATAAGAGATTGAGTAAGATTAAGGTATAATTTAATATCCTTTTTTTTGAGATATGGTCCTATAAGTATAAATTCTCTTGCATAAGAATGTGAATCAAATAAGTGTATTATTGTGTGTTAACTTTATCATGGAAACTATGTTTAGATTTCATAAGTAAACTATGACCAAATCTTTCGAGAAAATTATAAAGTGGTCTATGTTTGTCTTTCTTGAGTAATGTTAATCATGTCACTTATTATCATCTTTTCACTCCATTGTACAACATTTGCAAAATGTGTCATAAGTAAACTCTAACCAAATATTTCATAAAATTGTAAAGTGGTCTATACTCGCTTTCTTGAGTAATGTTAAACAATTTACTTATTATTATATGTTCAATCCATCATATAACATTTGCAAAGTGTGGCTAACTTCATCAAAGATATTTAGTATAATTTCATGGTGTGATCTATAACTTTATAAAGTTATTTTTAGTGTTGTGATGATGAGTCAAATTTTTAAGAATACCATACAAATGGGTTGACAAAATAAATACACTTACATGGTTCCATTTCATATGCAATAAAATATTTAAAACAAGTTTTCAAAATAGTTATACACATGAGATTTGTATGATGGGATAAGATGGATCCCCATGGTTTTCCTCTTGTTTTCCAATAATATGAATTGGGAAACTAATGACGAGGATCAAATCTAGGGTAACATACAATCTGTAGATACCAAAGATACTCAGGGAGTGCAAAGATTATAATTCTAGAGTGTTGAGTATGATGCCAACATGAGCACCTGATTTTTCACTATTAGAAGTAGCTTTAGTTATGTTATTGGTTTTGGGAGATATTTTGGTTAAGTGTAAAATTATGTTTTTATAAAATCTATTTTTTTTAATTCTATTTTGAGACTGGAAGTGCCAGTTAGAGTGCAATTCATTGGATGTGTACTTAACCAAGGTCAAATAATTATCCATTCGTCCCTAAGGGGTTGGGCACTTTTTGTATAGATGACTGGATTTAGTCTTATTTTATCCCATTTATACTTTTAGGATAGTTAGGGGCACCTAATTTGACTAGTGTGCATGATGGTTGTGCATGTGTCACTTAAACTAATAATGGCTTCTTGTATGTTGACCATATATTATTAGTGGATGATACTTTTCATATTGAGTCTATTTTTATTTGTATTTAGTTGAATTAATTTCATTTAGGAGTTTTAGTTCCTATTATTAGTATTTTACTTGTCATGCAAATTTACACAAGTCTTGTTATAATGGTTATATTAGCCTTGTTTATTGGTTGATTGTATAAGCAATAGTGGGGGGAAATATTTTCCAAGTGGAAAAACTTTTTGCATTGAATTTATCTCTAATTTTATTTTGATTTATTTTTTAAAAATGAAAATGTTTTGGATTCATTTTTGAAGTCATTCAATGCATATTGGTTTATTTTATCATCGTTATAACTTACAAGCATATTGGTTTAATCACTAGTTATTTTGGGCAAGACCAATGATCACTAGGTTCATTTATAAGGTATTTCAGATATGATTTTCACTCTATCCACACATCAAAAACTTAATTTGGTGTCAAATACTCATTCAATAAAGGTTCACAAGGGTTTTAACCATTATCAAGAGAATTATGGCTTCATGAGTTCTTATATGAATAACCCCATCTTCAATCAAGACAAATTTGAATATTGGAGCAATCATTTAAAGAGGTTTCTTATTTGAAAGGGATTTTGGGAGAATGTTATTAATGGATACACTCTAAATAAATATTTTAGTAATTTTTCTTAAGATCGAAGAGATTAAAAATTGAAGAAGAAAAGATAGATGCACAATCTTTTTATATCTCTAGATTGTCATAAACCCAAAAATTTATCCAAGAATTTTTTTAAGTAAAAAATTACCATAAGGAATTAAAGACCTTTGAGACTTCATATCAAGGATCTGCTAAGTCGAGAGATGCAAAACTCCAAACTCTTAAAATGAATTTCAAAAATTTGATAATGTTAAACAATGAAGGAGTTGGAGAATATTGCATAAAGATAAATGATTTAGTATATAGAATGAGGGTTTATGGAGAAACCATAGAAGACAAGTTTATAGTAAGGAAAATTTTGAGATATTTGACATAAATATGGATGTATATTGTGATCACTCTTGAGGAGTGTAAGGACATGAACACTACAATTTTTGATGAATTAGTGGTTCTCTCTTGTCCTATGAGGATAAGATGAGACTATATGCATGAGATTCAGAATATATTTCAAAACAATAACTTTCAAATAAGGCAAGTAATTAAAAGGGGAAATACCAAGCTAAATTAACAAGTAAAGGAAAGAGAAACATTACTTTTCGTCATCATTGAGAACCAAAACACTTTATAAATTACTATAGGATGCTAAAAGAAAATAATAAGCAAAGAATCAAACTAATCAAGAGGGTGAAAAGAAGGCATTCCAAGAAACATGAGGAATAAGATGTTAGGAATTATGTGGTTAGTGTTCACATAATATATTGTATGGTTTAAGTATTTTGATCTATATGTACCCATGAGGTTGTTATTCTATAAATCAACCCATGATATGAGTGGCATTTTGTTGGGATCCTATAATATAGGGAATAGATTGGTTGTAGTAGGTTTCCTATTTTATAGGAAACATCCTCCTTATATATTTGTATATCCCGTATGGTTATTAATAGAATAATTATTATAGTGTTTTGTGTGTTCATTCTAAACCAAATTAAATATTTGGTATCATAGCAATGAATGCAATTAAAGCCAATACAAATTCTCAATGTCATAAACTTTTCATGCAATGTCACAACAATGCAGATCCTCCCTTGATGCCAATGTGAAATCAGGAGTTTTTTCAATGCATGTAAGATAATATAGGGTTAAAATGTAGATAGATGTGCAACTACAAATCTATAAATTCTTATATCTCTAGATAATTCGATGCAAAAATATTTTTGTGTAGCTGAAATGAATTGTTATGATATTCAATTAACTATTAAAATAGAAACAATATCATACACACTCTACCATCTACGGAAAAAATAGAAATCTTTCACCCCCTCTACAAATTAGTTAAAATCCCATCACATGCTTCATTTGATATCGTTGCTCACAGATGGTTTTGTGAAGGCTAACCAACAACCTCGGTATGAGCTCTTACTCATCCGGTATAAACCCTTATTCATCAAATATGAACCCATGTCCAAGGTATGAACCCCTATTCAATCTTGAATTTGGTTCAAAATGAACACACAAAACAATATAATAATTTTTCTATTTATCTATCATTATGTCAAGAGTCAAAATAATCGGTGTCACCGTGTTGTAGTCTAGTCATTTTTAAGTCATCAAAAGTGTGATTATAAATGTTTGAAAAATAAAATAAAAATTGCCTTAAGGATGCATTTTCGGTGTTACCCGACGTCCCCGACAACTATTGATGGACTCAAAATCCAAATTTTTTGAACTAGAAGCATGACACTAGAGGAAAAAGGCATTAGAGGTTTGAGGTTGATCAACGACCTCTACTTGATCACCAATGGCGGGGCCACACCGAAGCTATGGTGACATTTTTTGTGTGATTTATTTTTCAAAGTGTGATTTCATAGTTCCTATTTTCAGTATTTTCATTGTTCCTATTTTTCGAAATAAGTGAAAATTTCACATTATGGGGGAACATAACATCAATATTCCATTTTTGTTCAGTTTGGTGAGCAATATTTCCTATGTACTTGGCCTCATGTAATAGCATTGTGAAGAACATATAGCATGGTAAAAAGTAGCATCATATAATAGCATTTGAGTTTGAACAATCAAATGTGTTCATTTTCATACCTAGGTTTGTGGTAAGCCTTGAAAAACCATTGAAGGATGTATAGATGGTTCCTATTGAAGTTCCCACACTAGTTATGTTAGATGGGTTGCCTACATTGATCAATTGATAAACAAATGGTTCTTGTACGAAGTTCCCACACTGATTCGGTCAGATAAGCTCTTGACAGTGTTTGGTTGATAATAAAATGATGTGTTCCTGCATTACCTTCATTTTGATATGTGTGCCAAGATCATGAGCGCGCAGAGGTAGCAAGCTACAGAGGAAGTGTGAATGTTTTTCTACCATGTAAACACTAAGGGGGAATGTTAGGAATTATGTGGTTAGTGTTCACATAATATATTTTATGGTTTAAGTATTTTGATCTATTTGTACTGTGAGGTTGTTATTCTATAAAACAACCCATGATATGAGTGGCATTTTGTTAGGATCCTATAATCTAGGGATTGGAGTGGTTGTAGGAGGTTTCCTATTTTATAGGAAACATCCTCCCTATATATTTGTATATCCCATATGGTTGATTAATATAATAATTATTATATTGTTTTGTGTGTTCATTTTGAACCAAATTCAATAAAAGAGTAATCATATCACTTATGTTATTTTCTCTCATGTAATTTGGGATTATAGGATGGAAATAATATGTGGTTTCTTGATTCAAGTTGCTCAAATCACATGACAAGGAACAAGTTATATAATTCCTTCAAAATCCAAGTGTAATTGGGATATAGAAAGTCCATCCAAGTTGAAGGAAAGGGAAGCATGAAACTCATCTCAAGTAAATTTATGGGTGAATAAATATAATACAAATATATCCTAAGAGTGTGGCTCACATCTTCACATGATATAATGATGAAAGCAAGGCATAAAAGTTTTATAATCCTACTAGTAAATCCACAATTGTTTCTAGGGATTGTAATTTTTTTGAAATGAGATTCATGATGATCATGATAATATTTATAAAAGGATAATGATTGAAGGGGGGAATCCTCTTCAAACATATTTTTATGGATTACAAAGTCTAGTAATTTATATTCTAGTATGCAATTTTTCATTTCTAGTAGTGTTTGTGCAATCTTGTTTGAGTCATAAACTTGGAATAAGTGATCGATTGAAGGCATAAGTTATGAGAAAGAACGACTAATTATGTTCTATTTTTAGGTCCTTTGATCCTTTCATTTCAATTCTATAGAATTGAGATTCTTAAGAGGTGGTATGAACAAATATATAATTAGATCCAATTGTCATAGATTAGTAGTTCAAGTAGAAGAAATAACTCGAGTATGCTTAAGGGAGGAGTATGGATGTGAGCTTAAGGCTCGTCGTGAAAAAAAATGGAGAAGATGTGACATGAGAGGAGATAATTATTTGTAGAAATTTAATCATTGGTTATCGATACCGTGTTGTTATTTATCATAATACGATATCCCATAGCTTTGATTTTGCTTAAATTTGTGCTCATTTCATTATTTTTATGCATGTTTTATTTAGGTTAAGTATGGTATTGTGCACATTGTGATGGTTGTAAGGCTTGATGTCACCCTTAATTGGACTTTCACACCTCATTTGCATAATTTGGTATTAGAGATATTTATTTCTTTGTAGAGGTGCATTATAAATATTTTGGAACCATAAATATTTTGGATTGGATAACATAAATGGAAAATTATTTTGAATATGAAGACATGGAGGATCCAAGGAAGTTCAAGTTTTTTTTGCATGAAGTTGAAAGGTTGTGCATTCCTTTGGAAGGATCATATTCAGACCAATTGCAACATGAAAATAATAATATCAAGACATGGGATAGGCTATTGGGGAATCTCAAGGTGAATTTTTTTCCCGAAAGGATAAATTAGAGCGTAAATAGTAGAGTGTTAATCACAAAAAGGAAAGGTTTCACAAGTTCATGGAAAGAGTAAAGGTAGATATAAATGAAAGAGGAATGTGGGTCATGTTTGAATTTGTAAAGTGAAAGAACATATCGAGGAAGTGTTCATATATCTCAAGAACATGTTCATGGGTTTTGACCAAGAGGTCATGGAGGAGGTTGTTGATTCAACAACACATGATATAGGTGTGGAGAAACAAGGCATAGAACATATGATTGTCTTCACACCCATAGTGGTGTTAATAAAATTGTACATATTTCACAAGGAGAAGCAAATGGCTCGACGAGTAATGAATAAGACCCAGATATGGGAGAAGTGTTGATGTTCAAGTGCATTCTGTTAAAACTCAAAAAAAGAGGAGATTGGCCCTCAACACAAAATACTTATGTTTAGGATGGCATGTAAGTCAAGAGAAAAGGTTTACAAAGTAATCATGGACGGAGGGAGCACCGATAATTTGGTGGTAGAAACTATGGTGGAAATTTTATAATTGAAGAGGATTAAGAATCAATCCATACTAAGTGGATTGGTTATAGAAGGGACATCAATTGTTGGTGAAGAAGAAATGTATGGTGAAATTCCATATTAGGATATATGAAGATGAAGTGATATGAAACATCATGCCCATGGATGCATGTCATGTGCTACTTGGTAGGCCTTGAAAATTCAACTAGAAGGTACAACATGATAGTTGCACAAACACCTACATGATGGAGAAGGATAGAAATAAGCATACTTTGAACCAATTGTAGGAGAAGATTGAAGCAACACCAAAAGTATTATTACTTTCAAGTAAGCATTTCTAGAACAAAGTAAAGAATAACAAAGTGCATGTTTTACGCTAAGAATGGAAACCATGTAAAGGGAAGGCATGACAAAAATTAAAAAAGGATAATAAGTGATACCTCTAGAGGTGAAAGGAATGTTGGAAGAGTTTGCAGAAGTTGTGTTTAGTGATTTACCTTAAGGGTTACCACCTATAAGATACATTAGTCACCACATGGATTTAATTCTAGGATCAATTTTTCTAAAAACGGTAGCCTATAAGATGATCTTGCATGATAATTTTGAGATATAAATGAAAGTCCAAGATTTGTTGAATAGGGGACTCATCGATATTTCATGAGCATGTGCACATTGATGGTAGTTCTAGCACCTAATAAGGGTGGTGAGTGGCATATGTGTATTGATTTGAGATCCATAAAAAATATCACCATCAAGTATAGGTTTCCATTTCCATGCATGGATGACATTATGGATTTTTGAGTGGAGAAAAGTATTTTAACAAGATTGATTTGAAGAGTGAATATCATCATATTCACACAAAAGAAGGAGATGAATGTAAAAAATGTTTAAGACTCAAGAAGGATTGTATGAGTGGCTTATAATTTTTTTCATATTAAGAAACACACTCGAGTAATTTCATGAGGTTGATGAATCAAGTCCTAATATTTTTGTAGGCAAGTTTATGATCATGTACCTAGATGATATTATGATTTACAACAATACGCGTGAGCAGAATTTTCTACATTTTAAGGAAGTATTGCAAATACTACGGGAAGAAATTTTTTAATTAATCTCAAGAAGTGTAGTTTTATGTAAGAAAAATTAAACATGAAACTTGAAAAGGTGTGCATAATTTTGGGTTAGCCGTCTCCAAGGAGTGCTTCATGAGCATGTATTTTTCATTGGTTGGCTAGCTTCTACCTCAAGATCATTAGGAACTTTAATGATTTTTTTGCACCGATTATAAAGGTCATGGTGGGATAGGAAGAAATCCATCTAGAGCATAAGCACATAAAATATTTTTGTAGATATGAAGAGATGAATAACATAACAACTAGTGTTGGCATTGCTAGATTTCACAAAATTATTTCAGGTTGATTGTGATGTTAGTGGATATACGTTGACATAGTGTTGACTCGAGAGGACATACCTATTGCGTTCTTTAGTGAGAAGTTGAATGATTCAACAAGGAGTAATTTTAGTGTTTATGATCAGAATTCTACACAATAACGTTGAAGATGTGGAGATATTATTGGTTTCCTATAAATTTTGTGTTGTAAATGGATCATAATAGCTAGGGAAAGTTGAGCTAGAAGCATAGGAATACACATTTGTGTTGAAGTATAGGAATGTAAAATCTAACAAGGTGGTTGATGCACTCACTAGGTGCAATTCTATGTTGACAAAAATGAGGATTGAAGTTGTGGGTTTTGAATTCATGAAGGAGTTGCATGCACATGATGAAAATTTTAAAAAAGCATGGAAGGCATGAAACATACATGCAAGTGATGATAGGAAACTTTGGTTGGACTATTTTGTGTAAGAAGGATTATTATTCAAGTGAAGACAGGTTGTGCATTCCAAAAGTACCAATGCGTGAAAAAATAGTAAAAAAGAATCAATGTGGAGGATTAGCATGGCACTTTGACTTGGATAAAACCTTATCACATATAGGGGAGAGTTATTTTTGGTCATGGACGAGTGTGGATCTGTGTAAGTTTTGCAATAATGTCATGTTTTTCAATTGGATAAAGGAAAATCTCAAAATGTGGGGTTGTATCAACCTCTTCCCATTCTAGACACCTTACGTATATATTTTGTGTTGAGATTTCCCGAGAACACAAAGGGGTTTTGATTCCATTTTGATATTGGTGGATAGATTTTCAAAAATGGCACATGTCATTACTTACAGAAGACCAATGATGTAACACATGTTGCAAATATTTTCTTCAAGGAGATTGTAAGAGTTCATGGACTACCATGTAGTAGATTGTATGACATGAATATAAAATTTGTTAGTCGTTTTTGGCAATATTATGAAGGAAGATGGACACAAAATTACAATTTATTTTGACATGTCACCCAAAAATTGATAGACAGATAAAAGTTGTAAAAAAAATCCTTGTATATTTACTTAGATGTTTGGTTAGAGATAAGTTGAGAACTTAGGATTTGGATTTATTGTAGAGGCTTAATTTACTTATAACAATTCACCGAATAGGAGTACATATTAAACACCATTCCAAATCATGTGGGAGCAACCCAAGAGGTGTTCCTGAGTTGTGATACTTATCACGAAATGAAGATAGAAGTATTGAAGAAGGAGAATTTGTGGAACAAATGAAGGAAGTGCACCAGCAAGTGCATAGTTAGTTAAAAAATATGAATGCATAGTAAATATAGTTTGCATATGAAAAGTGAAGAGGAATTGAATATTAAATTGGAGACATGGTCTTTGTATATGTGCGGAAGTGTAGGTTTAAAAAAGTAACTTACATTAATATTAAGTGAAATAATATTGGACCATGCAAGATCATCATGAATTTTGCACATAACGCTTATGAGATTGAGTTTCTGAACACATCAACATCTCTAACCTCTTTAATGTTGTGGATTTATATCCATACCATGCATTACAAGAAGATGATCCTAAATCATAGGGTAGTAGAGTAAACCGGAGGAAAAACATGTCATAGAAGGAGCATGATTATGTAGAAGGGATAATAGGTATTAGAACCAAGAAGACACACAATAATGAATATACTGAGTATTTGGCCAAGTGGAAAGGAAAGAAGATTAAGGAGGTTACTTGACTAAGTGTTACGGATGTCGTGGTGCAATATGGTTATACTAGTTTCTTGAGAAATATATCAAGTTTTCAAAGTTACCCAAGGTTTATAATGCATGATCATTCAAGATCACAAGAAAAAATGTGTCACAAAAAAATTGCACAAAGTGGAGTCACCAATATATGTATTTTGTAGTGCATTTTTATGTTTCTTGTTTCACAATTTTAAAATAATAGATTTTTGTAAAACCCTCATTGTAAAGTAACGTAGGATAAATAAAGGCTAAGTATGGAATTTGACACAAGTAAGTAAGCCAATAAATTTGAAACCCTAAGTGCAAGAGAGGGAAAGAGTGACTTAGATGATTTCACCTAATGTCTAGACTGATCTGATTTGGAGAACTGATGAAACATAAGGGAAGACTATTGCAATCATGCACAATAAATGATGAATCTTTTGGATGAACCTGGACTAGGGCACTGGACTGGAACAAGGGAGCTGGGCACCTGGATACCTTTGTTGGGCGCTCGTGATCGCATAAATGGTTGGAACCTAAATTTTTTGGTGTCACGCAAGTTTCACTAGTTGTTTCTTTTGGCCACCTTTATGTTGCCGAATGATCTCTGAATTCACCTATAACCTATTAAGAGAAGATGACCCATGCAAAACCCTCAAACTACATCAAATCCCAAAAATAAAATATGTAAAATGAGGATTCGAACTGACCTTGGAAGTCACTTGAATGAGTGAACTTACAACCAAGCACTGCACTACATTTCAGACTCCATGTAGTTCTTGTGTATGTGTGCAAGAATTGTTCCTTACGAAGCCCTTATGCAAGTGCACATGATACCGAGCGTATAGCTAGATGTACTGATATAAATAGATGTGTGGATGGAAAAATGAACTCCCCTTCCTATTTTTGTATATACAAAATGCAGTCCCTTGTCCCTTGAGTGAAATCTAGATGGATGCTTTGGTGTTATTAGAATTCCTTTGGATGCAAGCTTAGTTAGTGACAATAGATGTTTAGTGCTTAGTCCTTTATTATGGGCACATAACTTTGTATTTATATGATTCCCTTGGTTGAATTTTGCAATTGACAATTGGAAGGTGACCCATAAGGAAATAAGATTTCCAAAAGATAAAAGAGACCCAAAAGAAGCAAGTAAGATAGAAAAGGATCATGGGCACCTGTAAAGGACGGGGGTGTCCAGGCACTGGCATCCTATCTTGGCGCTGGTGTCTAGAGTCATAAAAGATAAATAAGTGAAATACCGACTGGGTTGTAGGGTGTGCAAGGCCAAATATAAAATAAGAAACATACATAAGGCCAAAGATAATTGTCAATTGCTAGTTTTCTTTCCTAGGAATCATATGAATAGTGGTATGTGATTATGACCTAGAAATGTATCCAAGTGCATGATTTTGTGTCTACATTTACCCCCACTTTATGTTGTTGATTGAATAATCGATAACATAAAGTAGTTTAGAATTTGCATACCTTTGTTCCTTGTAGGTCAATGACGAAAATGTGCCAAGGAGACAAATGAAAGTGTGAAGTGATAGAAAATGAAGCGTGGAAGCTAAGAAATAGGAAGTGATCCTAGGGGTGAAAAGTGCATCGTGTTGTACCATGTTGTACCTCTTGTTGTTGTTATGCTTGAGATTGTTTCTTCTTGTAAGGACGGACCTGCAAAAAGATCGAAAAAGAGTAGTCAAAGTCATGTGTTATGAAAAATCTTAAAAAGTATGTAAAAAGCATGTAAATATGTGTAAGAAGTAGCAAAAGGAAAGTGTGAAGAGTGAAAAGGGTAAAAATGTTCCTAAATTTCGTAGAAGAGAGTGTTTTTGGGTGATCTCATGTCAAGATTGATTTTTTCAAGTGATCTCACGCCAAGAACAAGTTTTTTTGGTGATCTCGTGGGAAGTACGAGTTTTTTGAGTGATCTCACGCCATGGCAGAAGAGTGTTGGGGAGAAAGGTCTAGTGTTATTCTCCTTCCATGACTTCTTCCCAAATTTATACACCACTACATATGGTGTGATCTATGTTTAATTTTGTATTGTTTTGTGTAAAAAATGGAGAGAGAATGTATTCGATTGTTGGAGGACTTTGTGCTTATACTATGGAAACTGATTTGTAGACTCGTAGTCATACTATGTTGATATAAGAAAGTGACTATAACTTCCCCGTAATGGGCACCCAAGAAGGGTTAGGAGAGCCTAAGTGTTGGCATTTGTGCTAAACCGAGGATCCAAGTTAGGATCTGGGCCTTTTCGTGATCAAGCTTGTTTTTCTTGTGATAAATTGTACTATGTTGTAAACATGTGTATTTGTATCGGGTGACCGATCACCAATGTATGCCCCCCCTCGTTTGGGGTGTATGCAATGTCGCTATGAGAATGCGGCCCAAAGGAGAGGACCAGATGTTGATCGAAATGTGTACCCCGCATGGGGAAGGTAATTTGCATGATAGAAACCATGGTACATGCAAACAAAATGGATAGATGCATGTGTTTGTAGAAATATAAGCAAACATGTCATAGAAAATGGTGAAACAAGCAAGTGTGCATACAAAAGAGAGACCATGAAAAGTGGGTTTCATACATGGGGCATCACTCACAATGTCACAATACACTCAAGGCCAAAGCAGCCAAAAGCATACAAGAAATGATCGACAATACATAGGTCATAGCCCGCAAAACAATGGCGTACAATAATGCAAGCAAATGGCAAAAAAAAGTAATGTGACACAACCATGTTAGCCAATAGTTCATGCAAAGAAAATGTTGCACATGAAGCACCCATTAGCATGTTAGAAAGATAAAGAGTATGTCAAAGTGTGTATAGATCCATGGAAAATAGTGTGCTAGTAAAAGTAGGAAGTAGTAAAGAATGGAACAATAGCACATGTGATGTGTAAGAGTAGAAATGTAGATGCCCCCAGGAGCCTTAGTGGGACTGGTAAGAGGTACAGTTTCAAGCATCATTGATGTGTGTAAAGATCTGTAGAAAGATTGCATTCACAACTAAAGAACAAGTGAATGTGCATGTGTATATAAAAATATAATGACATATTGTATATTTGTCTAACATAGTAAGCAAAGTGTACATGTAACTAGTATAAGCAAGCAAGAGAATTTTCAACCAAGATATACAACATGTTTTGAATGAGTGAGATAGAATGGAATGCAATATGAATGTGATAGGAGCACCATGCCCCACAAGCAGATGTGTATGAGTATGAGATGAGGTTTATTTATAAAATACCCCTCAACAGTCAAGAATGAACCATAGAACAAGATTGTGTCATCAAGAAATGGTTTGAAAGAGATGCTAGAAAGATAGATCATGAAGCGTAGAGTGTAGAAGAGGTGAGGTTCATTTCAGATTTATACCCTCAGCAATCAAGTATGAACCATGGAACTAGAGTGCGTCATAGGGTAGTGACGATACAAAGTGTATCAAATTGTGTAATGATGCTTAGAAATAGGAAGTATGAAGCACGGCGTAATAGTAGTAGAAATGATAGATACCTAATAATGCTAGGAAGGGGGAAGTAAGCATGATGCCCCCAAGTGTATGACGTAGATCTATCTAGGAATGGAAGAGAAAGCATGTCATGGTGGCGGATGTGGCAATGTGTTAGGAGTAGTAGATTTACCAAAGTAAGTTGTAGCATTTAGAGCAAATGGAAAAAAAAATTGATGGTGAATATGTGAAATAGTGTAAACCTCAAGAGGAGATGCGGAAGGAATAAAAGGAGCAAGCTTAGGGTGATATCTAAGGCCGATTTTGGTGGATTGTGTTAGAATGGAAAGAGGTTCTTTGACTCCTTTTTCATATTTTCCTAATCTAGTGCCATTGAAATCATAGTGAAGCAAATACTAATACCCAGGACCATACTTTTTAAAATTATAAGAAGGGGTGGCCTTAGTGGGGATTCAATGGAATGATTGATAGTGTTGTAATAGGAAAATGGAGAGGGATATGCTAAGGCTTCATAGACCACATCTTGGTATAAAAATTTAATACATGCATGACATGGATCCAAGGTCGTCCAAGAAGAAGATTATAGTTAAGATTGTTAGGCATGACATGAAATGGGACGGACAAAGTTCATGGCCTAACAATAATGGGAAGTGTGATTGTACCTAATACTTTTTTAGGCATATTATCAAAGACATGAATGCAAATAGATGATGGAATTAAGGAGGCTCTGGAGAAGTCAAGTTGCTTAAGGAATGTGAGATTACAAACGTCAAGACTGGATCCATTATCGACTAAATATCGGTTAACCTTAATGTTATTGATATAGACTTGAATATAAAGGCATGATCATTATCTAAAATAGATTGAGAAGTGATTTCATCAGATGTAAAATTAATATGCTCTTCATTAAATGATAATGTTGTAGTGAATCTATGATACACATAGTCAAGAGAAGTATTAGGATGAAGATAAGTAGTAGATAAAAAATATTGAATTTTATTGGCACACTCAGGATTGGTCTACAAGAAGGCATTGAGGGAGATACTCATGGTGGAATGACCCAGAAAATAAGAGTGTTTGAATGCGGATTCACCAAATGATTCGACAAAAATAGAATTAAGTGTTAAACCCTAATTGCAGAGTATCGTAGGATAAATAAATGCTTAGTACAAAATTTGACACAAGAAAGTAAGCTAATAAATTTAAAACCCTAAGTGTAAGAGAGGGAAGAGTGACTTAGCTGATTTATCCCGATGTTGGGATTGATCTAATCTAGAGAATTGATGAAACAAAAGGGAATATTATCGCAATCGTGCACAATAAATTATAAATCTTCTGGATGAACCTAGACCAGGTGCTGGACTAGGTAAGGGGAGTTTGGGCACTAAATACCTTTGTTGGGCACCCATGACTATGTAAATGGCCGAACATAAATTTTTGGTGTCACGCAAGTGTTGTTGGTTGTTGCTTTTGGTCACTTGTATGTCACCGGATGATCTCTCAATTTTTGTAACTTGAAAAGAGAAGATGACCTACAAAATCCTCAAATTACATCAAATCCCAAAAAAAGATGCAAAATGAGGAGTTAAATTGACCTTGGAATTCACCCAACTAATTGAACTTACAACCGAGTGTTGCACTACATTTTAGACTTCATTTAGTGTGTGTGTGTGTGTGTGTAAGAATTCTGCCCTAGGAAGCCCTTATGCAAGCGCACGTGATAGTGGTGATAGCTAGATGTACCGATGTAAAAAGATGTGTGGATGGAAAAATGTATTCCCCTTTACGTATGCGTGTATGTAGAAAATGAAGTCCCGTGTACCTTGAGTGAAAGCTAGATGGATGCATTGATGCTCTTAGAATGCTTTTGGATGCAACCTTAGGTGATGATAATAAATGCTTAGTGGTTGGTCCTTTATTTTGGTCACGTATATTTGTATTTATATGATTTCCTTGGTTGAGTTTTGTAATTGACAAATGGAAGGTTGGCCCATAAGAAAATAAGATTCCCGAAAGATAAAAGAGACCCAAAAGAAGTGACAAATATAGAAAAGGGTCGGGGGCACCCAAAGAGGATGGGGGTGCATGGGTGTTGGTGTCCTTTAAGTTACTTGGTGTCCAAAGTAATAAAAGATAAATAAGGGAAATACCGACTGGGATGTAGGGTGTGCAAGACCAAATAGAAAATAAGAAACACATACAAAAGGCCAAAGATAATTGTCAATTGCTAGTTTTCTCACTTATGAATCATATGAATAGTGGTATGTGATTAGGACCTAGAAATGTACCCAAGTGCGTGATTTTATGTCTATACACACAATGAAATTATAAATTTATGAAGAGTCGTGGATTCTTATGTTGCAATTTGTGGAGTGTGCAATTCCTTTACACAATGTTTATTGAGTTTGTAGTTCTTTGTGCAATGTCTGGTCTATTACATAATCGTTCATGCACAACATTGTCATAGCAATCTTGTTTGATTTCTAAACTTGGAATAAATGGTCAATTAAAGGCATAGGTTATATGAAAGGTTGAATAATTATATTTGGTTCTATTTTTGGTTCATTTTATTCTTCCATTTTAATTCCATATAATTAGGAGTCTTAGGAGGTGGCATGAATAATTATATAAGTAGAGTTGATTGTTTTATATTACGAGTTCAAGTTGAAGCTCGAACTCAAAGTATGTTTAAGGTCATAGTAGGGATGTGAGCTTAAGGCTCATTCTAAATAAAAATAATAGAGTTACACCATGAGAGGATGTAATTATTTGTAGATATTCAATCATTTTTTATTGGTCTAATGTTTTTATTTATCAAAGTAATATATCTTAGAGCTTTGTTTTTGCTTAAATCATGTTCATTTCATCATTCTAGCAATGCATGTTTTATTGAGGTTAAGTATTGGATCATGTGCATTCTAAGGGATGTGATTCTTGAGTCATTCCTTTGTTGAACTCTCACACACCATATGTTTCAGTTCTAATGTTCTTGGGTAATTTCCTACTTGGCCACCGTATACTCTCTATTGAAAACCCTAACTATCAAAGATGTTGACATGTGTTTGAGTTGTTTATTTTCCCATTCTTAAGCCTCATTACCTATATTTTTTTCTTTTGATTGTGGTCCCTTTGAGATTCACATGATTGGACCACATGTCTTAATTTTTTATTTTCAAACCTTAGATTATTTTGATTATTTGACCTTACTTGCTTTATGTCTCATGATATTGAATATCCGTGATTGGTCCATGTGTGTCGAAGAATAGTTTTCAAGTACCCCAAGCCTTTAACTTCTTTGACCTTTAAACTCTATGTTCATGGAAAACCAAATATCCATGATTGGTCCACATCTTAGTTTTGGGCCTTTGTGCACCCCATGCTTTTAAATTTTCAAATGTGAAATTTTCAATCTCATGTGATAGGTAATATGAATCTGTGACAAGTGTCACCTTTTACGACCCTTTGTGTCTCGACACCTATCTATTTGTTTTACTTTTCAACTCTTCTTAAAAACCTTAGTAACATAACGGACGCCATGTGTCATCTTTCTTGTTTTTCATCACCAAACACAAAAAAACCCATGAAAATCATTTTTTTATTTGAAGTAAACCTTTGGAATGCAAAACTATAAACAAGGAAAACCCAATTCTCCCAAGTATCACCCCTTATAGGTTTTAAAGTCTACAGTGTTAAACAAAATTAAAACACAAAGGGATGTTTATGTGTAAACCATGAACACATGATTGGCCCTAACTATGGTCAGTTTTTCACATACTCCTTATATGGCTTGAAATTTATGAGACTCGCATAATTTAAAGTTTTTCGACATTTAAAATGTATTTTGAGACCAAATTTAATGCAAGAGAGGTGATTGTATTACTGTTATGTCTTACACTATGTACAAATTTGTTCTTTAGGAGTAATCATGATGCATAAGTGAAAAATAACCTAAAGAACACGTGTAAAAACCTTTAATGTAAATAAATTGAGAATTTGGTTCGAGTTTCTCTTCTTTCTTTCTTGTTTCTTTGTTTCATTTTGATGTGTTCATTTTCATTTATTTTAACATCAAGTTATCCATAAAATGATACTTTCAGTGATCTTTTAAATTTTAAGGCGGTCCCAATTTTCTATGTAGAAATATGGGACATGTTGTACAACAATATCTAAGAAACAAGTATGTAGCACTATTGGACAAGGGTAGAAAATATATGAGCTATCAATGTTTCTTGTAAGATGTCCCTCGATGTGGGCATGCCATAAATGTGAAATAATTTCCCTGGGTATAAGACTCAAGGATTCATGGAGCATATGTGTGTGTCAATTAGAAAGTCATATCATGCAACTCACTTAAGTATACCAATTAATTCTAATGCATAAAGATATAGATAAGTAAAGAGATAAAGCATGATAACATTAGTGTCTTAATCTATATAATAAAAAAGTAAGTCACATATAGGTCTTGGTTTCATATTTTTGGAATATTTATATATTTTTGTGTTTACTTGAATATTTGAACATATAAATAAACTGAAACATGTTCAAGTTTGAGGGCCATGGGTTGTATACAATAGAAGATTAGATATGGGGTCCCGTGTAATTATCAAAAATCACATTGAACCCTTGACATGTGTTGCATCATTAGATTATGTGTGCATGAAAGCTTGAGACTAGGTGTTAAGAGAATGAGTAGTGTCAAATTAGGTAAAAACCAATCAAAAATCTATGTACAATAATTTTTTCAAGGTGATATTTAGTTATTTTAGGTACCCATTTAAGATTATACTAAAATTTGTCTTTAGATGTCTCGTGGGTCTTGATAGGTGGGCTATTAGGTTTTTAAGATTTATTTCATAGTTAATTTTTTATGTGATTACATTTTTGGATGTACTATGTAAAATATTTTACTACCAATGTTTTGAGTCCAATGTTGGGCCAATTATGAAGGTGATGAATCTTAAGCAACATTTTGAATTCTACATCGTAAATCCATACATTGGGTTATCAAATGTTTTATGACTATATAATATTCACAGAAAACATTTTCCCTTTGTTGTGTATGTGTATATAAAATGGGTGACACTTTGTGATATATTACTAATCGATTTCCTAGCATGGTGTTCAAAGACCATTACTTCTTATGCATGATTCTTACTACACTTGGAAAAATTATACAAGTGATTGTTTTTCATTATATTTTTAGAATTATGTGCATTGAGATATCTATGATTCACTCGAGATGGTATCTCGTTTATGCTATAATAATTATCATGTACAAGTTTTGTGTGAAGTTCATTTTTAATTGATTCTTGAATTCCCTACTCATGTTTTTGTATGATAGTTTCATAACCATCGGTTCGTAAAGTCAA
Organism: Taxus wallichiana var. yunnanensis; assembly: GCA_018340775.1. Classification (NCBI taxonomy): domain Eukaryota; kingdom Viridiplantae; phylum Streptophyta; class Pinopsida; order Cupressales; family Taxaceae; genus Taxus; species Taxus wallichiana. The sequence continues at coordinate 805,369,260 of CM031235.1, forward strand.
ATTTAAGCATAAATTGCCTTGTGACAGATCAAATGGATGTCAAATTTAATGTCAATAATATATGTGAACCGCGCATGTCATTACAACCTTGAATTCCATTGTAGAAACGCCTCTCAACGTAAAAAATAGTGAAATGTCCTTGATTTCCTTGTTTAGCAAGTCATCGATACATTTTTGGATGGCCAAGTTGAAATTGGCTAATCGTTATGAGTTACCAAGTTATTCAACACTGCGGAAGACAAGTTGCCATATGTGAGAGGTTACTTTGGGTTACACAAGGGACCACTTGGCAAGGCACACATGAATAGGCATTGTGGATTTCAAGTGGATACCCTAGGGATGGTATCAATCGTAGATGTATATTTATGATATATTGATAAGGTGATTTTCCTTAATCAAATGAAATAGTATTTTCAATTTATTTCAATATGTTGACAATAGATGAGAAATATATTGGCGTAAAATCACTTGGAAAAGTAGTGTCACTTCAAGCCTTACAAGGGATGTCCTTGTTTATAGTGGATCGATGAAGTAGTTCTAAGATATATACTTTGGCTTGAGTATTCCTAGGTAGCTCCATGAGATCATAACCGTAGGTACATGCATAGTGACTCTAGGTGATAGATTGGTATTTTGATTAACTCTACAATGTGTAACCAATGGAGGATTGTTGGGTGTTCTATCCTTTTAGGTTTTAATAGAACCAACCTCGTGATTTCTAATGGGATGAAGGATAAGCTTAAATGTGGTCCAAGGTATATCACTAGAAAATTGTTTGTTTCCAATATTGGTATCATGAACATTTTCAATATTTGTGTAAACTTTAGCATTAATAGAAGAAGAATCGTGTATATGAACCATCTAGTTATTGTAAAGTACATGTGAGTGAGGCATAATTTTAATAAAACCATGTAATCAAATAAATCAGGTCTAACAAAAAAAGGTTGAAATATGAAACCCTAAGGGTGAAGAATGAAACCCTAGGTTAGTGTAGTTGGATGGATAAATCACTAAAATGTAATAAAAAGTTAGGATTTTGTTCCTAATTTAATATATTATACAATAACGACAATTTAGAATTAAAATAAACAATCCAAACAGTCTTAAATTATGTTACTCTTACATTTTTCAAGAGTTTTGCTAATGATAAATTAATAAAGTACAATTGGCATTTTACGGTTAGAGAGGCACCAGAATTCTATGATCGAGACTCTTTGACATAGTGCTAAGAATACATGCGAAGCATATCAAGATGTTATCAATCTAATTAGAAAATATTAGATGATGTGCAAGAAATCTAGACAAGTTCCTCGGATCAAATAATACCATATTTACACATTTCCTACATGTCTTTTCACTCACTTTTTATATCCTGTGTGGATTCATTTGTTTCTATTATGTTTCTTTTTGTTTCTAGATCTGTACGATCATTTTGTTGTGTTAAGATACACTTCGCCTTTCTCAAAACTCCTAGTTTTTGTGTTTAATACCTAAAAGGGGGTTAACAAACTTTGGGATGGAATAGTTAAATGCATGCCTAGATTTGGATGAACTTGTAAGATGTGTTGGATAACATGATATTAAATCCCAAATAAAATTCTACAAAATAACATGGGTTTAAATTGCCATCATTACATGTGTGAGGGACGATTATTGATTTTTTCATTAAATAAAGTGAGCTAAACTTTCAAGATCTAAATTTAAATCTACATGTAAAACACTTAGACAAAATGTTAGTTATTTTTTATGGCTAGATGACTTGCCTTAGTCAAATCCCTATCATTTTCAAGGTTGATAGTAAAAAGATTTAAGACATGTGATTGATGAATGAAAATAAATTAAACGATAAACTGTTTGGGAGCCTACATGGACCAAGTTGTGGCACAATGTTTATTTATGGATGAATGTTGTTTGTTGGTGATGTGGATGTTGATTTGGAAATTTTCACAATGATCAAAGATAATCACAGTGTGATTGTTGAAAATTTTAAAGTAGTTGCAATGCTTTCACAAGCATGACTGGCGACATTGTAGAAAACCTAAAATCTAATTATGCAGCAAGCTTCGGATGTCCAAGATTTCCTCTTTTCTCCTTTGGTAAAAATTGCAAGTGAAACATACACAAGAATAGCTAAAATTTTTAAAGCAACCAAGAATGTTAAAGGGAGGAGGCGAATGTGATTTTATGGTTTTAAGGTGCATAGATGATTATGATGGATATGAGTGCAATGTATATAGAGGGGTGAGATGATAGGTTTCCATTGTGCATTGGGGATGTAAATGGGTAGGTGGGGTGTATAGAGGGGGTGTGACAATATTAAACATAAGTGGATGAGGATAAGGATGGATGATATGTCTTAAACCAACCTTACTTTAAATTTCTTAGGTCTTTTGTGGGAATGTTTGATTTTAGGGATTATTGTGGTTTTATATTTATTTTTTTATTTTTTTCTTAGAAGACTTTATGCACAAGGTGTATTTTCTTGTGTTTACACTTACCACACATTGATGGGATCATCATTCTGCTACATCCCACAAAACTTCCCACCCTATGATGAGACACATGTGATATAGAATAAAACAATAGAAGATGGAGCCCTTGATCTGACCCTCAAACTTGGCAACATACACTTGATACTTCAGTTTTGGGTTATAGTTGATCTAGGGTAGTAAAATAGATGTATACATAATTTGAGTAGTTTGTTATTATGATAGTGGTCTAAAGAATTGATGCTTCAATGTTTTCTAGTAGCCTTCTTAGAGTGAGTGAAATAGAGAATCCCTAGATGCCCCTAATAGCTTAGGGTAGATGTGTTTATATATGTGACCATTTGAATGATTTCACACCCGACCAATCTGAAAGTACAACCTAGGCCAACTAAGCTAAGTTGTACTTTTACAAATATGACAATCAAAAGTGCAAGGAACAAGTTCATAGCTAGTGGGACATGCTTCCGCCAAACCTATCAAGGATGTGTAAGGAATCAATTCTTAGATAAGAATATATGTTTTTTTATAGGTGGAGTGATTCGTAGGGAATTGATCTAGAGAATAGTTGTCATCTATTAGAATTGGGACACGCGAGAGATTAGGATGATGCTTTAACTATTCATATATATAAATATGTGTGTGTGTGTAATTAATGTCAAGAATAGTTCCAAATGTTATATTATCCAAAGGTTTCTAACCATATTTCATATACTACACATGCAACTTGTCCTCCCACCATGGAAGAACTCTTAGGCTTCATGAGCATGCTTCTAGATATCCATCAATGTGATTTTACCAACTATTGTCATACCAAAACCCAGGTTTGGAAAACCTACTACAACCTTGTTTCATGTGCATACCACAACCATCAAAGATATGTTGAAATATTTCAAAGTGTGGAAACACGCATATACCTCCATGTCAGCAATCATTGTATTTTCCATGTGTGTGTTATTATATTAGAAATAAAATAAACATGCTAGATATTATGTAATATGAACTTTTACATGGAGAGGCAAGAAAACCAACATGTTGCCACCATTGTGATGCCTTGTCCTTAAACTGCCACTTGGATTTATCTCTCAACATAGAGTGACTCTTCCTTTCTTCTCTCTCAACATACAAAGTGACTCTTCTTTTCTTCTCTTTCAACATAGAGTGACTGTTACCACATTAAAATTTACATGAGAATGTTGGAAATGATAAAACCTCTTTGATCCAATGGGCTACTCATATATGTTCTTCTCAAATTGATTGAATGATTGCTCCATAATTCCCCTTGATGGGTGAAGCACCTCCCTACTTACTTATAAAAATGGGATTATTTCCCCTCTTAATTCTATCAATAATGGAATACAAAAAAAATGGTTGTGCTTACATGTGTGCTAATCAATATTTTAATTGTATAAAATTTTTATCCATGAAACCGATAATCAATGCTTCTCCTTACCCACTTGCAATGGGGATGATAAATCCTCTATAGATTGTTTCCTCTTGATGGTTTCCATCTTGGATAGATTTTCAAATGGGTGTGTTATTCCAATTTTTCCTCTGCAAAATTCACCGAACTCGACCTTGCACAAGAAGAAATCTAAAGGTTGGTTCCATCATACGAGCCCATGTGTTGAATCCATCAGGTTGCATGCGGACTAGAAATGGAGAAACTAGAGGCTCAAAGGGGGAAAACATCGTCAAGGAGGCCAGAGGTTCTTAAGAAAGAAACGGGAAAGGCTCAAAGTCTTCAGGCTTCACAAACGATTCAGAGTCATCCCGAATCGGCTAAGTATGGAAGAGATGGCAGAGGCTGCCAAGTGTCTCAACGAGGGACCTTCAAGGGTTGAAGCCAAGGGAAGTTCCCCAAACAATTGTGAAGCTTCCACGTGTCCCAAACCCGAAAAGGGATAGATCCAGCTGTTGAAAATTCCAAATGTGTGGAAAGAACCACATGTCACTCAAATAAGAACTTCAAAAGTAAGAGCCCAAGACGGAGACTCAAACTAGTGTCAGCTCTCCACGTGGTCAAGATCCAATAGAATTCAAATGGCAGCGGCCCAAATTGGTTAAGTATAAGAGTGTCACGGAAGGTGCCAAGTGTCTCAACAGCGCACATTTAAAGGCGCGACCCAAAGCAGAGACTCAAATGAGTGCGAGGCTTCCACGTGTCTAGGGTTCGAGAAAGGCATCGACTGAATTAGCTAAGTATCATAGACTTGCAGAAGGAGCCACGTGTCATCTCGGTGCATCTTCAAAGGTAAATCTAAAATTGGGTCTCCCAAACAAGTGCTAGCCTTCCACGTGTCCCACGTCCGAAAAGGGACAGAGTCGACAGTTGAAAAGTCAAGATGGGGCAGAGTCAGCGGAAGGTGCCACGTGCCTCAACGGTGCAAATTCAAGAGGGCGGCCCAAGGGCTAGTCTCAAGCGAGCGCGGAGCTTCCACATGTCCAAAATTCGAAAGGGGATAGATTCGATCATTTAAATCGACTAAGTACAGAAGGGTTAGCGGAAGGCGCCACGTGTCATCCTAGTGCAACTCCAAAGGTTAAAACTCAAGGGTAGACTCAAATGTGCACTGAGCCTACACGTGTCCCGGGTCAAACATATGGCCCCGTAAAACAAAAGGGACTTAGCCAAAACACAAAGGAATAGAGCAAAGCCACGGAGGCCTCCACGTGTCTTTTCAGCGTAACTTCAAAAAAAATCCAAAAGTAGTCCCCAAACGTGCGCTAGCTCTACACATGGCCATGTTTCAAGTCAAGGCGGGTCACCGGAGGCAGTTTAAACTTTTGGCCCAAGAAGGCGTAAAGTGTAAAAATAAGCCGCACCTCCGCCAACACCCAGAGGAGCCACGTGTTAGGCCTAAATTACATGCGGGAGGGGGCCTTGGAATGATTTTTACCGAGATGCAGGCGGTAGGCACAGGGAGGACTTTTCACCCAAATGGAAAATGCGGACCGACGGGCCCAAAGATGGTTTTTTGGCAAAAGTGAATTACAGGGCTGCGGGGTGTTTTTTGCATTTTTGTATTTTTGTGAAAAAGGCGCAAAGTGAATTTTGGGCCCGTGGACCCGTTCTACTAAACTGGTTTTCACCATTTTTATACGAATCTAACTCAAACATTCAAATGGACATATCTTTCAATCCAGTGCTCGAAATTCAACAAATTTGGCACCATTAGAAAGGTCTCGACCTCATCTACGCCATGGAAACCTAAGATTTTAATTTCAACAAGGTTAGGTGGGTGAGAATAGGAAAAATTCTTCATGCCATTAATATATGATCTCGATTACTTCAACAACCAGATCAGATTTTAATTTGATCTCGTTCTTCCTTCTTCAACACGCCAAATAGACATAA